>CM018694.1:72190127-72550720 GCA_009363875.1 Mikania micrantha
GCGTAAGAGTGTTTAAAGTATAAATTAAAAACATAAATAAAAAATTAAACATTTTGACTTATAATTAAATGGTTAAAATGATCAAACAACTAATGAACTAACTGAGGAAACAACTTTTAACGTTAAGTTAGTGTTTAATGGTGTTGGAACTCATGGCCTTACGGAAAACATCACATAAAAACATTCACTCCAATAGATTTACTAACTGAACTCAACCCTCACCCTTAACCATGTGATTGTTATTCGTAATTTTTATTTACTGGTTTATATAGCCAATAACATTATGGTTCAATTGCAAGTAAAATGAGTGATAGATTTTGTTTCTTGAGGTATCATATTCTAATTCTGACTCTAAAGTCTTATCACAATGGTGAGTATTCTCCTGTATTGGTGCGATATAAGTGGTGTGATTAATGTACCAGCTTCTCTTCGAGAACATGTGAGCCAATCGACTGTTATCGTCGAAAAAAAGTAATTGAACGCACGCGCACACATATATACTGTATTATATTTTATAGAGTAAATTACCGATATGGTCGGTTTGTTAATATTTCAATTATGGTCTCTAGGTTTCATAAATTACCCATATGTTCCCTAACATTTGACATTAATAACACATATAGTCCTTAGATCATCAAATTATTCTTATGTAATTGACCAAATTACCCTCACATAAGGAAATATGGGTTACAAATGTCAAATGTTAGGGACCATATGGTAATTTGAAAATTAGAGACCAAAAGTGAAATTTTAATAAACCACATGGACCATCTCGGTAATTTACTTTATTTTATATATCATATATATAGAGGAATTTCCTTAAAAGGTTTTTTTTTAAAGAGTAGTAAGATAGTCTAATCTTTAATTTTAATTCAATAATTGAAAATTAAAGTGCAGAAAAAAACGTAGAAAAGTATAATAGAAAAATACTTATGTTTTACTTTTTTAGGTCTTTATTTTTTAAAACGTCATAATTTTTATAAAAATAATATAAAAAATTAATCATGCCATAAAATAATGTGTTTTTTTCTTTTAAATTAAGTATAATTGATATACTTTTAAAAAATATAACGTTAATTTTTTGCACTTATTTTATGCATTATATTTTTCTATGCTATTTTCCTGTACTATATTTGTAAGTGTTTTTTTAGTTATATTTTTTGTTATGTATTTTATGTAACTTATTACACTAAAAACATAGTACAATTTACACACAAAAACAGGGAATATTATAAATTATATTATATTATAAAAAAACTAGAATATTTAAAAAATATTGGTTGTCATTTTTTTATATTTAATATTTTACTAGCATTATATATAAGAAAATGTTTGATTTATAGTATAATTTTTTTTAAAAAAAAATAAAACCATATGAAAAAATTATAATCATCTAAAAAAAGTCATAAAAATTTAACAAAAAGTTTTATGCCAAAAATACTTATCTTTTTCTTTTTTGTTAGTGTCTGTCACATATGTAACTGTCATTACTTAACTATCTTTAATAAGCAAAAGTAATGTCTTGTATGTACCATCATCTATATATATGAATGTATATTGTCAACTCGTTTGAGATGAGATAAGTAGTTAAAAACAATTGTAACAATCAAAAAAAAATATTCAATAGATGCTATTGTAAAAAAAATAAAATTTTATAAGTATATGCTACACATTGTTCGAAAGTCATTTGTGTATGTATGTTCAAAAAAACCTTAAAAATGTGCAACATGCATGAAACAAGTGCTTACATTTTTTTAATTTTTCTAATTTTCATACATTTATATATAACATGCATAAAAAATAATTTATTGAAAAAGTTTGTGCAAAAAATTTCGTGTTTATAAAGTATCTCATTGTTTATAAACTTTTTTTTTCTAATTTATTATTTTTTTAAATTCTATAAAACTTTTTGTCTTTTGTAAAATCCGGTTTTAAAAATTTCCTAATTTTTTAAGTTTACTTTCTTCCAAATAAGTTTCATTAAAAAAAAAACAATTATAATATTTTGGTTGTTTCAAAAATGTTTTTTTTTAATAAAAAATATATAAATATTATAATTAGTATAATAGTATGAATATCATTAATTATTTGATTGAAGATTATTTTAACTTTACAATTGATTACTTAGTCAAATTGGGAAATTATTTGCCTCGATGGTCAACCGTCAACCAACCTGGGAATTTCAACTTTGCTGCCAGGTCACAAAAGCGGAAAGCCATTCCAACGCCCCCTCTAAAGGGGTTGTGTTATTCACGCACCCACCCCACCTACCTCACACCCCTTATACGTCTCGTATAAGTCTATACGAGGCGTATAAGGAGACAATCATTGGTGTCAGAATTTGTCAGTGCTAATGATTGTGAACCTAAACGAGACGTATAGATATATACGCGTCGTATAGGTCCTATATGCGACTCTATACGTGACCAATCATTGGTTGTCAGTGCCAATGATTGGGGACCTATACTAGTAGTATAGACCTATACGCGGGGCTATACGTCACGTATAGATCTATACGAGGCGTATAGGGTCGGTGAGGGTGTTGAATTAAAAAAGAGGGGTGTGTGAATAACCAATCCCCTCTAAAGTCTAAACGTCCCTCTGTCCCTACACTTCCACTGACTGTTAACATCCCAGGCCTTTTGGTTCTTTTCCCTAAGTTGGGTCAGATAAGATACTATGGAAGATAGCCCGATTAGAAGAGTTTGACCTTAATGGGCCTAGCCCAATGTCTGATCCAATGTTCCAACGAACCAGAATGATGAATTGGTTAACTAACTGCTCGATTTGTCCTCCTAGTCCTCCGGCTTCTACACCGATGGTGCCATAAAAAAGACCCTAATCCTCCGGAAAATGCTTGCAATAAATGAAACAACACTTGCTGATGGGTCAAAAACACTTTCCAAAAATATATGGGGGAACTAGAGCCCGTAATTGATGGCGGGTTAACTCAGATGATTGTATTTGGGACGCAGGCATTTTTTAAAAACTTTGTCTGTCAAGCACAAAAATTTTTGGTAAGTTCTATATTTCCATAAAAATACAACAAGTCTAACAACAAACATGATTTTGCTGCAAATGTTCAATGATGACGGAGGTAGGTATAATTCGTGCTAAGAACATCCTTGTTGAGCATGGCAAGAATGCATCTCTCCTGAACTTGGCTAAGCATGCCAAAGAACTTAAAAAAATGTTTTAATTGCACCAAATGAAAATGTTTACTACCAGCTTTTATACGAATAGATTGTATAAAATCAATTTCTTCAAGGGGTGCTGAATTGGTCACACCCCCATAGTGCTTCTCCACTATTATTAGGCCTGTAAACGAACCGAACAGTTCACGAACAGAACAGTTCGTGAACTGTTCGTGAACTGTTCGGTAAGAGGTTCGTATATGTTCGTTTATTTAATAAATGAACGAACACGAACATGAAATTTGTGTTCGTTTATTAATGAACGAACATGAACACACCTAGTATTCGTTTATTTATGTTCATGAACAGTTCGGTTATGTTCGTTTATTTACGTTCTTTTATTTGTGTTTGTTAATGTTTTTAACTATGTAATGTTAGTTTTTGTTCGGTTAACTGCCTAATTGACGAATAATATGTATTTACATTTAAGAGACTTGTCGTTTGTGCTCGTTTATACTTGTTCAATGGTGTTCGTTTATGTTGTTCAATAGTGTTAAAATTCGTTTATTATTGTTCAATGGTGTTAAAAAAATGTTCATTTATGTTAGTTCGTTTGTGTTCATTAATGTTTATGAACAGTTCATTTAATTTATTAATGAACAAACACAAACGAACACAAACATATTCATTTTCTTAAAACGAACACGAACACAAAATTCATGTTCGTAATGTGTTCGTGTTCGTGTTCGTTCGGTTCGTTTACAGGCCTAACTATTATACACCTGATGTAACCAGTGAGTGACATGTTATAAGTGATTGTGGTTATCTGTTGACAAATTTTTTTTTTTTGAAACCCAATAAGGTACACTATATCTTACAGCATACGCAGTCAAACATCTATCAGGCCTCCTATAAAACATAACCTTACACATGCCCTGAATACAGAAATCTAAGAAAAATAAATTCATATGTGAAATTATAACTAGAATCAATTGCCCTCATTCATGTGTTTGGTTACCATATGGAATAATTACACTTTGTCATTATTTATATTGTACACTTTCGACCCGTTAAAGGTTTTCAGAATAATTGCGTTGCAATTGATTTTGATTCTATGAATATTGAATTTTAGTGTTACTTAAGTTTCATTGATCCACATAACATTCTAACTATGCTATAAAGTATAAACACTTGGATCTGAAATGTTCAACTATCCAACACGTGGATTAATTGGTCTACAAAATGAAATTAAATCTTTCGATTATCGCTTTGCCAGATTCACAATCGAATTTATTTCTCGAGTACGAACAAAACGGTTTATTACACAAAGTACAAGCATTATTTGGATGCATTCATCTGTCTTAATAAATAATGGTACCCCTCATACGTATGTTCATTGGGTCGGATAACAATTTATTCGGATCGAATTATTCGGATTTGAAATTTTTGAGACCCTATCAGATCCCTACCCAAATAAAAAATATGCTTATCCGATCCAAATTTATCCGAATAACCAAAATAAACTTGATTTTTATATCCGAAAAACCCGAATTATTTGAATAAACATGGTTTTTTTTTAAGTTATTCGGATCGAATATCCTAATTCAAGCATGTTATCCGAATATATCCAAACAACCCAAATAAGAATCTGGATCGGGTTTTTCATGTTTCGAATCCTATTCGGAGATTTTTTCGTACTTTGTTTTTTAATACCCCTAGTTTTCCATGTACGAATGATAACAATTGGATATTATCAACAACTAGATATTATCAACAACGTTGTATGTATTGTAGTTTGGAAGAGGACAGTCTTTTTGAATCGTGTGCAAAATGACATCTAGATTTAAGTATTTAGTATTAATTTTAATATCAAACATAATAATTGAAAGAAAAAAAATAATAAATAAGCATGTTAAAGTTCTAAAAAATAAATAACAAATTTGAATAAAATTAAACCACACCCTTTCCTTATATAGTCAGGGTTTATTGCAAATTTTAAGTTAAAATCTATAACTATTCATAAAAAAGTATATTAGTTGGTGGTACACTTATTTTATTGTCTAACCAAGTTATCACTTATAGACCAAGTTGTTACTAGTCATTTAGTTGTCATTAATGACCTAGTACTGTTGATCATCAATTGATGACAACCAACTTACTTGCATTTTTTCTTCAAATCATTCAAGCACAAAACTAACTTCCATTAAGACCCTACAATTTCCCTTGAGCCTTGTTTTGCGTATCGTTTCATGGATTTTATGGTCTTAAAATATAGTTAATATCGACGGAACGTAAATTTTACTCCTTTTGAGTCATGTTATGTTTATTCTTATCCTCTTAACTTCTTAAGAATACTCTAATTAACTAAATTGAGTTGATGGTATTAAAATCATCCATTTTCTTCGTCAAATTTTGATAGTGTCATTAGCATCAAATGGGCTTTAAGCCTAATGCTATTCGATTGTGTAGATACCATATACTGATGCCTTTCACATGATGCTAAAGTTCGCGTCATGCATTAAACAATTAAGTAGAATTTAGAGTATATTTGAATATTTGATTGTTGTTAAAAAAATTAAAAAGGAAAAAAAATAATTTTATTACTTTATATTCTGAAATGATTTAGCTGGATCATTGAATTCACAGTTTCCACTCTATTCTATTATTAGATATTCTACTTTTAGATGGAGGAATATTTTTTCCTTAACAGACCCTACTCTAAGTAAGATTTTTACTTAGTATGAGTGTATGTCTGTTGTTTATGTCTACTGTTTCAACCCAAAAATTTTAAGTAAAAAGACCACCAAGTATTCCAGGGTTAACCCGATGGCTCTAACCCTGTCCACATGGCCCAGTAGCAACACATTGCTGACCCAATAATGAAAGCCACCGTCGGCGGGCACACCTAGAGGTGCGCAAATCGGCTTTTTTTGGAATCGGTTCCGGTTCCAATCGGTTCCGGTTCCGGGTTTCGACCGGTTCCGCCCGGTTTTTTGACCGGTTCGGGTTTTGGGCCGAGTACATGTGAAACCAGTTTCGGTTTTTCCCGGATCAGGTTCCGGTTTTCAGTTATAATTTGTCTAAAAAACCGAACCGTTTATACTCATCGGTTCATTTTTAACTGGGTCCTGTTCCAATTCGAGTTTCCGGTTTTTTTGCCCCCCTCTGGGCACACCACCGTCTTCAAAACACCAATCCCAATCAAAGCATAAAAAGCCTTGGAAACCCAAAACCCATCAACGCGGGAGATAGAGCCGTTAGCATTTTTTTGGCGCCAATTTTTTCCTGGTTGGCTGCCCGACATTTACGGGCAGTAGTATCCTAAGCAAATTGTTTTTAGACTTCATTTATATGCTAATTATAACCCCACTTTCTCTCTCTCTGATTCTTTTCGCTTCCATTCAAAGCACATATTCTTATATTCCACACTTGTTCTTCAATCTTGCTTCACAAAAGTTTGATTCTTGATCTGGGTTCGGTTCAAAAGTCGATCTTTTTTCAAGATTTGATATGGGTTTATCGAAAAAGAATCAAGTAGATGGGGAATCTTTAGAAGGGAAGAAATGGGTGATTGCAGGAATCACCATGAGAGCACCACTGAAGCTTTTATCAACAAGAAATGCGAAAGAATATGATGATGATGATGCTGATATATCAAACTCCGGCAACACTACACCGACGTCAAAAGATTCAAGAATACCGGAACTGTTCCGGTGTCCGCCGCCGCCGAGGAAACACCGGCCGGTTTCCACGTGTCACAACTATGGGAATAGGGAGTTCTTTACCTCACCGGAATTGGATTCTTTATTCAAATTCATGTCGAAAGCAAATTAAATTGATATTCTGTTTGCTAGTTTTATGATGCTTTGAGTTTAATTAGGTTAGATTTAGATTAGGGTTTGGTTTAGAAAGATGTATAAATATGTTAGTAGCATAGTATTAGGTTAGAATTTGGTTTACGAGAATGTGTTTATTTAATGGCTTGTTTCATGTGTGATAATTGTGTGTTTCTTGGTGTTTTTTTGTACCCTTTAATTTTTAAACCAAAACGGCAAATGGGTGTTTGCCAACAAAGGGTAAAAAGAGCCATTTGTGGCC
The DNA here is from genome assembly GCA_009363875.1 of Mikania micrantha. NCBI lineage: Eukaryota > Viridiplantae > Streptophyta > Magnoliopsida > Asterales > Asteraceae > Mikania > Mikania micrantha. The sequence goes on from CM018694.1 coordinate 72,197,360, forward strand.
AAGTTTGATGCTTTATGTTTGTATGTGTGGAATATTTGTAAGTTGTAACAGGGTTTCTTACCCAATGATCATGTTAATCAGGATCTTAAACTTTGTAATTTAATATAAAATATTTATCTTTTGTTAGTTTAAATTTGAATTTTTACTGTGAAGATCTTGGACTTGCGCACCCTGCTAAATTCAATCTTAAATATTATTGGTTTAAATTTATAAAAAAAGGGTTCTTGAAGTTGGGTTTAATGATTTATATCGAGGGTTTATGTGGGGGTGTGTGCATGACGTCACTCCAATTTGGTGAGAATTGGAGTAATGAAAATTGAAAATTGAACAGGAAGACGGTCAGTGTTTTAGTGCATAGGAGTCAACACCAAATAGTAAAATCTTATTTTTTTCTTAAAGGCGAAGGTATCAATCGTGTGAGCCCACTGTTTCCAGATCATGTCACCAAGGTCTAGTTATCTGAACCTCTAATGAGCCACCACAACCACCTCAGGAGGACTTCACTGAGAAAACCTCCTGACCCCCTTCAGACTCTTTTTTTCTGCGGGATGAATTTGAACCCTGGACCTCCCATATGAAAGAATCTTAAGGTATTATTAAGGCACTGCCTCATTGGTAATAGTAAAATCTTATAAACATATTTTTTTGAACGGCAATTTGGATTACTGATAGGTCATTGACTCATCCGATCATATCCACACCTAATAGGAGGAAACCCACCATAGGTGAGAAAAAACCTCCTAATTCAGCATAGAACCCCTATTTTGCCATGTTAGAACTTGAGCTCGTGACATCCACAATATTGAAGCCACAAGATATCTCTCTCAACCACTTGAGCCGAGGGTTATGTTGAGCTGAGGGTTATGTTTTTATATTTATTCTTTAGATTTTAGAAGGAAAAAGAATCTATCCAACCCCTTCTTTGGTTCCCGGTCCAACCAGTAAATTGGTTCAACCAGTCGGTTCATTTGAGATTGGTTCACATGACTGTTTTGGGTAAGCCCTTTCTGATTCTCGGTTCAACCGCCCTGTTTGATCCGTTTTTTTAAATCACTGATTTTAGTTCCTTATATTGATGGTATGTCTTTGGAAAATTAAAAGCAGGAACGAACAATACATTTTACCGCGTGTTCATATACTAAAGTAGTTCCATCACCTTGGAATTGTAGCAGCAGTGAGAACACAACTCGAATCAGTACTCATGAATGTGCTCATATCACACATCATGAGTTAATACACATCAGTTGAAAATTAAAAATATTAGTAAAACAATAAACATGAACATTCCAATACGGATCAAGATGAGTAACAAAAAAACTATGTAAATGCAATAGATTCAAACATTTAAGAATGATTAATAACATATTTGATGAGAAAACACTAAAAATTATCAAAATGAACTATTTGTTTACTTATAATACATCTTAAGTTAAACTAAATTAATATTTTTTAGAACAATTCATTTAGACCTTAACTGATTTTGCTTAAAACTCGTTCTGACCCGCACTCATCCTGACCCGAACCCGTTCTGACCCGTTACCCAACCCGACCATTTTCCTATGCATAATCAAGATTAAGTGAATTTTCCTATATGTCATGATACTAAAGCTAGTCCTATTGTGAAAGTTTCTAAATAAGTTAATTTTTATTGGTCAAATCGTAAGTAATATGTTATTAGGATTCAAAAACATGTTAATCATGAACTAAGATAGAAGGTTGAGGGCAAAACTATAAAAAAAAAAATGACAATTGAGCCTAAACTTGTGTATTCCCATATAATGGTTCAAATAAATACTAAATACAATGTAACAATGTCACACCCCCAATTTCCCACTCGTGGTGTCAGTCCACGTGGGTGTGACGTGGCCAGGAATCACAGCTCTTGGTCATATAGAACGACTTCTATATGGGTTACACAATCACACAGTTTGCAAAACCAAACAAGTTTATAAAAGTATGCAGCGGAAAATGTAAATCATCAAATACATAAGTAGCAGCGGAAAGTAATTGTTGAAATAAACACTACAAATGATTTAATTGTTTTCAAATCATTATTAATGCACACAACGCCTAAAATACGAGTCTATATGCAAGTCAAACTCCTTAAGGCTTCCTTGTGTGTATCCTAGCGTGAGCTCCATCAGTTACCTGAGAATACATGCGAAAAGTGTCAACTAAAAAGTTGGTGAGTTCACAGGTTTAGACAGACAGAAAAGTAAACAGACATATACTGGGTATGTTAAGTTGTTTGTTGGATACTACGATCCGTGGAGTGTGTCAGTTCATCTTACCGAAACTAGACTGTTCCGTTTGCCTCCGCGAGTCATCGCTGAACTCGCAATTCACATCGAAATTACACTCGTTATGACCTCCAGTCAACATTGGTGCCGAGTGGGGCTAGTCAAACCCAGTAGTACTACGTAATTACGACTCGTTTGTTACACAACTAACGGTAAGGATAAGTGAGGGCTTTGAGCGATAATAGTTACACTCGAAAATGGTTTTCACAACATACCAGTCATATATCTAAAACAGTTGCATTGTATTCTCACCCCAAAGTTTCAGTAAAACAGTTAAAAAGTAAAAGTGGGGCCGTAAACTCACCTGAGTTTATGTTATGCGTTAGCTCAAAAGAGTGCAAGTGTAGTTCGCCGGCTAGTAGTCACCTATATCACATAGGTACTATGAGTTTGTGTTCACAAGTGTGGGTCTCACCGGACCGTGTTAGTGTTCAACAACACTAAGTGGTTACGTAGGTCGAGTTGACCGTGTTTGACCGTGTCGATCGTGTTTGACCTAACGACCCGTTGGTGACGGTTTGGATCAAGTGTTCGTGTATCGTGCGGTTTTTGTATCGTGTGAAGTGTACGGATACCAAAATCATTCCGATAAAGAAACTTACTATTTATGGTAAGTTTCTATTTTAGGAAAGTTTCCATATTTAGCAAGTCATGCATAAAATCATATTCCGATTATTCTAACATGCATATTTATCCTAAATGAGCATGTTATCACATAGCACATAGTTATACATAGTCGGTTTAACATAGTTTGCGCGTAAAAGTTTCCATATTTGGAAAGTTTCTAAAATAAGCATATTTTCACAAATTTAACAATCAACATCGCTTATTATCATCATATTAGTCCTAACTAGTCTATCAATCATGCTCGTTACAACTAACATGTGACAATTTATAGAATTTACAAATAAAGTTACTATATTTAGTAACTTATAGAAATAACTCCAAATCAAGTTTCCCAATACTTATTCCTTCCAATAACATCATATAATCACTAAATGAACATGTTAGACTCAAAACATTATCATACATTTTACCCATTTGTAATCTTGCAACAAAAAGTTACTATTTATAGTAACTTTGATAGAAATCATCCTTTTGACTATTCTAGACATTCCTATGCATCAAGTATCCATCTCAATAGTTTCTAATCATCATTTTAAGCATAACATATAGATCTAAACACATGCATGTTACCATTTCATCAAGATTCACCAATATGTAACATAAAAGTTACTATTTTTAGCAATATGCCCAAATAACCAATTTTGACATCATCCAACATCTTAGATCATGTAGAATATCATCAATATCATTACTAACAACATTTCAATACCAAACATCATGTGAATCTACTTAGATCATCCATGCATGTTATTAAAAGTTCCTATTTCATACTAAAATCAACAAATCATCACCATATTCAATATATATCATCATAAATCATTACAATATCATCAAATCAGTAAGTAAATCATCAAATAGCATACATATAACATCAAAATTTCGTGATATTGGTGGTGGTGGTGATGCATGTAGCCTAAATGGCTTGCATGTGTACCTAGTGATGCTTTTGAGTGCGATTGAATATCAAAACTACCTCACAAAGCTTTAGAACGCCTAAGGAAGATTTGAGCAGATCTGTGGAGGCCCTGGATGCTGCTGGAATCGTGCTAACCGCTGCCAACGAGGAGGTGTTGTGTTTCTTTGAGCTCCAAGCCTTCGATGCTTCCAATGGTGCTTCCCTTAAGGTAAGAATGGCTTCCAATGTGTTTAGGGAGAGGTAGCAGACGACTATGGCGGAGTATGGGCGCTGGTAACTCGGGAGAATAGGTAGAGGATCAACAGAATGATTAACATTGGATTTATAAGATTTTCTGCGATTATAGGCCTGTCGCGTACCGCGACACCGTCCAAAAAGCATCTCCGCGTACCGCGGTGATTAAAATAATCATTCTGTTCCCGAAACACGCCGCGTACCGCGATGGTGGCAGATGATCGGTCGTCGCGTACCGCGATTGTTTTCGGAGAATTCAAATTCCCCCGCTCAAGCTTCGCGTACCGCGAAAGCCCAATTGATTTCCCATCGCGTACCGCGATGGGTTTCGGCTGAGCCCAATAGGCCCAATTCATTGTTTTGAACCGATTCTTTCGTATTTCTCGAATACGATCATCGTTTCTCGTCATATTGGTCTTGTTCTAGTTAATTTAGGTTCACCGAACCTAAGTGCAGTGTTTTCGTGTTACCGCTTGATCCGTTCACCAACGTTCGTTATTCAAGACACGTGCGAGTGTTGTGCGATAATTCCTTGAATTATCGGCGTGTTCAGACTGTTGTGCCACGTGTCACACTAAATATATTTATTCTAGTGCCACGTATGAAATAATAATAAACATTATTATTAAAATAATAGAGTTGCTGACCTGGAAATTACGAGGTGTCACATCATCCCCTAGTTATTGGGAATTTCGTCCCGAAATTCAGTTCATGTGCCGGTGTTGGCTTGTTCGGCGAATAGATGAGGGTATTTCTTCTTCATCTGATCCTCCCGTTCCCAGGTGTATTCCGGTCCTCGTCGTGAGTTCCATCGAACTTTTACAATGGGTATCTTACTATGTTTCAACTTCTTGAGTTCCCGGTCCATAATTTCCACCGGTTCCTCAACAAAGTGAAGTTGTTCATCAATCTGAATTTCCTCCAAAGGAATTGTGAGCGTTTCGTTTGATAAGCATTTCTTGAGGTTTGAAACGTGGAACACATTGTGTACGCTACTCAATTCCTGTGGTAGCTGTAGTTCGTAGGCCACGGGGCCTATCCGTTTAGTGATCTCGAATGGTCCTATATAGCGAGGGTTTAGCTTTCCCCGTTTCCCAAATCGTATCACTCCCTTCCAAGGCGAGACTTTAAGAAGTACTCGGTCTCCTACTTGGAATTCCAAAGGCTTGCGCCTTTTGTCGGCGTAGCTCTTCTGTCGGTCCCGAGCTGCTGCCATTCTGTTGCGTATCTGCACGATCTTTTCAGTTGTTTCATGCACGAGTTCTGGTCCGGTCAGTTGGCTTTCCCCAACTTCCGCCCAACAGAGTGGTGATCTGCATTTACGTCCGTAAAGTGCTTCAAACGGTGCAGCTCCAATGCTAGTGTGGTAGCTATTATTGTACGAGAACTCTACCAAAGGTAAGTGAGTCTCCCAGCTATTACCGAAGTCAATTACACATGCCCGAAGCATGTCCTCTAGGGTTTGGATGGTTCTTTCACTTTGACCATCGGTTTGTGGATGATAAGCTGTACTCATATTCAGTCTCGTTCCGAGTGCTTTGTGTAAGGACTTCCAGAAGTGTGCCGTGAAACGGCTGTCTCGGTCTGATATTATGGAGATTGGGACTCCGTGCCTGGATACAACTTCCTTCAGGTATATCCGGGTTAACTTTTCCAATTTATCGGTTTCCTTGATCGGTAGGAAGTGTGCTGATTTTGTGAGTCGGTCGACGATAACCCAGATGGTATCGCAACCACTTGTAGTCTTTGGTAGCTTTGTGATAAAATCCATGGAAATCTGTTCCCATTTCCATACTGGGATTTCCGGTTGTTGGAGTAGTCCGGATGGCTTCTGGTATTCAACCTTGACCTTTGAGCAAGTCAGGCTCACATACGTTGCGACTTCTGACTTCATGTTAGGCCACCAATATGTTGTCTTTAAATCGTGGTACATCTTGTCAGAACCTGGATGTACTGAGTATCGACTCTTGTGAGCTTCATCCATCACTACTTCTCTCAATTCTCCGTAGCGTGGAATCCAAATTCGATCCATTAGGTAGTAAGCTCCGTCATCCTTTTGTTTCATCTGTTTGTCCATCCCTCTCATGGCTTCGAGAGTGAGGTTTTCGGTTTTCAACGCTTCTTGTTGTGCGATCCGAATTTGGTTTGGTAGCTCGGAGTGGATGGTAAGTTGTAGTGCACGTACGCGTTTGGTTGTTTCCTTCCGGCTTAGTGCGTCGGCTACTACATTGGCTTTACCGGGATGATACTTGATTGCACAGTCATAATCGCCTATTAACTCGACCCACCTGCGTTGTCTCATGTTTAACTCTTTCTGGTCGAAGATGTGTTGTAGGCTCTTATGATCAGTGAATATCGTACACTTGGTGCCGTATAGATAGTGTCGCCAAATCTTTAGTGCGAACACTACGGCTCCCAACTCTAGATCGTGAGTTGTGTAGTTCTTTTCGTGCACTTTCAATTGTCGTGACGCATAGGCTATAACTTTCTCGCGTTGCATCAGTACGCAACCGAGCCCTTGCTTTGAGGCGTCACAGTATACCACAAAGTCCTCGCACCCGTCTGGTAGCGATAAGATTGGTGCACTGCACAACTTCTGTTTCAATAGGTCGAAAGCAGTTTCCTGTTTTTCTCCCCATTCGAACTTCTTGTCTTTATGCGTAAGGGACGTCAACGATTGTGCGATCTTCGAGAACCCTTCGATAAACCGCCTGTAGTACCCGGCCAACCCTAAGAATTGTCGCACTTCAGTTGGAGTCTTAGGTGCTGCCCAACTCTTGATTGCCTCGATTTTGGCTGGGTCTACATGTATCCCTTTTTCGTTTACCACATGTCCAAGGAACTGAACTTCGCGAATCCAAAAATCACATTTGGAGAATTTCGCGTATAGTTGCTCCTTCTTTAACAGTTCTAGGACACGTCTCAAGTGATCGGCATGTTCCTCCTGAGTCCTGGAATAGATCAGGATGTCATCTATGAATACGATTACGAACTTGTCGAGATACGGTTTACACACCCGATTCATGAGATCCATAAATACGGCCGGTGCGTTAGTCAACCCAAATGGCATGACCAGAAATTCGTAATGTCCGTACCGCGTCCTGAATGCGGTCTTTGGTATATCGTCCTCTTGTATCCTGAGTTGATGGTAACCCGATCTCAGATCGATTTTCGAATAGAAGCTTGACCCTTGCAACTGGTCAAACAGATCGTCTATTCGAGGTAGAGGGTATCGGTTCTTGATCGTTACCTTGTTCAATTCTCGGTAATCTATGCACATACGGAATGAACCGTCTTTCTTTTTCACAAACAAGACCGGAGCTCCCCATGGTGAGAAACTCGGTCTAATGAATCCCTTATCTAATAACTCTTGCAGTTGATTAGATAGTTCCTGCATTTCAGTAGGAGCCAGTCGATATGGTGCCTTGGCTATCGGTGCTGCTCCTGGCGTTAGATCTATCTGAAACTCCACTTGCCGTGCCGGTGGTAGTCCCGGTAGATCGTCAGGAAAGACTTCTGAATAATCGCGAACAACAGCAATGTCTTCAATCTTTCGTTCCTTCTTTGGTTGTTCGGAAATAAGAGCCAGGATAGCCGTGTATCCTTTCTTTAGATATTTGCTAGCCTTCATGCATGACATGATGTTTAGTGGTATCCCGCGTCGTTCTCCTTGGATTGAGATCTGCTCACCACTCGGTAACGTAACTCGTACGACCTTCTCGTTGCACACGATCTCAGCATGGTTTGCAGATAACCAATCCATTCCAATCACCACGTCGAAGCTTCCGAGAGTTACTGGCATCAGGTCGATCACCAACTGATGGTCTGCCAGTGTCAGAACGCATCCTTTGATGATGTGTTGTGTTTCGATGAGTTTTCCATCCGCTAACTCTACGGTATACTTATAATCTAGTGGTGTTGGTGTCATGTCAAGCAATTTGCTAAATTCACTAGAGATAAAACTCCTATCGGCACCGGTATCAAATAATATACTAGCGTAGACATTATTTAAAAGGAACGTACCGGTGACGACGTTTGGGTCATCCTTGGCTTCACCAGATCCGATTACGAATGCTCGCCCTCTAGCCGGGTTGCCTCCTGCGTTCTTGTTTTGTGGACAGTCTCGGCGCATATGTCCGGGCTTGCCACAAGTGAAGCACCCCTTTAGTGTGTTATCCTTGTTGAGGTTGGGGTTGGGGTTCGATCGGCATTCTTTGGCTAGATGCCCGTTCCTTCCGCAGTTGGTGCACTTGGTCCTCTTGCATTGACCGAAGTGATGGAAGTTGCAGATGTTGCATTTTGGGCTGTTACCCTGATATCCTCCTTTGCCTTGAGTGTTTGGTTGTGTGGCGGTGAAGACTTTGGCTGGTGTTGGTCGGTGTTGAGCTGGTGGTGGTGGTGAGAAAACACGGTTGTTGTTGGGTTCCCACTTTCGCTTGGGCTCTTGGGGTTTTAGGTGTTCACCCCTTTTTGGCAGTTTCCCCTGGGCTACCGCCTGGTCAGTTAGCTTGTGCGCCAAGCGAATCAGTGGTTGGACGGTGGTGTGATTGGATGCTGTCACCGTGCTCTGTATTTGCTCGGGCAATCCACTAATGAATTGCTCTATCTTTTTGTACTCCGGCGTCACCATTGCCGGGCACAACTTGCACAGTTCGTGAAATCGAGTACAGTATTTCTCGATCTCGGATCCCACCATTTTGTGCGTCCAGAATTCTTCTTCCAGCTTCCGAATTTCGTCCCGAGGACAATACTCCTCGTGGAGCATTCTCGTAAAGTTCTCCCATGGGATGGAGTTTGCAGTATCCAGCCCGAGTGTCTGGACATGAGAGTTCCACCAGGTGAGGGCCGGTCCCTCCAGTATTCCTGTGGCATATTTCACTCGGTTCTCGTCCGAGCATTCGGCCATAGAGAAGACCGATTCCACTTTCTCTATCCATCGGAGCAGTCCCACCGCTCCTTCGGTGCCCTGAAACTTGTGAGGATGGCAGCTCAGAAATGCTTTATACGAGCACCCCTTTGCCGCTCCTCCCTGGGGTCCTGTGCATCGGTAGTTCAATTCAACGTGTTAGTGGCTAGGCTGTCTACACTATGTCAGTTACGTTAGGCAAAAATTAGTACCGTTGTTGGTGCCACTCGTTTCGCTGGCGAGACGGTTGGCCTCGTACTCCGCGAGTACTTTGTTAAATTTCCGTTCGACCATCATGTCGATCCGTGCCTTTTCGGCCTTGCGTTTTAGTCGTAGCGCGTTGTTTCCTCTTGCAGACATGTTTCTATATAGAGGGGTTAGAATGTTAGTCATCATATGTTAAGTGTTAGCCAAAGTTGGAATGGTTGTCATGTCAGATGTCAAGTTAGATATCATAGCAAGATTTCACTAACAGTGTTAACAATAATAAAGCAGATAAAATGAGGCATAACTTTCATTAATATCAAATTTGAAGTACAATAATTTGAAAGGAAAGTACAATGCAAATTTTCCGAGCACATCCCGCTCGTCTAGGCCAAAAGGAAATAAAATGAAACAAACAATACCAAAATAATAAAACCCACTAATCCGAGTCCATGGAGACATGGGAGATGTTGCTAGCTGCGTCCTCATCATCATCCTCGTCCTCTTCCGGGTCCTCGTCCGGATCTTCGTCGGGACCCTCGAGGTCCTCGGCCTCGAACTGTGGCTCATCGTCCTCGGCTGGTGGTTCCTCGATAAATTGCGCCGCCCATGCGTTAAGCATGGCGTCGCTCGCCTGCACCATCGCCTGCGTCTCGACGATGTCCGTCCGGTTCTCGGTAATACGCCCGTCGTGCTCCTGCACAACATCAACTATCTGCCCATGCTGGGACATGAGCTGAGCCACTTGGAGACGTAGTGTCTCCACCGTCTCCTCTAGACGATCCTTCTCCTCCTCCAGCCGGTCACTTCGCCTTTCCAGGCGATCGTTCTTCTCGCGAAGAACACGCACCTCGTCGGATAGCTCGGCACTCCTCCGAAACTCCCGCCGGGTTACGGCCACATGAGCCGCGAAGGCTCTCTCCATCGGCATCCCAAGTGCCGGTAGTCGCGGACCCTCAGAGGTATCACCTCTGTATCGCGGGGTAGGTACCCGCTCAGTCTCTATCCACCGTAATAAGAGGCTAGGCAGCCATCCCCAGTAACGCTCCCGCGCCAACATCTGGGTCCTCCTCTCCATCTCCGCGTCCACCTGTGCTACAATACTGTCGATCCTACGTCGACTGTCCTCGGTCAAGTCATCGATGGCTGGGCGTTTGCCCGGGTTCCTGCCAGCGTCCCTATTGTTGTCGGCCATCCTGTAAGTTCTCATGTTAGTACATAATAGTTCAATAAAAGAATTAACATCAGTGTGCAAATTCTAGTGTAGTGTCTATTGTAGAGCAGTGGCTATAGTCTAAGTTCACTAAATGCAAACCTAGTTCCCTATAACCAAGGCTCTGATACCAGTCTGTCACACCCCCAATTTCCCACTCGTGGTGTCAGTCCACGTGGGTGTGACGTGGCCAGGAATCACAGCTCTTGGTCATATAGAACGACTTCTATATGAGTTACACAATCACACAGTTTGCAAAACCAAACAAGTTTATAAAAGTATGCAGCGGAAAATGTAAATCATCAAATACATAAGTAGCAGCGGAAAGTAATTGTTGAAATAAACACTACAAATGATTTAATTGTTTTCAAATCATTATTAATGCACACAACGCCTAAAATACGAGTCTATATGCAAGTCAAACTCCTTAAGGCTTCCTTGTGTGTATCCTAGCGTGAGCTCCATCAGTTACCTGAGAATACATGCGAAAAGTGTCAACTAAAAAGTTGGTGAGTTCACAGGTTTAGACAGACAGAAAAGTAAACAGACATATACTGGGTATGTTAAGTTGTTTGTTGGATACTACGATCCGTGGAGTGTGTCAGTTCATCTTACCGAAACTAGACTGTTCCGTTTGCCTCCGCGAGTCATCGCTGAACTCGCAATTCACATCGAAATTACACTCGTTATGACCTCCAGTCAACATTGGTGCCGAGTGGGGCTAGTCAAACCCAGTAGTACTACGTAATTACGACTCGTTTGTTACACAACTAACGGTAAGGATAAGTGAGGGCTTTGAGCGATAATAGTTACACTCGAAAATGGTTTTCACAACATACCAGTCATATATCTAAAACAGTTGCATTGTATTCTCACCCCAAAGTTTCAGTAAAACAGTTAAAAAGTAAAAGTGGGGCCGTAAACTCACCTGAGTTTATGTTATGCGTTAGCTCAAAAGAGTGCAAGTGTAGCTCGCCGGCTAGTAGTCACCTATATCACATAGGTACTATGAGTTTGTGTTCACAAGTGTGGGTCTCACCGGACCGTGTTAGTGTTCAACAACACTAAGTGGTTACGTAGGTCGAGTTGACCGTGTTTGACCGTGTCGATCGTGTTTGACCTAACGACCCGTTGGTGACGGTTTGGATCAAGTGTTCGTGTATCGTGCGGTTTTTGTATCGTGTGAAGTGTACGGATACCAAAATCATTCCGATAAAGAAACTTACTATTTATGGTAAGTTTCTATTTTAGGAAAGTTTCCATATTTAGCAAGTCATGCATAAAATCATATTCCGATTATTCTAACATGCATATTTATCCTAAATGAGCATGTTATCACATAGCACATAGTTATACATAGTCGGTTTAACATAGTTTGCGCGTAAAAGTTTCCATATTTGGAAAGTTTCTAAAATAAGCATATTTTCACAAATTTAACAATCAACATCGCTTATTATCATCATATTAGTCCTAACTAGTCTATCAATCATGCTCGTTACAACTAACATGTGACAATTTATAGAATTTACAAATAAAGTTACTATATTTAGTAACTTATAGAAATAACTCCAAATCAAGTTTCCCAATACTTATTCCTTCCAATAACATCATATAATCACTAAATGAACATGTTAGACTCAAAACATTATCATACATTTTACCCATTTGTAATCTTGCAACAAAAAGTTACTATTTATAGTAACTTTGATAGAAATCATCCTTTTGACTATTCTAGACATTCCTATGCATCAAGTATCCATCTCAATAGTTTCTAATCATCATTTTAAGCATAACATATAGATCTAAACACATGCATGTTACCATTTCATCAAGATTCACCAATATGTAACATAAAAGTTACTATTTTTAGCAATATGCCCAAATAACCAATTTTGACATCATCCAACATCTTAGATCATGTAGAATATCATCAATATCATTACTAACAACATTTCAATACCAAACATCATGTGAATCTACTTAGATCATCCATGCATGTTATTAAAAGTTCCTATTTCATACTAAAATCAACAAATCATCACCATATTCAATATATATCATCATAAATCATTACAATATCATCAAATCAGTAAGTAAATCATCAAATAGCATACATATAACATCAAAATTTCGTGATATTGGTGGTGGTGGTGATGCATGTAGCCTAAATGGCTTGCATGTGTACCTAGTGATGCTTTTGAGTGCGATTGAATATCAAAACTACCTCACAAAGCTTTAGAACGCCTAAGGAAGATTTGAGCAGATCTGTGGAGGCCCTGGATGCTGCTGGAATCGTGCTAACCGCTGCCAACGAGGAGGTGTTGTGTTTCTTTGAGCTCCAAGCCTTCGATGCTTCCAATGGTGCTTCCCTTAAGGTAAGAATGGCTTCCAATGTGTTTAGGGAGAGGTAGCAGACGACTATGGCGGAGTATGGGCGCTGGTAACTCGGGAGAATAGGTAGAGGATCAACAGAATGATTAACATTGGATTTATAAGATTTTCTGCGATTATAGGCCTGTCGCGTACCGCGACACCGTCCAAAAAGCATCTCCGCGTACCGCGGTGATTAAAATAATCATTCTGTTCCCGAAACACGCCGCGTACCGCGATGGTGGCAGATGATCGGTCGTCGCGTACCGCGATTGTTTTCGGAGAATTCAAATTCCCCCGCTCAAGCTTCGCGTACCGCGAAAGCCCAATTGATTTCCCATCGCGTACCGCGATGGGTTTCGGCTGAGCCCAATAGGCCCAATTCATTGTTTTGAACCGATTCTTTCGTATTTCTCGAATACGATCATCGTTTCTCGTCATATTGGTCTTGTTCTAGTTAATTTAGGTTCACCGAACCTAAGTGCAGTGTTTTCGTGTTACCGCTTGATCCGTTCACCAACGTTCGTTATTCAAGACACGTGCGAGTGTTGTGCGATAATTCCTTGAATTATCGGCGTGTTCAGACTGTTGTGCCACGTGTCACACTAAATATATTTATTCTAGTGCCACGTATGAAATAATAATAAACATTATTATTAAAATAATAGAGTTGCTGACCTGGAAATTACGAGGTGTCACATCATCCCCTAGTTATTGGGAATTTCGTCCCGAAATTCAGTTCATGTGCCGGTGTTGGCTTGTTCGGCGAATAGATGAGGGTATTTCTTCTTCATCTGATCCTCCCGTTCCCAGGTGTATTCCGGTCCTCGTCGTGAGTTCCATCGAACTTTTACAATGGGTATCTTACTATGTTTCAACTTCTTGAGTTCCCGGTCCATAATTTCCACCGGTTCCTCAACAAAGTGAAGTTGTTCATCAATCTGAATTTCCTCCAAAGGAATTGTGAGCGTTTCGTTTGATAAGCATTTCTTGAGGTTTGAAACGTGGAACACATTGTGTACGCTACTCAATTCCTGTGGTAGCTGTAGTTCGTAGGCCACGGGGCCTATCCGTTTAGTGATCTCGAATGGTCCTATATAGCGAGGGTTTAGCTTTCCCCGTTTCCCAAATCGTATCACTCCCTTCCAAGGCGAGACTTTAAGAAGTACTCGGTCTCCTACTTGGAATTCCAAAGGCTTGCGCCTTTTGTCGGCGTAGCTCTTCTGTCGGTCCCGAGCTGCTGCCATTCTGTTGCGTATCTGCACGATCTTTTCAGTTGTTTCATGCACGAGTTCTGGTCCGGTCAGTTGGCTTTCCCCAACTTCCGCCCAACAGAGTGGTGATCTGCATTTACGTCCGTAAAGTGCTTCAAACGGTGCAGCTCCAATGCTAGTGTGGTAGCTATTATTGTACGAGAACTCTACCAAAGGTAAGTGAGTCTCCCAGCTATTACCGAAGTCAATTACACATGCCCGAAGCATGTCCTCTAGGGTTTGGATGGTTCTTTCACTTTGACCATCGGTTTGTGGATGATAAGCTGTACTCATATTCAGTCTCGTTCCGAGTGCTTTGTGTAAGGACTTCCAGAAGTGTGCCGTGAAACGGCTGTCTCGGTCTGATATTATGGAGATTGGGACTCCGTGCCTGGATACAACTTCCTTCAGGTATATCCGGGTTAACTTTTCCAATTTATCGGTTTCCTTGATCGGTAGGAAGTGTGCTGATTTTGTGAGTCGGTCGACGATAACCCAGATGGTATCGCAACCACTTGTAGTCTTTGGTAGCTTTGTGATAAAATCCATGGAAATCTGTTCCCATTTCCATACTGGGATTTCCGGTTGTTGGAGTAGTCCGGATGGCTTCTGGTATTCAACCTTGACCTTTGAGCAAGTCAGGCTCACATACGTTGCGACTTCTGACTTCATGTTAGGCCACCAATATGTTGTCTTTAAATCGTGGTACATCTTGTCAGAACCTGGATGTACTGAGTATCGACTCTTGTGAGCTTCATCCATCACTACTTCTCTCAATTCTCCGTAGCGTGGAATCCAAATTCGATCCATTAGGTAGTAAGCTCCGTCATCCTTTTGTTTCATCTGTTTGTCCATCCCTCTCATGGCTTCGAGAGTGAGGTTTTCGGTTTTCAACGCTTCTTGTTGTGCGATCCGAATTTGGTTTGGTAGCTCGGAGTGGATGGTAAGTTGTAGTGCACGTACGCGTTTGGTTGTTTCCTTCCGGCTTAGTGCGTCGGCTACTACATTGGCTTTACCGGGATGATACTTGATTGCACAGTCATAATCGCCTATTAACTCGACCCACCTGCGTTGTCTCATGTTTAACTCTTTCTGGTCGAAGATGTGTTGTAGGCTCTTATGATCAGTGAATATCGTACACTTGGTGCCGTATAGATAGTGTCGCCAAATCTTTAGTGCGAACACTACGGCTCCCAACTCTAGATCGTGAGTTGTGTAGTTCTTTTCGTGCACTTTCAATTGTCGTGACGCATAGGCTATAACTTTCTCGCGTTGCATCAGTACGCAACCGAGCCCTTGCTTTGAGGCGTCACAGTATACCACAAAGTCCTCGCACCCGTCTGGTAGCGATAAGATTGGTGCACTGCACAACTTCTGTTTCAATAGGTCGAAAGCAGTTTCCTGTTTTTCTCCCCATTCGAACTTCTTGTCTTTATGCGTAAGGGACGTCAACGATTGTGCGATCTTCGAGAACCCTTCGATAAACCGCCTGTAGTACCCGGCCAACCCTAAGAATTGTCGCACTTCAGTTGGAGTCTTAGGTGCTGCCCAACTCTTGATTGCCTCGATTTTGGCTGGGTCTACATGTATCCCTTTTTCGTTTACCACATGTCCAAGGAACTGAACTTCGCGAATCCAAAAATCACATTTGGAGAATTTCGCGTATAGTTGCTCCTTCTTTAACAGTTCTAGGACACGTCTCAAGTGATCGGCATGTTCCTCCTGAGTCCTGGAATAGATCAGGATGTCATCTATGAATACGATTACGAACTTGTCGAGATACGGTTTACACACCCGATTCATGAGATCCATAAATACGGCCGGTGCGTTAGTCAACCCAAATGGCATGACCAGAAATTCGTAATGTCCGTACCGCGTCCTGAATGCGGTCTTTGGTATATCGTCCTCTTGTATCCTGAGTTGATGGTAACCCGATCTCAGATCGATTTTCGAATAGAAGCTTGACCCTTGCAACTGGTCAAACAGATCGTCTATTCGAGGTAGAGGGTATCGGTTCTTGATCGTTACCTTGTTCAATTCTCGGTAATCTATGCACATACGGAATGAACCGTCTTTCTTTTTCACAAACAAGACCGGAGCTCCCCATGGTGAGAAACTCGGTCTAATGAATCCCTTATCTAATAACTCTTGCAGTTGATTAGATAGTTCCTGCATTTCAGTAGGAGCCAGTCGATATGGTGCCTTGGCTATCGGTGCTGCTCCTGGCGTTAGATCTATCTGAAACTCCACTTGCCGTGCCGGTGGTAGTCCCGGTAGATCGTCAGGAAAGACTTCTGAATAATCGCGAACAACAGCAATGTCTTCAATCTTTCGTTCCTTCTTTGGTTGTTCGGAAATAAGAGCCAGGATAGCCGTGTATCCTTTTTTTAGATATTTGCTAGCCTTCATGCATGACATGATGTTTAGTGGTATCCCGCGTCGTTCTCCTTGGATTGAGATCTGCTCACCACTCGGTAACGTAACTCGTACGACCTTCTCGTTGCACACGATCTCAGCATGGTTTGCAGATAACCAATCCATTCCAATCACCACGTCGAAGCTTCCGAGAGTTACTGGCATCAGGTCGATCACCAACTGATGGTCTGCCAGTGTCAGAACGCATCCTTTGATGATGTGTTGTGTTTCGATGAGTTTTCCATCCGCTAACTCTACGGTATACTTATAATCTAGTGGTGTTGGTGTCATGTCAAGCAATTTGCTAAATTCACTAGAGATAAAACTCCTATCGGCACCGGTATCAAATAATATACTAGCGTAGACATTATTTAAAAGGAACGTACCGGTGACGACGTTTGGGTCATCCTTGGCTTCACCAGATCCGATTACGAATGCTCGCCCTCTTGCCGGGTTGCCTCCTGCGTTCTTGTTTTGTGGACAGTCTGGGCGTATATGTCCGGGTTTGCCACAAGTGAAGCACCCCTTTAGTGTGTTATCCTTGTTGAGGTTGGGGTTGGGGTTCGATCGGCATTTTTTGGCTAGATGCCCGTTCCTTCCGCAGTTGGTGCACTTGGTCCTCTTGCATTGACCGAAGTGATGGAAGTTGCAGATGTTGCATTTTGGGCTGCTACCCTGATATCCTCCTTTGCCTTGAGTGTTTGGTTGTGTGGCGGTGAAGACTTTGGCTGGTGTTGGTCGGTGTTGAGCTGGTGGTGGTGGTGAGAAAACACGGTTGTTGTTGGGTTCCCACTTTCGCTTGGGCTCTTGGGGTTTTAGGTGTTCACCCCTTTTTGGCAGTTTCCCCTGGGCTACCGCCTGGTCAGTTAGCTTGTGCGCCAAGCGAATCAGTGGTTGGACGGTGGTGTGATTGGATGCTGTCACCGTGCTCTGTATTTGCTCGGGCAATCCACTAATGAATTGCTCTATCTTTTTGTACTCCGGCGTCACCATTGCCGGGCACAACTTGCACAGTTCGTGAAATCGAGTACAGTATTTCTCGATCTCGGATCCCACCATTTTGTGCGTCCAGAATTCTTCTTCCAGCTTCCGAATTTCGTCCCGAGGACAATACTCCTCGTGGAGCATTCTCGTAAAGTTCTCCCATGGGATGGAGTTTGCAGTATCCAGCCCGAGTGTCTGGACATGAGAGTTCCACCAGGTGAGGGCCGGTCCCTCCAGTATTCCTGTGGCATATTTCACTCGGTTCTCGTCCGAGCATTCGGCCATAGAGAAGACCGATTCCACTTTCTCTATCCATCGGAGCAGTCCCACCGCTCCTTCGGTGCCCTGAAACTTGTGAGGATGGCAGCTCAGAAATGCTTTATACGAGCACCCCTTTGCCGCTCCTCCCTGGGGTCCTGTGCATCGGTAGTTCAATTCAACGTGTTAGTGGCTAGGCTGTCTACACTATGTCAGTTACGTTAGGCAAAAATTAGTACCGTTGTTGGTGCCACTCGTTTCGCTGGCGAGACGGTTGGCCTCGTACTCCGCGAGTACTTTGTTAAATTTCCGTTCGACCATCATGTCGATCCGTGCCTTTTCGGCCTTGCGTTTTAGTCGTAGCGCGTTGTTTCCTCTTGCAGACATGTTTCTATATAGAGGGGTTAGAATGTTAGTCATCATATGTTAAGTGTTAGCCAAAGTTGGAATGGTTGTCATGTCAGATGTCAAGTTAGATATCATAGCAAGATTTCACTAACAGTGTTAACAATAATAAAGCAGATAAAATGAGGCATAACTTTCATTAATATCAAATTTGAAGTACAATAATTTGAAAGGAAAGTACAATGCAAATTTTCCGAGCACATCCCGCTCGTCTAGGCCAAAAGGAAATAAAATGAAACAAACAATACCAAAATAATAAAACCCACTAATCCGAGTCCATGGAGACATGGGAGATGTTGCTAGCTGCGTCCTCATCATCATCCTCGTCCTCTTCCGGGTCCTCGTCCGGATCTTCGTCGGGACCCTCGAGGTCCTCGGCCTCGAACTGTGGCTCATCGTCCTCGGCTGGTGGTTCCTCGATAAATTGCGCCGCCCATGCGTTAAGCATGGCGTCGCTCGCCTGCACCATCGCCTGCGTTTCGACGATGTCCGTCCGGTTCTCGGTAATACGCCCGTCGTGCTCCTGCACAACATCAACTATCTGCCCATGCTGGGACATGAGCTGAGCCACTTGGAGACGTAGTGTCTCCACCGTCTCCTCTAGACGATCCTTCTCCTCCTCCAGCCGGTCACTTCGCCTTTCCAGGCGATCGTTCTTCTCGCGAAGAACACGCACCTCGTCGGATAGCTCGGCACTCCTCCGAAACTCCCGCCGGGTTACGGCCACATGAGCCGCGAAGGCTCTCTCCATCGGCATCCCAAGTGCCGTAGTCGCGGACCCTCAGAGGTATCACCTCTGTATCGCGGGGTAGGTACCCGCTCAGTCTCTATCCACCGTAATAAGAGGCTAGGCAGCCATCCCCAGTAACGCTCCCGCGCCAACATCTGGGTCCTCCTCTCCATCTCCGCGTCCACCTGTGCTACAATACTGTCGATCCTACGTCGACTGTCCTCGGTCAAGTCATCGATGGCTGGGCGTTTGCCCGGGTTCCTGCCAGCGTCCCTATTGTTGTCGGCCATCCTGTAAGTTCTCATGTTAGTACATAATAGTTCAATAAAAGAATTAACATCAGTGTGCAAATTCTAGTGTAGTGTCTATTGTAGAGCAATGGCTATAGTCTAAGTTCACTAAATGCAACCTAGTTCCCTATAACCAAGGCTCTGATACCAGTCTGTCACACCCCCAATTTCCCACTCGTGGTGTCAGTCCACGTGGGTGTGACGTGGCCAGGAATCACAGCTCTTGGTCATATAGAACGACTTCTATATGGGTTACACAATCACACAGTTTGCAAAACCAAACAAGTTTATAAAAGTATGCAGCGGAAAATGTAAATCATCAAATACATAAGTAGCAGCGGAAAGTAATTGTTGAAATAAACACTACAAATGATTTAATTGTTTTCAAATCATTATTAATGCACACAACGCCTAAAATACGAGTCTATATGCAAGTCAAACTCCTTAAGGCTTCCTTGTGTGTATCCTAGCGTGAGCTCCATCAGTTACCTGAGAATACATGCGAAAAGTGTCAACTAAAAAGTTGGTGAGTTCACAGGTTTAGACAGACAGAAAAGTAAACAGACATATACTGGGTATGTTAAGTTGTTTGTTGGATACTACGATCCGTGGAGTGTGTCAGTTCATCTTACCGAAACTAGACTGTTCCGTTTGCCTCCGCGAGTCATCGCTGAACTCGCAATTCACATCGAAATTACACTCGTTATGACCTCCAGTCAACATTGGTGCCGAGTGGGGCTAGTCAAACCCAGTAGTACTACGTAATTACGACTCGTTTGTTACACAACTAACGGTAAGGATAAGTGAGGGCTTTGAGCGATAATAGTTACACTCGAAAATGGTTTTCACAACATACCAGTCATATATCTAAAACAGTTGCATTGTATTCTCACCCCAAAGTTTCAGTAAAACAGTTAAAAAGTAAAAGTGGGGCCGTAAACTCACCTGAGTTTATGTTATGCGTTAGCTCAAAAGAGTGCAAGTGTAGTTCGCCGGCTAGTAGTCACCTATATCACATAGGTACTATGAGTTTGTGTTCACAAGTGTGGGTCTCACCGGACCGTGTTAGTGTTCAACAACACTAAGTGGTTACGTAGGTCGAGTTGACCGTGTTTGACCGTGTCGATCGTGTTTGACCTAACGACCCGTTGGTGACGGTTTGGATCAAGTGTTCGTGTATCGTGCGGTTTTTGTATCGTGTGAAGTGTACGGATACCAAAATCATTCCGATAAAGAAACTTACTATTTATGGTAAGTTTCTATTTTAGGAAAGTTTCCATATTTAGCAAGTCATGCATAAAATCATATTCCGATTATTCTAACATGCATATTTATCCTAAATGAGCATGTTATCACATAGCACATAGTTATACATAGTCGGTTTAACATAGTTTGCGCGTAAAAGTTTCCATATTTGGAAAGTTTCTAAAATAAGCATATTTTCACAAATTTAACAATCAACATCGCTTATTATCATCATATTAGTCCTAACTAGTCTATCAATCATGCTCGTTACAACTAACATGTGACAATTTATAGAATTTACAAATAAAGTTACTATATTTAGTAACTTATAGAAATAACTCCAAATCAAGTTTCCCAATACTTATTCCTTCCAATAACATCATATAATCACTAAATGAACATGTTAGACTCAAAACATTATCATACATTTTACCCATTTGTAATCTTGCAACAAAAAGTTACTATTTATAGTAACTTTGATAGAAATCATCCTTTTGACTATTCTAGACATTCCTATGCATCAAGTATCCATCTCAATAGTTTCTAATCATCATTTTAAGCATAACATATAGATCTAAACACATGCATGTTACCATTTCATCAAGATTCACCAATATGTAACATAAAAGTTACTATTTTTAGCAATATGCCCAAATAACCAATTTTGACATCATCCAACATCTTAGATCATGTAGAATATCATCAATATCATTACTAACAACATTTCAATACCAAACATCATGTGAATCTACTTAGATCATCCATGCATGTTATTAAAAGTTCCTATTTCATACTAAAATCAACAAATCATCACCATATTCAATATATATCATCATAAATCATTACAATATCATCAAATCAGTAAGTAAATCATCAAATAGCATACATATAACATCAAAATTTCGTGATATTGGTGGTGGTGGTGATGCATGTAGCCTAAATGGCTTGCATGTGTACCTAGTGATGCTTTTGAGTGCGATTGAATATCAAAACTACCTCACAAAGCTTTAGAACGCCTAAGGAAGATTTGAGCAGATCTGTGGAGGCCCTGGATGCTGCTGGAATCGTGCTAACCGCTGCCAACGAGGAGGTGTTGTGTTTCTTTGAGCTCCAAGCCTTCGATGCTTCCAATGGTGCTTCCCTTGAGGTAAGAATGGCTTCCAATGTGTTTAGGGAGAGGTAGCAGACGACTATGGCGGAGTATGGGCGCTGGTAACTCGGGAGAATAGGTAGAGGATCAACAGAATGATTAACATTGGATTTATAAGATTTTCTGCGATTATAGGCCTGTCGCGTACCGCGACACCGTCCAAAAAGCATCTCCGCGTACCGCGGTGATTAAAATAATCATTCTGTTCCCGAAACACGCCGCGTACCGCGATGGTGGCAGATGATCGGTCGTCGCGTACCGCGATTGTTTTCGGAGAATTCAAATTCCCCCGCTCAAGCTTCGCGTACCGCGAAAGCCCAATTGATTTCCCATCGCGTACCGCGATGGGTTTTGGCTGAGCCCAATAGGCCCAATTCATTGTTTTGAACCGATTCTTTCGTATTTCTCGAATACGATCATCGTTTCTCGTCATATTGGTCTTGTTCTAGTTAATTTAGGTTCACCGAACCTAAGTGCAGTGTTTTCGTGTTACCGCTTGATCCGT
Source organism: Mikania micrantha (assembly GCA_009363875.1). Classification (NCBI taxonomy): domain Eukaryota; kingdom Viridiplantae; phylum Streptophyta; class Magnoliopsida; order Asterales; family Asteraceae; genus Mikania; species Mikania micrantha. Next base: position 72,219,365 of record CM018694.1, read on the forward strand.
TCACCAACGTTCGTTATTCAAGACACGTGCGAGTGTTGTGCGATAATTCCTTGAATTATCGGCGTGTTCAGACTGTTGTGCCACGTGTCACACTAAATATATTTATTCTAGTGCCACGTATGAAATAATAATAAACATTATTATTAAAATAATAGAGTTGCTGACCTGGAAATTACGAGGTGTCACAAACAACTAACAACATAGTCAAAAAATTCAGATAATAACTAGGGTAAACAACCCAAAAAGGATAAGTTTTCATTTGTTTGGCTTAAGATTAGGCCTGTAAACGAACCGAACAGTTCATGAACTGTTCGGTAAGAAGTTCGTTTATGTTCGTTTATTTAATAAATGAACGAACACGAACATAAATTTTGTATTCGTTTAATTAAATGAACGAACATGAACACACCTTGTGTTAGTTTATTTATGTTCATGAACAGTTCGGTTATGTTCGTTTATTTACGTTCGTTTATTTGTGTTCGTTTATGTTCATTAACTATGTAATGTTAGTTTTTGTTCGGTTAACTAACTAATTTACAAATGATATGTATTTACTTTTAAGAGACTAGTCGTTTGTGCTCGTTTATACTTGTTCAATTGTGTTCGTTTATGGTTGTTCAATAGTGTTCATGTTCGTTTATTATTGTTCAATGGTGTTAAAAAAATGTCCATGTAAGTTTGTTCGTTTATTTTAGTTCGTTTGTGTTCATTTATGTTTATGAACAGTTCGTTTAATTTATTAATGAACGAACACAAACGAACACGAACATATTCATTTTCTTAATAAACGAACAAGAACATAAAATTCATGTTCGTTAACGTGTTCGTGTTCGTTCGATTCGTTTACAGGCCTACTTAAGATACACAAATTTTGGAATCGCCGCTTTTCATTTTTATTTCTAAACGTTTAGTTAATAAAACAATGTTGAAAAATGCTCAACTAATAATATAAGTCCAGTTTAAAACAAAGTTTATTATTAATTTTAGTAAGTAAACTATTAGTCTATTTTAAATTATTTCATTGGTTATTATGTATTGAAGCTAGCTCTTATATTACTCATTGGCATGTCAACAGTTGAAAAATGCTTCTTTTTTTTTTTTTGACAAAGAGGTACTTGAAGACATATTTGCGTAATTGGATTAGTGATGAAATTGAAGCAATAATTGTATTTATTTTGGGAAAAAAGAATTGCTTAGAGAATTTCCTCTAAATGTTGTTTTGGATCCTAAATGTTGTTTTGGATAATTTTCAAAAAATAAAATTTGCAAAAAACAACTTTAGATATACAGAGATAATCAGATAAATATTTAAGAGGAGAAAATCAAGACAATTAATTTAAAGGGTCTTAAATTTTTGTTATGTATCTTTGAAATTTTTACTTATTAAATATACATTAGATACCAAATTAATTTTTACTTATTAAATATACATTAGATACCAAATTAAGTTTAATAGAAAAATCTTAAGTTTAAGTTTTACTCATTGCAAAAAAATGCTCTAGGTTGATTAATGGAGCTTTTCCACTAAAAGCTTCCTTTTATATGATAATGTGAAGTTACCTATTTGAATAGTGACACTTGACTTTAGTTGCTTAAAAAGAATTAAAGTATATATACACGATAGACACATGTAACTATTTTCAAAAAATCGGAAAACGTAACAAAAAAAGTATTATTACTACTAAAAGTATATTTTAATAAACTAGATGGTGCTTGGCGCGCGTTGCCGCGCAAATTTAACACATTCGTTTTGACTCAGGAATGAACTCAAAAGAAAAAAAACATCAACGGGTAAAGAGTCGTGACTATAAATAAACCTATTATGAGCCAAGAAGTAAAACAAAACAAAAAAACAAAACTAAATAGAACCTTTGGAAAAACATCTCAAACTCTCGTGTTATGAGAAATTGTAATGGGTTATCTAAAAGAATTTAAAAAAAAATTAATTTCTCATGAAAAAATAAAGAAAAAAATGAATTTATCTTACGAAAAAATGAATATCTCGTGAGAAAATGAACAGGGAAAATGAATTTATCTAGCGAAAAAATGAAAATCTCGTGAAAAATGAATTTCTCGCAAAATTGTAATGGGTTATCTAAAAGATTTTCTCACGAAAAAATAAAGAAAAAAATGAATTTCTCACGGAAAATGAATTTATCTTGCGAAAAAACGAATATCTCGTGAGAAAATGAACACGAAAAATGAATTTATCTCGCAAAAAAATGAATATCTCGTGCGAAAATGAATTTCTCTCCCGAAAAAATGAATATATCGTGCGAAAAACGAAGTTTTTTCGAAAAAACGAATATCTCGTGAGAAAATGAACACAAAAAATGAATTTATCTAGCGAAAAAATGAATATCTCGTGCGAAAATGAATTTATCTGGCGAAAAAATGAATATATCGTGCAAAAAATGAAGTTCTTGCGAAAAAACGAATATCTAGCGAGAAAATGAACACGAAAAATGAATTTATCTCGAGAAAAAATGAATATCTCGTGCGAAAATGAATTTATCTGGTGAAAATGAATATATCGTGCGAAAAATGAATTTATCGCGAGAAATCAATATCTCGCGATATTTACTATTCATAATTTAGTTTTGTATATAGATAATAATCCTAAATGGTTTGTACTTGCAAATTATACTATTTTCTGTTAATAATATTAAATATCTTTATTAAATTACGAGAAACAAATTCTTTATTCTTTTCATATTTTAGTTTTCGTTTAGGTTTTACTAACATTAAATTTTATTAAATTGCTATAAAAATTTAGGGTTTTTTTTTCTATTTAATTTTATTAATAATATTCAGCATGTTCCTATTTCCATTGAAATTTAAAATTTTAGCGAAAATCGTTGTGTTTCCTGTTGTGAAATGCAGGCGTAAAATCAGGGACGAAGCTTCTTTAGGGACGTAGGGGGTGACCGGCCCCTCTTTTTTTTCATCCGTAATGTTAATTTTTCAGCTGTAAAGGTTATTTTTAGTTAAAAATAGTGATTTCGCCATCTATGCTTCAAAAAATTAACATGTATTCTGACTGCTGTAATTTTTCATCCTCTTTGAAAGCTTTCAAGCCCCAGCAATACGTAAAACACTACTATAACCCAAACACTCGACCAAAACTTTATTAACCAAAAAAATAATTTCCATGGATCCCAACCAAAACCCAAATTACTATAACCCAAACACTCGACCTCACCGAAACCCGAACACGTCACCTCCGAATTGGGTCTTTAGCCCTTCTCCAATAAATCCTTTTTTTGATTCAAACTGTTATCGACCGAATTTTGATTCAAGCCCACAACAAGAGTTTTATACATTCGCCGATTATGGTTCGAGTCAACAACCGCACGAGTTTGGACAATTATCTCAGGATGAAGTTGTACCCGAGACCCAGCCCACTACAAATGCCGGTCTAAGCACGCAACCAAAACAAAGGCGTAGACATAGAAAGAAACAAGCTGGGGATACCAAACCCACTGTGGGAGGTTCATCCCGTCTAGAAAAATGGACTACGGAGGAGGAGTTTCAACTTACAAAAGCTTGGATCGATGTGTCGGAAGATCCAATTGTTGGTAATTACTTTCCTTTTAGTTTTTTAAAATTGTTAATATTTTTTTTATAAATTGTTAACATTTTTTTATTAATTGTTTATAGGTCGTAACCAAAAAGGACCGGACTTTTGGAGTAAAATCCGAAATCAATTTTTTCAAGCCATGGGTCTTGGGGAATATTGTACAAACGATATGCTCTCTAGCAAATGGCGTGACATGAACCTAAAGGTTAGAAAGTTCAACGGGATTTATTCCCAGAAATGGCAAACTCGTCGGAGCGGCCAAAGCGACGCGATGATCGAGCACGAATCGGAAGATCAATACCGGGAAGAGTTTAACGCCCCCTTCACGCTTAAACGGAGTTGAGAGCTTATGAGGAAATATCCGAACTGGATTCAAATCCCCACTGTACAAACGTCGGCCTCAAAACGATCAAAAGCATCGTGAACCGATAGCCCCGGCACGTCGGATGCTCGAGTGAATATAAATCTAAACGATCTCGACGAAGAAGAAGACGACGACGAGATAGAGGATTTGACTCGTCCGACCGGGAGAGATCGCGCAAAAACCGACCGAGTAAGGGCGAGACGAGGCTCTTCATCTCAAACAACCCCGGATTATAACCAAGGAATAGAACATTTATCTCAACGAATAGATGACTTTAACGAATTAAAACGGGAACGTCAACGGTTGGTAGAGTTACAACTTCTATTCACCAACACCGAACACTTAACCGGGCTCGACCGCGAAATTGCCGAGCGGGAGAAGGATAAAATTCATAATAAATATAGAGATAATTAATTTGTATTTTTTTATTAATTTTTTTTATTAGTTTGTAATTTTTTTTAATAATTTGTAATTTGTTTTTATTAATTATATCTCAATTTAATTTAAAAAAGAATGATGACGTGGAATGAGTGGGTAATGAGACATTTCCACCAAAATGATGGGATGAGTGGTTGTGGTGAGTGCTTATATGACGCCTACGTGACGCATAGAGGGAGTGATTGGGTCATTTGGCAAACCTAATAGTGTTAGAGACTGAGTGTGAACCTCTGCACAAACGTAACTTCGCATCCCAATGCACCCTATTCTTGATTCTAACGTTAGCAGCACACTCAGTTGACGTCATATTTAAGTTGTTTGACTTGTTTCTATTTTTCTAGCATATGACCCGTTTACAGGTATGCATATTAAAATTCTAGTGATTTAAACGTTATTTTATTAAATTTTTGTTAAAGTAATGTTAAGATCACTCGATCGGTTTGTTTATCAGCCTACATTTTCTTGAACGGCGAATGTCTTAATCGTGTGAATCTACTATTTTCAGACCATGTCCTCAAGTTCTAGTTATATAGACATCCCATGAGTCACCACAACCACCCCAGGAGGAAACCCTACTAGTTCTATTTTTACTGGTTCTATTTTGTCGGAGGAATTTGAACCCAAGATCTCTTATTTGAAAGAATATTGGGGTATCATTGAGGCAATGCCTATTTGGTTCCAGGCTATTTGAACCCAAGACCTCCCATCAGCCTACATGAGTCTGGAGTTTTATTGGAATCAACCTCTTTATTCTTACATGATGATGTTAATTGTTGTAAACACTCAGTACGATGATGATATTTTTCTACCATATTTTATTTTATCATGCAGCACTGTCATTTTATACCGTTATTACTTGCTTAATTTTATATAAAATAAAGTACGCAAATAGTGCATGTGGTTTCTTGAAATTAAGAGGTTTAGGTATTAAACGTTTAAACTTAGACTTCTTATGTCCCTTTTTTGTAATGTCTTAAAACGTGCATAAAAAAGATTGACTTTTTTGTATTTTCATAAAATGGTAAGCAGGATAATAATAATCATTGTAAAAGTCTGGTCCTGCTGATAAAAACTTTAATACCAAAATATCTTTTGGAGTTATAGTTGGGTTATTTAAATAACAATTTTTTACCCCTTCTCCAATCCATTTGGATAATCCTGATATTTCAGGAATCAAATTTAGAAAATACTTTTCAGTGGCGTACCCACCCTTTTGGAAAGAGGGCAGCCGCCCTCCTTAAATTTTTTTTCCTGTGATATATGTATGTTAAAATTCTGACCGACCTTAATATTTTGAAATCGTCTCCTTAAATTTGTATAATTAGACTTGTGATGCGAATTTAAGTGATAGTTATACTTGTTTTTTTGAAAAAAGAGTTACCTAAAAAGTTTCCATATATATTGTTTTGAATAGATTTTAAAACATAAAACCAAGTAGAGATCAACTAGGTCTGAAAATCTTAACTCATAACAAGATAAATGTATATATTAGGTAAATAAATATTGTATTTTAGATAGAAGTAGGTAAAACTATAACATACAATGGGTTAAGATGGTAACACCTTAACAAAATAAGGGTCAAGATGGATAGCTTAAAAATTAAGTGAATATAATGGATTCAAACATATAAGAATGATCAATAATAAATTTGATAAGAGAATAACTAAAAATTATTCAATTATACAATTTGTTTAGTTACAATTCCCTTTAAGTTGAAAAAATTTATGTTTATTAAAATAACTCATTTAAACTCAAACTGATTTTGATTAAAATTCATCCTAACATGTACTCATCCTAGATGTATTGTATTTTTATTATGTTTTCATATATGAAATTTAGGGGCTGTTTAGTATATCTAAATTATTAAGTGCTGAATGATTAAGAGAGTCTGAACCATTAAGTGCTAAACTGAATGGTTAAGTGCTGAACTGAATCATTAAGTGCTGAATGGTTAAGTGTTGAACAGAATCATTAAGTGGTAACTTAATTTAAATCAAACGCGTTGAATGATTAAGTGCTGAATGGTTCCATTAAGACTTTAAGAGGTAAACAAACAACCCCTTAGTTTAATTGTCTTATTTTAACATGATCCGACCCGATTCGACCTGACTAGATCTGAACAAAAGATAAAAAAAAATTGTTAAGCTAGATTCTTAAATAGTTAAATGAGCATAAAAAATTTTCGCCCCTCATGAAAAAAATTTCTGGGTACATCATTGCTTAAGGTAGTAAATCTAACGCTCATCATTCATATTCATGTTCATATCTATAATAAATATTAGCGGTAACTTCATATAAATGTAACCAACTTTTCATTTTGTTTCAATCAAGTCACTCAAACTTTTTTTTTTCCCAATTAAGTTATTCAAGATTTTTTTTGTTTGAATTCTATGTTTTTAACATGAATTGAAGGTGATATGTTCATATAAGTTTAAGTGAATATTTTTTTAAAAAAAATGACTGAATTGAATAAGTAATTATTAAATATTAATTTTTTGTTCTTTGTCAGATATTAGTTAAATTATTAATTACTTATTCAATTCAGTCATTTTTTTAAATTATTCACTCAAACTTATATCAACATGTATTACTTACAATTTAAGTTAAAAACATAGAATTCAAACAAAAAAGTAACTTGAATGACTTAATTGGGACAAAAAAAAGTTTGAGTAACTTGATTGGAACAAAATGAAAAGTTGGTTACATTTCTATAAAGTTATTCCTAAATATTAAGAATCAGAATTGAAAAGAAGAAAGAGATGAGAAAATGAAAACGTAAATAGCCTAGAATTATAAAAAGTATCCCTAGTTTTTTTATTTGTTAATATAAAGATTATGCAAATGTAACAGCCTAAGCCAACCGTACTAGATATTATCCGTTTTGCCTCCGATGGGTTGCCCTCTCAAGGTCTCACAATTATGTTTTCACACGACGAGTTGCTTGCACAGGCAAAACACGTTTTGATAGGGAATGTATCCACCTCTTTATAAAAAATAATTTGTTCTCCCTCCTAACCGATGTGGAGCCCAGCGTCCTTGCTGGCACATTAGTCTGGCCCTTGGCTCTGATATCATCTATAACAACTCATGCCAACCGTACCTAGATATTGCCCGTTTTGACGATAGGTTGCCCATCATAGAACTCATGGTTTTGTTTTTCACCCAACGAGTTGTTCGTCCATGCAAACCTATTTTGATTGGGAAGGTACCCTTCTTATATAGAAGGTTTCGTTCTTCCTTCCAACCTACGAGAGATAATACAACAAATATAAATAAATATATTTAATTTACATGTAAATATGTTATTTTTAGTAAATTATATAAAAAGTTTATCAAATTACATAATCAATTCATTTAAAGTAAAAGGACTAAAATGCCTTATACGTTAACCACAAAGTTAACATCCGCAAGTTTTATATTTAAAAGACAGCCTTGTTATAATTAATATGTAACCTCAAACCTACAATTTTAAAATTTTAATAATTAAAATTGTTATTTTTAAGTACGTGTGAAAATGAATAAATGATACAAGCCAAATTTGAGTTAGCTAAAGCTAAAGCTCGAACTCGGCTCTTTTTTTATTCAAGATAGCTCAAACATGAGCTCAGCTTATAAAAAATTTTCAACCTCAAGTTCATATCTTTTACTATTAATTAATTTTATATACATTTATAACTATACTATTCATATATAACATTATATTTATTATTTTATTATATTTATTATAACTTTATATACAAATGCAATTTTTTAATATACACTTATTTATTTAAATAGAAATTATATAAATAAAAAAATTTGTTTAAGTTCACAAGTAGGCTTGAGCTTGAAATATGAAGCTCAGAACTAGATAACTAAAGAGTCATATTTCAACTTTCAAAGCTAAGTTTGAGATTACTCTTTTAAGTTTGGCTCTTTATTTATCCAATCTCAAGTATATTGTAAGCCTGTTTCATTTGTTTGCATCTCTACTATTTATAAGTTATAAGGACCACACATATAATTATCAGGGTTGGATCTACTAAAAAAATATTTTTGCCTAAGAAGAGTACGAACCAGGAATGCTAAAAATAATAAAAACGAAAAATCAGTACAAAAAAAAATTCAGTACAAAAAAATCAAAATCCAGTACAAAAAAAATCCTATACAAAAAAATCCAGTACAAAAATAAAAAAATCTAGTATTAGAGAAATAAAAATATATAAAAAAATTAAAAAATGTAGTACAAAAAACACAAAAAAAATCTTGTACATAAAAATAAAAATATATTACAAAAAATAATATGTTATATGATCTAAATTATCATAACACATGTTAAAATTATACCAGTTTTTATTCTTCTTAGGTCAAAATCTCTTTTTATTTAACTTTCCTTTATAATTGTCACTTATATATCAATGTTCCAAATTCCAATTCAAGTTTTACTTAAAAATATATGTCACAGCATAATGTATTTTACATTTTTACCACTTCATTTTTTACTTTTTTAGGATAGTTTTCGTTTGTTGAGAACTCATTTAAGACATATAGTGTTAAATTAAAATTCAAATATAGATTGTTATATTGCATTATTATCTATAGATTTATTTAAAAAGCGTTGATGGCAAAAGTCCCCAATAACTTCTTATGTTAAGTACAAATATTTTCATTTATAAACCAAGTTGGTGGAGTGAATATACCTTAAATTATGAAAGTACGAGATCAGAGGTCACATGTTTTTTCTTGTTGGGCGTCAATTTTTTTTTTTTTTGCGTCTCTCGACTTGTATAGGTTTAATATAAAATGTTATAGCAATCACATTCTTTGGTCCAATTGTCGTCTAGAAATCAAAATAACCCAAGTGGTGGGTAGTTTAATTAGCTGTGTTTGATTTATATCGGAGGTAATAGGTTTGATCACTACAAGAATCTGATCCTATCCCGGCTAACCCTATCCCGGCTAAAAAAAGTCGTTGCTACAGCAAGCTCAGTGCCAACGACATCTGGTCGGCCCAGGTATCCCGAAATTTTTTTTCCCGCGGCTAGTTATCCCGACGACAGATCGTCGGTAAAGGTGAAAAGGATTGGCGGGCTAATTGGCGCTCTTTTCATACGTCTATACCGACTAAAGGTCGTCTGTATGGAGAAAATGTTTTTTTTTACCCTATTTCAACAGCGTAATTCGTTGGGTGAATTTTCGCGAGTTGAGTTTTCCCACCGACTTGTCGTCGGGACAGGTGGGCTAAAAAAGTTTTTTTTTCGATTACCCTATCCCTACGACCTGTCGTCGGGACAGGGCGTGTAAATTTCGTCGGGACAGGTCACGAATGGTGTAGTGGATTCATGTGATTGCTTAAAAAAATTTGTTATTTTTTTTTTATTCTCAGCTCTAATCACTTCACTCCTATACCGTATATAGTATACATTTTATATTATTAGTCTGATATTTTCTTTAACAACTATAGTTTGTTAAGTTTTTCGATCTATTAACAAAAAAGATGTACGTATTATTAAACTCAAACTCATTTAGAACGGGTATAGATATCACTATATATGTTAGATGTCATTGTCTCTATTTGTCTGTTATTTTAGATATAAAATTTATTTTTTCTGTTGATTGAAAGTAAAGTTTGCATGTTAAAACAAACAACACATGTTCAAATATATTCGAGCCTATCTTCTTTTCTACATACATAATATACATTTCAATTACCTTAGTTCAACATCTCACTTATAACCCCTCAAGTTTCTTACGAGTTATTTCCAACATCTCTAATTTCTTATAACTTTGTAAAATAAAACTTTTAAATCCTCAGAATTTTTTGTTAACTTAAAAAAATAATTGGTTGCGTACTTATTTTATGCTTGTGTAGACATAAACTTTATTTGAAAATGAGTGAGCTCAAATAAAATATGTTTTTGTTGTTAATTTATATAGGTGTTTCGAGTTAGTTAGTTATTTATGTTTTTTTAAACGAGTCGGGTCAAATATAATACGTAAATTTTGCTTAGATCAAGTAGGGTCGCTAATAATTTATACTTATATGTTTAATGCAACGATGCATCTGTCATCTAGCAAAGTTGGTTAGTGCATGCTTAATGCTTTTGAGTTAGCTGGTAACACAACATAGGTTTAGTCCCAGTGGCGTACAATATTTCTTTCTTTTTTTCTTATAGTTTCTTTTTGAGTTACATTTTCAAAATTCTTATACTGTAACATATTTTTCAAAAAATTAATTTTTATAATAATTTTATCATAATGTATAGACCATAAGTGTGTTACCTATATATGATTCAATATTCATAAATAATCCTCCGCCGCTCGTTAAACTCAAATGCCTTATTAGTTATTGTGATAATCGCTGATCGTATATTCGTATATCATTCAAGTGTCAGAATCAGAGATATACGAGCCGTATAGTTCTATGCAACCCATATAGTTCGAATTTTATACGGGTAGTATAACACTATACAATCCTTATACTTCAAGAACTAATATAGCTCGTAGTATTATCAACTCGTATAAATTTCTTATTAACTCGGCATCTTAAAAAAATGGTGAACGCTATCATTAGGCGTTCCTACCGACCGGTCCCACGGCCAACATGAGGGAGGTAAATCGCATAACCTAAGGAAAAATGGGTGGTGTCGGGCTTTGAACCTTAGACATCTATTATAAATTCCCAACCCCTAAACCCTAAACTTGATATCTTAAGGTTGCAATTTTTTTAGTTTGACCAAAATTATACGAATTAATAGACTTAAATGATCTGTATTGAGGACGATATGGTGATATCTAGTAACCAAAGTTCGAATTTCATGTGTTCATCCATGCAAATGTGTAATTTAGGTGGATATTGATAATTTAGGTGAAGATTAAATTTAGTCGTTCAAAAAATAGGATATAGTCTTTTCTTTTTTTAAAAAAAAAGAAAAGAATTTAACATAGAAAGGAAATTATGAGATGTGAGAAGAAAAATCTTATTACGAGTTTAATGACGACAAGTAATAATACATAAAAAGAAATTATGGGTTGGTTGTCAGAATTTAAAATTTCACACTGTAAAATGCAGAGTATAAGAAAAAAGAATCCAATGTGTGTTTTTTTTAGGCTGATTCTATTTCATCATCATACCCTCGTTTTGTTTCCACGTCTCATATATCTCAACCGCATGCACACACCCATACACCTATAGATTAATTTTATACTTGTAATATCTTACATTTTCATAAAATACAAGTTTTCAATGCATAATATATATATATATATATATATATATATATATATATATATATATATACACTTTCTAGTATATTTTATAAAATTATATAATTTAATAAGTTATTAAGATGTAATATATGAAACTCTCTCTTTTTAAAAAAAAATAAGTTTATTTATTGACGTTTAAAAGACATTGGGAATTTGTCTAATATATACCATATGAATACTTGCTGAACTTTATTTGATGTCAACTATTTTTTTTCCTTATGCATACTTCCTACTCGACACCTATTATACTTTTAAAATTACTAAACATGCACTTGCATGTAGTTTAAACTAATGGCTTTCAGCCTAGGTGGTAACTCCTTGATTTCTTTTTATGAAATATCTTATGTTCGTGTCTTTCTGTGAGCAATTTGTTAGATTTTTTTAACGGCTAAATTTTAGATTTGTTCTTATAGATGAGTAGAAAGTTTTCCAAATAAACAGAGGCTAAGAGGTGAATTTTCTCCCGAGGAGTAGAAAATAAGTGGTGATCTCAGAAGATCATGCATGTTGCCAAGAAAATGCTGGCGGAGCAAAGAGAAGTCTTGATACACTTCTGATTCATTGTTGTTGAAAAAAATGTATGCTAACTCATAATAACTAAGTTGGGTGGTACCTATCTTAAAACTTGTGTGAATGTTAAGGAAACAGGTACTAGAAATCATATTTTACAATTTATAGCTAGGTAGAGGCCACCCTCTTCTCTTTATAATTAACTTTGAAAGTAATTATTAAGATTGAGTCATTATTTAAAAATGTTTATATTTCTTGCCCAAGTATTACAATTAGCTTTTAATAAGACCATATGTGATGGCGGTTATGATAAGGGGAATGCAAAGATAAGTGACCATTGTAACGTTTTAAAAAAGATAAAGAAAATGTTAAAGAAACTACAATGCGACATTATTATAAAATATAAACAGGTTAGTAAGATATGTGGGATTAATCCCCCTACTATCACTCCTTTATTCTCTTGTTTATTTTCTAAAACTAATTTTGTTGATACAATATTTAAAGTAAAAAAGAATTGTTTAAAATGAACGTGAGATGCAATATTTAGAAATTTTAACAAATTAAAGAAAAAACATTTGGAGCTGTAACATCCCAAATTTTCTAATACAAATTATCTGAACTTATGAATGGGTAACGGGTAATAAGCTTGAAGGAAAACAGGCGAAAAATAACTAAGTTATGGCCTCGAGTTCGTGTACTCGATATTGGATTTCGAGAATTTATCCAGGATTTCGAGTACTAGGATTCGAGTACAAGGACACTGCCTATAAATAGGAGTGCCTTGGGAAACGGGACAGACTTTGGCTGGAAGCTCACTCCCTCTCGTGTACTCGAAGCAGAGTTCGAGAAATCACCAAGATCGAGTTTTTAATCAATCAAACGAAGTAGGAAACACACGGGATTCTACCAGGAGAATCAGCTACCTTCAAGTAAGTGATTCATATATAGAAAGTTGGATTTTTATACAAAAGTCAGGATGGACATACAAAAAGGGAACTTATGCATAAAGCTCACACCTTTATGCATACAGATCGAAACTTGGTGGTTCCAACGTGTTGGTAACCACATAGGAGGCCTATAACTAGCTCCCCATGATCTTAGATGAATTTCTGAGATGTTGTATGACCAAAAGATGTGTACACAAAAATGATGCACAAAGGGAGTACTCGAAACCCCTCTTTTCGAGTACAATAGTTTCGAATACAATGATTTCGAATACACATTTCGAGTACACCTAGGTTCGTGTACCTGGGTATTTCGTGTACTCCAGTGTTTCAAATACAGGAATTTCGTGTACAGGAGTAGTTCGTGAACTACAAGTGTTTCGAATACTATCCAGGTTCAAGGACTTGTAATTATGAGGGGGAACTAGTAGGCTATGAGGACTTAGAATAAATTCTAAGTCTAAGAATTTAATGTAATGTAACGAGACAATGTAACTGATGTAGGTTCCCAAGTCTTAACTAAGGAGTTCGGTTAAGAAGACAAGGAGCCATTATCAGGTGAGTTCTAGACGCCCTATTTTATGTTTAATGTTTTGGGCTGGCATACATACTTATTGTTATGTTTATGATGTTATGTGCTTATGATGCTGATGAACGAATGATGATGTGCCATGACTATGTATGCATGTTTAGGTGCTTGCATGAAAGTATGCTAAGTATGACGAATGCATGTTAGTAAGTTACGATGATGAACTGTATGATAACATGTTATGATGATTATATGCTAGCATAATGTGTTTATGATGCCATGATGAATGATATGATGATATGTTGCTAGCATGACATGGGTATGATGCTAGGAGGTTATGATGATATGATACTAGCATAGCCGGTTATGAATGATCCTATGTTATTAGGATAAGGTTACGATGTTATGCTAAATGATGATATAGTGCTAGTATATCATGTCATGATGAATGATGGTTGCTCCCGTACTTGTTACGGGGTAAGTATGACGTTGCTCCCATATTCGTATGGGGTAAGTATGGTTGCTCCAGTACTTGTTACTGGGTAAGTATGATTGCTCCAGTACTTGTTACTGGGTAAGTATGGTTGCTCCCGTACTTGTTACGGGGTAAGTATGACGTTGCTCCCGTATTCATATGGGGTAAGTATGGTTGCTCCAGTACTTGTTACTGGGTAAGTATAGTTGCTCCCGTACTTGTTACGGGGTAAGTATGACGTTGCTCCCATATTCGTATGGGGTAAGTATGGATCTGCAGAACGCTTTGGCGGATCAGATCAACGGTTATGGAGCCTTGTGCCGGCATAAGCCCACTGTTACGCTCGGTAGCAGTAGTTGTATGATGATGATTAAGATGTTTATGTGACAAAGTTTTGGATTATGTGAACGAAATGATGTTTTATGTTAAAAATGTTTTAACTTAACAAAACGTTTACGATGTTTTATGAAACTAGAACTCACCAGCGTAAGCTTACATTTTAGCATGTATGTCAGGTTAAAGCTATGGTAAGAAGAAACGTGAAGCTCGGGCATCAAGATAGAGCATCCGGTGGTGTTGGCAATCAATTACGTTTTAATTCAGACATTATTTCATGTTTGACAAACTATGTTTTAAATTCCGCTGCTATCTATGAAAATTTTAGTTTAAGAACTATGTGTTATGACGAAACCAACCTCTGTGAGGCACCCGGGATCGGGGCCTCACAGGAGTGGTATTGACCGTGCTCACATTTGTAGCATCTTTGGCTTACACAATACACAGTTTTAATTGTTCTAACAATTAAAATACGTGTTTTATAGTGTGTGAAACTTTGAGAAATGGCTCTTGAAATTAGTCATTCCAATTTAAATCGATTGATAATTTATTGAATTGAAAGGCTATTTATGTTGAAGGTTATATCATAAGTTGAAAGAGTAAATTATCAAAATGGTTCATGTGTTTTGTTAATATTTCACTATTGTTTCTAAGTTTTTCATAAACTACATGCACGGTCCCAAATTATATATATGGTCTCTCACATTAAGACTAAATATGTTACAAATGTTTGAATTTAATATCATATTAAAAATGTATGAAAGTCAAGAAACAAATAGTAAAATATTAACAAATCATAGAGAACATGTCAGTAATTTACTCTAAATAGAAATAGTATTTTTGATTATCAATTAAATGTATTAATAATTTATTCAATTGATAATTTATCAAAAATAATAAGTGAGTAATTATTGTGTAAAGTTAATATATTTCAAATAAACTCATAATTTCAGGTATTACACGGTTTAGGGCTGCCGGACCCTTTTCGATAGGGGGACAAAATTGTTCAAAATAATTATCTTTTCCCGCCCGTGGAACTCGGAATACGTGGGATTGTCTCATTCCATGCCTCTCTCCTTTTAATCTTTTCACTCTTTAATTTTATTTCATTTTTTTGATTTATATATTTTTATAGACATCATAGCACTAGATGAAATGCGCGTCATGCAATCTCTTAAGCTTTCACTATCGATACACCACTCTCCCTATCCATACATCAGGACCTACTTATACGGCCGTATATGCCCTATACTGGCGGGCGTATATAAGATGCTATATGGGCGTATAGGCCCTATACGGGCGTATATAATTTCTTTTTTTCATTTTAGGAAAATCAATTTTAACGCTAACTTTTTTGTACGATTTTATCACGGATATTATACGTTTTTATATAAGTTTGTACGCATATTTTTTAAACTTGCTTCGTTACTAAAATTGTTTATAAATTTGTATGACATATGTTATTTATTTAAAAAATGTTATGACTAAACTCGCGTAAAAATAAATTGTATTACTATCTTTTTTAAAAAACCGGTAATTTCACAAATGTTTGATTATATAAATGTTTGGTTAAATACACAACCATATAACAACCACATAAATTACACATATCAAATAAGAAACAAATAAGTAATACACAACCACATAACATTTTAGAAATATATATGGCCATATAGAAATGAACTATATGCCCATATAGGGCTTATAAGGCCGTATAAAATGAACTATATGCACGTATAGGGTCTATATGACAGTATACATATAAACTATATGCCCGTATATGGCCTATATGGTCGTATAGAGATGAACTATATGCATGTATAGGGCTTATATGGCCGTATAAAGATGAACTATATAGGGCCTATATGGTAGTATAGTTTCATTTCAAACCTGATATGTCAGCGGTAGCAACTTTTAGCCGAATGGTGTCTCACAGTGGAGGATGGTTTATGTTTAGTATGACCCCTTCTTTTATTAAATGAGACCAAAAACTTTTTAAATAGTAAAAACTTTTGCTTGTACGTATTCTAACTTAAATAACTACTGATCAGTGACGACACTATAAATGGTTAAAATATAGTAGAAAAATTAGGATTTGTAGAGGCAACCTTTATTTAAAATATAAATGACTTTATATAAATTTTATTTTAGTTTAAAAACAAATTACATGTGAAAATCGGACTGCCCAATAGGGATCTGGTTATTGCAAAACTGGCCACAAAATATAAGTTTATACGATGAGTTGCAACTCGCAGCCAACTCTTTCTCCATTGGTATGGTGGTTCTTTCATATTTATTTATTATTATTTTTTAATTGTTTATTTTCAGTACCTTTTGTGTCTTTATTTGTGGTCGACACCAGTCTAATGATGCTGGTCAAAAGTTTCGGACTAATTTTGGAACGTTGTATTGGATGGAAGTGTAAAAGGCCAATTATTTCCATCTTGTGGGCCTTTTGTTGAACTGCTGGTCCTAGAGGTGCGCAAATCGGGTTTTTTTTTAACCGGTTTCGGTTCTCTTCAACAAAGTCAATACCCGGTTCCGGTTCGGGTTTTGGCCGGGTACATGTGGAACTAGTTCCGGTTTCGGTTTTAATTTGTCTAAAAAACCGGACCCATACTGGGTCAGTTTTTTTGCCCACCTCTAACTGGTCCTACAACAGCCACCCCATCCAGTCATCCACTTAGAAAATAATCTGGGCCATGGTCAATTGGGTTGGAACTTGGAGGTATATAAACCGGCCCATCAGCAAGGAAGAGTTTTTTCTTTTTAAATATTTTGATGGTAATGGGCCTTTTCCGAAGTCCAATTACTTTCTGCTCGATGTTGCTGTGGTCCTGTGGATTAACTCGAGCAATGCCTCAAAGTTTGGCGTTTTTTCTGGAGGATGTGAAGTCCAATGTGTTCAAGTTTAGTAGAAGTATTATGTGTATAGGTCTTTTGATGCATATAAATTTCATTGCTTGCCAAATTGCTGGATGAATGTTTTGTTAAGAGTGACAAGCCCTACTAAACACGTGCAATAATTTTTATTTATAATATTTTTTTGGGCAAAAAAAAATCATCCATAAATTTGTTTTGTAGCTTGTACTTTTAAAATGTCTTTTGATGTAATAAAACTATTAATCAGGGAGACTGGAGTTATATAAAAGAAAAAAGTAAAATAGAACAGAGAAAAGACGAAGGAGTAAAATAAATAATGTTCAGGTAAGAAAATGAAGCTAGAAAAAACTATTGAGTGCTAAAAAGTGAGGTTGTATTAAAAAAAAAAAACAAAGAAAGAAAGAAAGAAATACGAAGAAATAAAGTGTAATAATAAAAAAGTTTAAACAAATAAAGTAAAAAAATGGAGATCTAAAAATAAGTTTAATTAATCTAAGGACCTAAGCACAAATAAACAAAAGTCAGAAAAAATAAAATTAAAAAAATAAATAAACAAAAATAAGTAACTATAGTACAATAAAGACTAATTAATTGCAAATTCAAATTGTATACCAACTAGGGTTATACCCGCGCTTCGCGGCGGTAATCGGGCCAATTGATAATAAAGTTCTGACATAAATGTTTACCGTTGCAAAATGAGAATTGGAAACATGAAAACGTATCTATAAACACCAAATAAAAAAGTCCGAAGATATTAAAAAAAACATTTATACCCACGCTTCGTGGCTTTAATCGGACCAATTGATAATAAATGCAAGACTTGAACCAAATTTTAAAAAAATTATACCCGCGCTTCGTGGCTTTAATCGGACCAATTGATAATAAATACAAGACTTGAACCAGATTTAAAAAAAATTATACCCGCGCTTCGCGGCGTTAATCGGACCAATTGATAATAAATGCAAGACTCGAACCAGATTGAAAAAAAAAGAATTTATAACCACGCTTCGCAGCGTTAATCGGGCCAATTGATAATAAAAGCAAGACTCCAAGCAGATTAAAAAAATATATATATATACCCAAGCTTCGCGGCGTTAATCGTTGCAATTGATAAGAATTACAAGACTCGAAACAGATTAAAAAAATTTACAAGTGTAGCAGCATCGGATCCTTACAAAAAAAATACCACTGTTCGGATATCGTTACAAAAAAAAAGGGATTACAAAAAAAGAATGAAATACCACTGTATCGTCATACATCCTAAAACAATAAATCAAATCGTCTGCAAAAGTTTTGAGGGTTTGTTAATTATTATTATTATTTAATTATTTTATAATAATTAGTATTAACATTATATATTAATAGTAATCATTATTGATTATTATTATTATTATAATATAGTAATTATTATTAACAAGTAATAACAACTAGTATACAGGACCCGCGCGTTGCGGCGAGGTCTGATATACTGACTTAAAAAAAACCAACAGAACATGAGGTTAAAATCGTGTACAATAAAATGCACGAAAATACCCTATACAACATCTATAACGTAAGCTTTGAAACTAAGGGTTGAAGATTAAGAACTTATTTAATAGTAAAGAATGTGATTACAGAAGACTTAAAAAAAAGACCCTGCGTAAATGTAGAATTTATAAATGATACAAATATTATAAAATTATTATATGTAAATCGTATATATATGTAGTATATATAATACTCATGGTTTATAAAATTATTAAATCTAAATCGTTTGTGAACTAATTACGATCAAAATGATGTAAACGATACAAATATTCGATAATGTACGGATGCGTTATAAGCATGTAAACAACGCACAAAATTTCCGTGATCGTTTGGGTTAGAAATTTATATAAACGTTCATGAGGCCATTGCGATCAAGTTAATATAATTATGACATTTATCAGATAACCTAATGACGCGTTAAAATAAGCGTTTCCATTTTTAAACGATTTTTTGAAGCCATTTTTAAACGATTTTTTGAAGCGTTTTAAACGGTTTTTTGAAGCGTTTCCATTTTTAATGAAGCGTTTTAAACGATTTTTTGAAGCGTTTCCATTTTTTGAAGCGTGTTAAACTATTTTTTGAAGCGTTTTAAACGATTTTTTGAAGCATTTTCGATATTTTTGAAGGCGTTTCCATTTTTGAAGCGTTTAACGATTTTTTGAAGCGTTTTTGATATTTTTGAAGCGTTTACTTAGATAGTTTGGATAGATACATGTAATGCATGTATATATGAGTGAATAGTGTTTATGTGAGGAAACGAATCTTTGCAAATTAATATATATAATAATTGGCGTTTTTTTGACTTTTGTAAAAAACAAAAAAAAAATTACAGCTAATTATACCGTTTTTTTTTTTTACTTTCGTTAAAAAAACACCAATTAGCACTGTAGACTCAAGTTTTAAATGTATGTATTATAATATAATATTATAAAATTTCCTATAACAGATTTTAGATCGGTATTACCGTATATCATACGCTCAATCCTATTTAAAATGGTATTAAAGAACCAGTGTTGTAGTAGGATTTTTGTTCATTTATTTTTGAGTTAATTGCATAAATAGTCCCTGTGGTTTGACCAAATTGCAGATTTGGTCCCCTAACTTTAAAAATTACAAATTTAGTCCAAACATTTAAAGTTAATTGCATAAATGGTCTCTATGGTTTGATCAGATTGCATATTTGGTCCCCAACTTTAAAAATTGCAACTTTAGTCCAAACATTTAAAGTTAATTGCGGAAATGGTCCTTGTGATTTGAGTAACTTGCAGATTTGGTCCCCAAACTTTTAAAATTGCAAATAAAGAATAAAAATAATTCACAAATCCAAAAACACCCTCTTTTTCCTATCTTGCTCAATTTTGTACATTTAAAACTTCACAATAATTACAAAAATGTCATCACGTTAATCTGGTATGTTAAACACCAAAGATTTGCGGCCTGGATTACTTCCATGACAATATTCCATCTTCTAGAATTTAAAAATAGAATTTGATGTAGCATCATTATTTTATCACATAATACATCAAGCTCATTAGACCTAATGTCCTTTGCTCAGATCGTTTAAAACATTTTGTAGCTTACAACGAAAGGGCCTTGCTTTCATTTTCAATTTATTACATATTATATATTGAATTGAATCTCGTACATTTATTGAACATATATAAATAATCATAAATTTTAAATATTTAATTAGGATTTGTTAATTATTTATATTCTAAATTTGTAATTTATAAAGTTTGGGAACTAAATCTGCAATTTGCTCATACCACAAGGACCATTTCCGCAATTAACTTTAAATGATTAGATTAAATTTGCAATTTTTAAAGTTTGAGGACCAAATATGCAATCTGATTAAACCACATGGACCATTTATGCAATTAACTTTAAATGTTTAGACTAAATTTGCAATTTTTAAAGTTTGAGGACTAAATCTGCAATTTGGTCAAACCACAGGGACTATTTATGCAATTAACTCTTTATTTTTTG
The DNA here is from genome assembly GCA_009363875.1 of Mikania micrantha. Classification (NCBI taxonomy): domain Eukaryota; kingdom Viridiplantae; phylum Streptophyta; class Magnoliopsida; order Asterales; family Asteraceae; genus Mikania; species Mikania micrantha. The sequence goes on from CM018694.1 coordinate 72,240,185, forward strand.
ACAGTTTAATATGTAGTAAAAACTAAAAAAGCAAATTAAAGTGGTAAATAATAACAATAACGTTCCATATTTTCTAATTAAAATGAAATTCCTAAAAACATATAACTATTATATAAATTTAGTGATTTTAAAGTTTTGAATAAAGCAGATGAAAAGTAAAAATAGTTAAATTTTAGAGTAAATTACAGAAATCGTCCTTTATCTATACAACAAATGATAGATTTCATCCTTAAACTTCAAAAATTACGACAGACGTCATTTATCTTTGTGTTTTGTAACAATCAAGTCCTTTTTACCTAACAGAGTTAACTTTTCTATTAAATTTATAAAAAAAGATCATTTTGCCCTCATTATTAAATGATGAAACACGTAATTATCTGTATAGTTAAATGACATGTTATGTAATTTGCTCTTTATATTAATTTTTTTCTTTTCTTTGATCTTTTCATTTTCTTTGATTTTTTCGCATTTTTATTTTATATATTTTTTAATTTATAAATTAACTAAATAATTCATGCATATTATAAATACAAATTTATATGCATTTATTTTTTTATTTCATAATATATATATATATATTCATTTGATTAGATTATCTTGATTTAAGCTTCGAGTTATATTTTAAGCTATATATTTATATTTCTAGTTCTAATTTACTCTTTATTTATATATTCTTTTATTAACAAAATTCCGTTAATACTATCAGTGTTTATAGGTATTGTTATCGGTTTGTGCAGTTTACTAGATTTGGTTTAATTAGTTTAAATTTTTTTTTACGTGTAACCATTCCAAATCGAACCATTTTTTTTATCGGTAACCAAACCAAATTGAACCCAATTCAAAAACTTGTTAACCAAACCGAATTCATCCAAATACAATTTGCTTTGGCTTTGGTTATAAACCAAATTCAAACTAATTAACCGATTAAACCAAATAAACCAATTCAAAAACAAATAATACGGTTAAATCAAACTAAATAAACTGAATTCAACCGAATAAAACCTAATGGAATAAATTCATTAGTGGACACATAATTTGTTTCTGTTCGATTGAATTATGTTTATTAGGTTAAATTAAACAGTTTTTTCGGTTTTTAACAAGTTTATTTAGTTTTAATCGGTTTATTTGGTTGAATTCGGATTGTTCAATTTATAATAAAAAGAACCAAATTGAATTCGGATGAGCCGGTTCGGTTAAATATATTTCAAAAAATTTTTTGAACAGATTTTTGGTTACATTAACAAAAACATTTATAATTTTTTTTAAATCAAATTTAAGTGAAAATTTAAAATAAAACACCTCAAAGAATCTCGATAGTAAAAAATAAATAAATAAAGAATAAGTAATATAATTGGAAATTTAAATTAAGATAATCTAAACAAATGAAGATAAATATATTATAATATATATATATATATATATAAATTTTTATTTATAATATAGACGAATACATTAGTTGATTAATAACTTATTAAATAAAAATGCTAAAAATAAAAGAAAAATAAAACAAAAATAAAGGAAAAAAAACTAACAGAAATAACAAATTACATAGCATGTCCTTTAATTATATACATATTTGCATGTTTCATCATTTTATAATAAGGGTAAAATGGTCACTTTATAAAAATTTAACAGAAAAATTAACTCAGTTATGTGTAAAGGACTTGATTGTTATAAAACATGAAGATAAAGGACGTTTGGCGTAATTTTTGAAGTTTAATGATGAATCCGTTATTTGTTATATAGATAAAGGATGATTTTTGTAATTTACTCTAAATTTTATGAGTTAGCAATTGTTTGTCTACTTGTTTATAGAAGGTTTAAACAAATTGGTCCTATGGTCTAGTGGTTAGGACATTGGACTCTGAATCCAGTAACCCGAGTTCAAATCTCGGTAGGACCTTGTTTTTTTTCTTTTTTTTTTTAATCCCCTTGTTGATCTTATGAAGCTTCCTATATATATATATAAGTAAAATATTATATGAATTCAATTAGAACTGTTAACTAGTAAATAAGAACTTCCAATTATTAATACCATTTTTCACATTAAATATGACAACCTTTCCATTTAAAAAAATAATTCAAATAACCATTGTGAAATTTTCAAATTTCACTCCTAATTTAAAATTAAAATTCAGTCATATCATATTATATCTTTCATTCCAAAATAATAATGAAACATTTAAAGTAGTTGAAAATTGTTAATAAAGAAATATTAATCATTATTAAACGATTAGCTTATATTAATATTAAATTTAATTTAGTATAACTATTACTCATTGCTTGCAGGAACAGGTTACCATAAAAAATCTATCATATATACCATGATTTAGACTTCAGAGTTACATTCTCTGCTTACATTTAAAACATCAATTTCTTTACGCATAGAGATAGGAAAAAAACTCAATGGGTGGCTGGGTGCGATTCTAGTTTCTTAGAGAAATCATAACTAAAACCAGAATGCCTTTAAAAATCAATCAAAACCCCAAACCTAACAGGAATTGGTTAGGAATTGGTTATTGACTTTGTTTACCGACTGAAAGTGATTTGAAACTAGTTCCTATTCCAACAAAAAAGTGGTTTGTGCACCTCTATTTACGCATAAATATGATACACAGGTAGGTATCGAGTATGTTTGGAAAAACAGATTTTGGCCAATTCCTATATTTAATTTAACATGTTATAAATCTCTATACTAATAAACAAATAAAAACTTGTACGTGTCTTACTTATAAAGTAAGGTTTGGGAGACCTCTATCATGAAAGACAAAGGTCTCTGTCTCTTTATCAACATCTTTGTTAACCACAAACATGAAAATGAAACCTAGCCAGCCAAAAATAAAAAGAAAAGTCATTCAAAGATTTATGAACTATCATATACCCTACACCTAGATTTGAATAAAATCTAACATGGATGCAGCAAGATGTGAATACACAAAACCCAGCAAGGAAGATGAACCATGCATATATAGATGTAAGTGGCACTATTCCATGCCATTAAAGACTCCACCCAGCACCAAATTTCAACTAAACTAGGCCCGTTTTGAAACCTGAATGCACTTTTCACCACAAAAAATGCAGCACCAGGAAACCCAATAACTACAAAAACCAAGTTTATAGCAGAATGGGCCTTACCTGCTAACCGCCATGGTTTAATCATCAAACACAATGGGACCAGTAACAAAGCACCAATTTCAGCGGTTGCAAAGTTTATAACTGACATCAGACAGAGCCCCGTAAATGTAGTCAATACTGTTACTGATTTTAGAAGGGCCCATTGAGTGGAACGACTCCCAGAAAAAGAGAACATGACAGTTAGGATAAAGAGAGAAAGGGAAGCCCAGATAAGAAGAAGAGATGTTGGTTTAGTGTTTGACATTTGATATACGAAATAAGGAAGCAATGAGACTATGGCTCCCCATAAATGAATGTAAAATATGGTTTTTGTTGGGTGAAGCCAACTCCAAGAGACAAATGGTTTAGTTTTTTCTTCTGATTCAGGGATCGATTTATTGGCATCAGAAAATAAAGAAGCAGCAAGAACAGGGAGAGGGGCAACTAAAAGTAAGAAAGCAATCATGTAGACTCCGACAGATACAAATTTGTTGGATAATGTTAATAAGTACAAGAAAAATGATTGGTGAAATTTCTCTAGGAGGTTATTGACTGACCGTACAACATCTTCAATTAACCTGCATTTAGAAATTATATTAGGAATAAGAAATGCAAAGTGCCAATGATGTCTTTAACAACATGCTGACTGTATAAAGCATGGTAGTCAAAGACTCAAGACGCAAAGGGTGAGACTGTAGCCTACACAAAAGGCGCTTAAAAAGAGCGTACCCGAGACAAGCAAGGTGCATGTGTATTGCAGATCATTTTAGCAGCTTAAGACATGTTTTGGGCTGCTTTAGTCTAATTCAGGATGTTTTAGACTAGTTTAGACTATTTTTAGGCTTTTTTAGGCTTGTTCCGACTGTTTTAGACTAGTTTAGACCGGTTCAGACAAGTTTTTTGCAAAATTTGGCCTTTTTTTGCAGTCTTTTGAGCCTTGCTGCATGCAAGGCATTTTTTGTTCTGCTGTGCCTGGCAAAGCACAAGGCCGTCCCTGTGGAGGAGAGGGGCAAAGTGGGCGAATGCCCTAGGCCCGACAATTTAGGGGGCCTGAAATTTAAATAAAAATTATATATTGTATATAAAAAAAAATTGTAATTAAAAATATATAACATCATGTTTAAAAGGGCCCATGAGCGGCCCGGGAGAGGGGCAAACTTGACCTCCGTCCCGGGCCTATTTTTCTAAGGGACACAAAATTTTTGATATATATGTATATATAGAGATACATTCAAATGAGAACCAACAAGTTGGAGAGAACAAAAAAAAACATTTAAAAACACATGGTAAAAAGGATACAAAAAGTAATTTCCTTTAAAGCATAGGAAGTTACTTTCATGCCCTTTAAACTAGGGGTGTTCATCGGTTCGGTTTAATTGGTTTTCAATTTTTTTTCCTATTCAAAAACCGTACCAAATTTTAGAAGTGGTTCGGTTCAGTTTTGGTTAAAACCGAATAAACCGATTCTAATAAACCGAATTCAATGGAATAAATTATTAAAAACCATATAAACCGGTTATAAACCGATCCGAATAAACCGAATTCAACCTCATATATTATTAATAAGATAATAAATCTAAATTTGGTTTAATCGGTTAACTCAACAAACTGAATTTAGGGTTGCCCTCAATTCTCAGGATGGCCCCTGAAAAGGCCCATATTTTTTTCTCGCCCCAGGCCCCGGATTTTTTTTGGTTCTCTGGGCCAGCTATGGCGGAGCACCTTTGACTACTAAGATAGAAAGTGAATCCCAACATTACTTTAGTGAAAAAGATGGACAATCCTAAACCACATATTGTTGCAATTCATTAAACAACATGTAAACTGGTATAATAAAAAAGCAATTTGTATAACATATCATAATGGCACATTTGAGGGCGGGCCTTGGAGCCACTGGTAAGGTTGATGCTTAGTGACATTGAGGTCATGGGTTCAAGCCGTGAAAACAACCTTTTTCACAAATGCGTAAGGTAAGGTTGTGTATATCATATCGCAAAGTGATATGGTCTCTTCCCAGACCATGCGTAAAGCGGGAGCTAAGTCAAGTATTGGGTATGCCTTTAATGACACATTTACCTGCCACCTTGAAGCAAAAGCTCAGTTTGACTGCCCTTATCAGTAGAAGAAAGTTTGACTGAAATCTCCATAGTAAGTGCATCAACTTGATAATCACGGAAAGCACCATGGGAACCAGTGGGGACACCTATCGCCTGGAACAATTAACAGAGAATTATGTTGATTGTAGACTATTCACTATTTATTTATGTAAAATTTTCATTTTGGTTTCTTTCTTGATATTTTTGTCTTTTTTTTCATTTGAGAAAAAAATTAACCTGCTGAAAGAGTGAATTAAATAGAGTAGCGCTGCCTTCAACATACTCCTTTACAGGGATACCAAACTTCCATTGAGGATTCAACCTTCTAGCAATATTGGCTACCGTCTCAAACACCTCACCAATGAACTTCAGCCACCTGGAATCAAGCAAAGACACAAGTTTCTTTACCTGTACGCGAAGACCCTCTTCATAAACCGCCATATAGCTCACAACACTTATAAGGTCAAGATTTGGCATTTGACCGTTAGAAGCCTCAACATAAATGCTTACTGCATCTTCCTCAGCTTCTTCACTTCTGTTTGCAACTTTAATTACAAGGGCAGCCGCCATTGTTCCAGCACGTCTAAAAGTATCAGACGCTTCTTCTTCATTACTCATATCTAACTTTGATTCATGTACAGCATTGCTTCGCTGACAACTGGCACCAAGTAGCTTACCAAGGCCATCAAATGAAGGGGTATGGTAGTCTCTTAACCAAGCAGCAACAGAGTTATACTGTCCATATTGTGAGTCTGCAGCTAGCCATACAATATCTTTGGCTAGCCAACTAACTTGAGTTAATAATGAAAACATGGCGTATGTAAGCCCTAAAGATAGAGCTTCATTTTGAGTTAGGTTTACAGGGTTGTAAGGAGTCACAAGTACAATAGATTCTTTCCCATCACCACGTGGAGCTCTAATAATTCCAACAGTATTTGTACCATACGATCCACAAGTCTCATTCAAATTATTTGCTTCTGCATTAGGACTTGTAAAGAAGTGAAGAGGGTGGAATTTGTTTGATTGCTTTTGGAATCTATGATAACTGACCTCTACACCTAAATTTGCGATATTTAGTGCTATCAATCTTGGGATTCCTCTGTGTGTTTATAGATGAACAAAGCAAATTTTATTACTAGTTAGACTCCATCATGATTTGTGAGCTTAAAAAGAGTAAATAAACAAATGGAAGAACCTGGAAAGTATGTGAGGTTTTGTATACATGCCAGTGTTCTGAGACTTCAGTTTCAGGATAGTTAGCTCATCAATAAAAGTATTTGCCCCCAAAAAATCCTGATCAGATATCGTTGGATTTGCTGAACCTGTGAGATTATCTATTATGATATGATTATTTGATTACAGCAGAAAATATGAAATTGCATATGGCAATTTGCTAAATCTAATATCATTTAACAATCGGTAGCTTATAAAAGTACTAAACAAACAATAAACATGGCAAATGTTCACACAAATCATGTATACATGGCTGAAAGACATCAAAAGAAATGAAAAACTATATTGCTGAAAAACATTTTTTATGTATTGACTATTGAATGAAAATCTAATCAACCAATGGTAACGATAAAACACTAATAACTATCAATATATATAAAATCGAGATAGAATAACGACAAACAAATAACTTAATAATAAATGATAAATCAAATAACAATAACTATACCAGATAACAAACTCGGTTTACATGATCCAATAAAGTTTGTCAAAAGTAATGGCATAATCTGAAATCAAAGAGCAAAATATGATATGATTACCAGGCAAAAGAGCATTTTCTGAAACGTAGGTTTTCTTCGCAAGAACAGGAAACAGTAAGAGAGCCAAAACTCCGGCTATACAACAAACAACACTACATACACAATAAAAAGAATCATAACTTCGCACTCTTTCACTCGATTCATCATCCGTTATAAAATGCATGTAAACCTACATTTATGTACAAAAGCTTATTGTATCTTCGAACGAGAGTGAGATGATATAAGAAATACCTAAAAATTAAGCTGTGAGCAATTATGAAGATACCGATACGAACAATCGGTCGATGTTTTGGCTTCTCGGCATCCTTTTCCGTCGTTGTAGCCATTTATGGTCTCCGGTGATTTGCGACGACACCTTTCCGGCTATTAGTCTGAGAAATGGTTCGATCTGTTATCTCGTTAGGCCATGTGTTATGCAAAAGCCTCGTCACTCCGTAGGCGCCACATAATCAACCAACTTCATCACCCTTATCACTTCACATCATCTTTACCTATGTTATTCATCACTCTCCAATCACTTACCTATCACTACACGTCATCACCACATTTTCCCCCCTTTCTTCTCCTTCACCCCGTGACAGCCCCACGGCTGAACTACCACTTGGTGCAGTGACGGAGCTTGGAAAAAATGTTCAGGGCCAAAAGATATAGGCTAAATTTTTTTTTCTTATTGCTATGTTTCAGGCTATAAATTCGGGTCGACAAATGGTAATTCGGGTTGGGTCAAACAATTTAAAATATCAAATATTTGTTGCACTCAAAAAAAATAAATATGTTTGTATCAAACAAGATAAAAAATGTTCAAGACGAAAAGATGAGAACCCGGAAGAAGAATCACAATTCAGCGCGACGACCTTTAAGCTCTTTGAAATTGGGTCGTGACTCGTGGCTGTTGAAGAAGAAGAAAGTAAGAAACATAACTTGCTTGAAGCCTTGAATCACGATGAAGTTGAATTGCTCTGCGCTGGACAGTAGAAAAAAAATGGTAATAGAATGGAACCCTATTTTCCTAAATCCTAATTCCTTGGCTCCCTGCTATTCGACTGAATTGAAAAGGGTTTTACCCCTTTTGTTTTAATTTTGAATGTTTAAACAATGAAAAAGTTAAAGGCCCATTTTAAATTTTCAAGCCCACCACCCAAGCTTTAAAGTTTAAACGTAAGATCAGGGAAAAAATGAGATAACAACCGACACTGTGAACCCTTAAAGGTTTCAACTTTATTTTTTTTTAAAATCCAAAGGGGGCCTTAGGAATTTTTGGAAAAAAACTGAAGGGGCCGGGCTCAATACCAATAAAATTTTCCCACCGAAAACTAATATATCGGGGGTTCTGACCAGAAAAACCGGAGGGGCCGGGGCACCCCCGGGCCCCTCTTATCCTCCGCCCCTAACTTGGTGGTCACGCCCAGTGTGGCATGGTGATGGTGGCATGAGGGGGCGTGACCCAGGGGCATCACGCCTTGGTCACAGCCGATAACACATAGCCTTAGGCTATGTGTTATGCAAAAGCCTCCATCACTCCACGTAGGCGTCACATAATCAACCAACATCATCAGTCCCTTATCACTCCACATCATCTTTTCCTATGTTAGGCTATGTGTTATGTAAAAGCCCCTATCACTCCACGTAGGCGCCACATAATCAACCAACAACATCAACCATTATCACTCCACATCATCTTTTTCTATGTTATCCATCACTTCCTGATTATTCCACGTCATCACCACCTTTTTCAATATTTTATTATTTGTATTTTATTTTTTTTAATTAAAAATGAAATTTAAAAAAGTCATAATATAATTAGAAAAAATATAAAATTACAAAATAAAACTAAAAAAATTACATAATAAAAAAAATTACATAATAAAAAAAATACATAAAAAAAATTAATCCATATTATACTTCTTCATAATCCGCTCCTTCGTCTTCTCGGCTATTTCACGAGCGCGACCGGTTAAGTGATCGGTTGGAGTCCACAACAATTTCATATCATTGTTGTATTGTTTTCCTCCTGCAAGTCGACAAACTTTTGCAACGACTCGGAGATTGTATCCAACGTGTCTTTGTAATCGGTTGAAGACGAGGCTTGTGGTCGTTTACCCTTGTTGTTTCGACCGGACGGACATCGAGGAGAGGTTGGTGGGGGCATGTCCATTTCGACTTCCTCATCCGACTCGTTTAAGTTAACGAAACATCGACCTGTTGAGTCGGATTGGGTGGTCGTGTACTTTCTGGACGATGACGTCTTCTTCCGTTTCGAAGTTTGTAACTTCGGGATGGGATGTCATTTGGTTGATTTCCTCATAACTTGCCACGGCGCGATATGAGGAAATGACCCGTTTTCTCGTGCATAAGTCATCAACGCCTCGTTCATGACCGATTCGTAGTTTTCACCACTTTTACGGTTGTTGTGATGTTGAACCCATATGCCGTTAAATTTCGCGACTTTACGTTGTAAGTCACGCCATTTGCCTGAAATCATGTCGTTCGTCCGGTAGGAACCACGACCCATTGCCAAAAAAACTGGTGTCTCACGCGTCTCCAAAAATCCGAGCTCGTTTGGTTGTTACCAACCAACGGGTCTTCGGAAACGTCAATATAGGCACGAGCTAGTGCCACCTCCTAAGATTCCGACCATCGAGTAATGGTCGAGTTAATCAGTAATCGGTTATTTGTTTCCCTTAACTGATCGGTTTCCGGTTTTATAGGCGGTTTCAGTTCAGTTAGTTGGTGGTTTGTTTTTCTTTCTTTTTTTTTATAACATGTCAACAACCATTATTTTTATTGACTTAAGAAATGTACACTTTTTATCTAAACTTTTTAACTTTGGCTATAAATTAAGATGAAAAGTTTTTACATGTGAGTGTCCTAAGGTCTCCTTTTTATAAACTCACTTTTAATAAGTTTTTCTTATGGTGATCAATGTGAGATGAAAACTTTGGATCTTCTTCTTTAACCATGTAAAAGCTTTGGTTCGGTCAGGTTATTTTTTCAGTGAAGGGAATATTACTAACCGAAACCGAACCGAAGGTTTCCGTTTTGATTCGTTTATTTTCAGTTTTTAGTTCGGTTCGGTTTTTTCAGTTTGGTTTTTTCGGTTAATTTGGTTTTCTGCTCACCTCTTAAAACAGATTGTAAAATTGACTCTTTTAATAAAAACCTCCTCCTTTATTGAGTTTGGAACCAATAGTAATAAACATGAAAGTTTGTGGCTGAATAGTTGATGTAAATATGATGAGTTAAGAGACATTAATTGTTTATACACACTCAAGAAACAACATATCAATCAGGGCCCAAATCACATATAAATAAGTGTATTGGCAACAAATAATACCTTCTTTTTTTTTTTTTTTTTTTTGAAAAATAGAGCCAACTTTCATTCAACCAAACAAAACATAGTACAAAGCCAAACTCAACCAGAAGCTGAGCGGCACACAAAAAATAAAACTACCAACATAAACCACCAACCAAGCCCTAGGCTTATGAAAACTAACCAAACTGAAAGTTTTTCCATATTTCCCATCCAGCCATGTTAAAGCGTGACCTATTTGAGATCCACAAGAAGGAAAGCTCCTTCACCTCCTCGACCACTTTATACCAAGAAGTGTTTATTCCTCTAAAAACTTTGTCATTGCGAGCTAACCATATTCTCCATATTGTTGCATGAAAGATCAAATTTATTGCCTTTTTCATATTCCCTTCGCCGCCATTTTTGCTGGCAAAATCAAGCATTTCTCCCACTGACGCGAAAGATGTTGGAATTGGAATTTTCAGCCACCTACATATTTGCCACCATATTGCCTTTGCCACTACACATTTAGCAAACAAATGATCGACCGTTTCCTCCACCATACCACAACTTGGACACAAAGTTGACGCCACCACAACACCCCTGCGACATAAAGCTTCCATTGTTGGAACTCGATCCATACATGCTCTCCATACAAAAATACTTACCTTCTTGATTACCCAGCTATTCCAAAGAAACACCCGATCAAACGACGATGTGGTTATGTTCCCATTCACATCACTACGAACTTTCTTAACTGAGAAATCAACCCCATCATCATTTCCCCATATCCATCTATCCTCCTTCCCACTAAGACTTACCTCCCCCAATAGTTTCATGATAGAACCCACCTCCTCCCATTCTTCATTCGTATGCGGATCTCTCTTCCAATCCCATTCCCACATTAGTAAAGACCCAACTTTGCAATAATTGTCCGCCACCCTAGCCTTCTTTTCTTTCGCAATCTTGAAAATCTCACTATGTGAATCGCATAACGGCACCCCGTTCAGCCAGCTATCAGTCCAAAAAGCAACATCCTTACCATTTCCCACCAAACATCTAAGCCTTTCATGTATATTTACGTTCACTTTTAAAAGGTCTTTATTAACATTACCTATTTTCTTCCACACCCCACTTACTGTATTCTTCACAGGAACCCCTTTAAACCATTTCACACCTTCATGTATTGTTTTAATTACCTTAGCCCACAACTGCTCTGACTCAGCCTTAAAACGCCACCACCATTTTGTTATCAAAGCAAGATTTAACTCTTTTAATCCACCCAGCCCAATACCACCTTTTCCTTTTGCTGCCACCATCCTGTCCCATGCCACCCACCTTATTTTGTTCCTATTTGCCGCCCCACCCCAGATAAATCTTCTTCGAATTCCTTCCAAAATATTTAACACCTTAATAGGTGCCTTGTATATTGACATATAGTATGTTGGTAGACTACCCATCACAGATTTTGCAAGTGTAATTCTTCCTGCCAGGGATAACCACCTTGCCTTCCAATTCGAAAGCCTCTCCTGAAATTTCTTTACCACCGGATCCCAAAATTTGACCCTATTCATATTTGCCCCAACCCACATCCCCAAGTAGTTAAAAGGTAACTCACCTGAGTCACACCTAAGTGTATATTTAATTTCTTCCACTGCACCCTCCCCGATCCCAATCCCATAGATCTTGCTCTTATTTAAGTTTATTTTTAAACCAGAGGCAATATAAAAGCACTTAAGAATATCTGCAAGGTTCCTCCATTCCATCCTTGATCCACTCCCCACAAATATTACATCATCAGCATAGAACAAGTGTGATATAACCGGGCCATTTTTTGGTAAACGAATACCATTAAACAGGCCTATCTCCACGCCTCTATTCACCATAACATGCAGCGCTTCCATAACTAAAACAAATAAAAATGGAGAAAGTGGATCACCTTGTCTTAACCCCTTTTGAAAAGCAAACTCTTCTGTCGGAGACCCATTAATCAAAACCGACGCGCGACCCGGAAAAAGCAAGCCCATAACCCAATTTCTCCACCGTCCCGGAAACCCCATATTTTTCATAACAGAAACCAGAAACTTCCAATTCACTGTGTCATAAGCCTTCTCAAAATCAACTTTAAAAAACACCATATCTTTTTTAACTTTCTTTCCCCAAGCCCATAACTCATTCATTATCATCGGACCGTCAAAAATGTTCCTACCTTTAATAAAGGCCGACTGAGTATCCGAGACCACTGTAGCCAGTACATCCTTCAACCTGTTAGCCAACACCTTTGATATAATCTTTTGAATTATTCCAATCAAAGAGATTGGTCTAAAATCTGCTAGTGATTCCGCATCCACCACTTTTGGAATAAGAGCAATAAACGAATTTGCACCTTTATTTAAGCACCCATGCTTGAAAAAATTCAACTTCAATTAGCTTAGAGAGAGATCAATTTCGATTAGATTAGAGACAAATCAACTTCAATCAGTTTTAGCTCGTAAAAAATCGATTAGTAAAACACAAAATCTCGACTAGCAAATTAAAAAGCCCAACTATGTATATAAGAAGAAGAGTAAAAAAATGTAAGAAAGAAATAAAAAGGATTAGAGCCCAATTAAATGAGGCCTAATTGCCTAAAGATATATCTTAATTTTTTTAAAAGAACATAAAGACAGAGCTTAAATTTTTAGAAAAATGATGTAATATGATATATTTAACAATTAAATAATTATAGGTTTAAATAATGCGGCGTAATGATTTTATACAAAAAATCGACCTCATTTGGTCACTTCATATGATTAGTTCTTATTTTATAGTTTAAAATTGCACTTAACTATACATGTCATGTGTTACAACAATAGCTTTGCATAATTGCATCCAACAAGAAAAAATGATATCGTATGCCAGGATGAGTATAAAAAATCATTCTATCGTAATACCCATTTTTACCCATGTTATAATTACTTACGTAAATGTTTAAAATTGTCAACTTAAGAAATTAGATAAAAAAAAAAAAGATTAAGCAACTATCTCTTATTAAATTAAATAATTTTTTTAAAGGGATAACGTTACACAAATGTAATCAACTTTTCATATTGTTTCAATTAAGTCACTGGAACTTTTTTTATCCCAATTAGGTTATTCAACTTAATATAGGTATTTTAATCCTATATAAATAACCTGAATAGCATGTTATTGCTAATTTTCTACATATTTAAATTATTTTATATGTTAAATAGTGATATAATCATTTTATAAAGTAAATAATAAATTAAAAAATATTTAAAATCATCCATATTTACGCATGATATTTGAAAAAAATTAAGTTTCAAACGTTAAATATTGACACACATTGTTAGAAAAACTTATTTTTTTTTTTTCAAATATATTGGGTAAATGTGGATGATTTTAATTAATTTGTAATTTATTAGTTGTTTTATAAAATGATTATATCACCGCTTAACATATTAAATAAGTTAAATATGTTTAAAATTAGCAATAACATGTTATTTAGGTTATTTATATAGAATTAAAACACACGTATTAAGTTGAATGACCTAATTGAAACAAAAAAAGTTACAGTAACTTAATTAGAACAGTTATAAAAGTTTGTTAAATTTGTGTAGAGTTATCCTTTTAAACCAACAACTATAAAATTGAAACGGAAGTATAATAACATATTTTTTATTTTTTAAGATTAGAAAATAGTAAGGAATCTTTTCTAAAAGTTGTTTTCATAATGTTACTGATCCGAGCCGATGGCCGCTTGGCTGATGGAAGTGAAAATGACTAGTTAAAATGAAAAGATTCTCATCCACAAAATATGGGAAATTAAGACAAAATCACCAAGATTCATACAAGCCACGTGTAGCCTGTTTTATCCAAATAAATTTTCTTTTTGGCTAAATTAAAATTAAGACAAAATCGCCATTTCAATGGTTTTTATTAACTTTAAAATTTGTTAAATAGTTATAGTGATTATTTTAAAAAACATATTAATATACAACACTCATATTCTACAAAACCAATTTAGTCAGAGACATGAGAATCGTAAAAAACACTTATTAAGTTATAACAATCTTAACAACATTAAAGGTCAATTAACATTCCGTAATAATTTTTCAACAAACATCCTCATTCCTCTCCCGTAACTTCACGAGGCATTTTGTCTCTGCATGTCTCACAAACCTTATCAATCTTACAAGTACCATATAATATGCAGATAATTCTGCCAGGGGCGGATCTACGTTGTTTGGAACGGGTTCACCGGAACCCACCGCGAATCGAAGCGTTAATAGGGAACCCACTGAAAAAAATTTGTAACTACTATCGTATTTAAATTATCCGACCCGGATTTTTTACCACATTTTATCTTAATTGAGAAGTCTTAACATAGTGAACCCACTGAAAAAAATTCCTGGATCCGCCACTGTTCTGCCATGAAAGTCAATGGAGCTTTTAGCGTCTTTATGCCAGGTGGTCTTCACATTGCCATTTATATAGTGAAACCCCATGATTGAAAATGGCCATATACATCGTACTGATCAAATGCAGGTATATAATAATATGGTTATGTGGTTATGAAAGCGCTTGGTTATTTACACACCCTTTTTTTTATTTTAACACCACACCCATACTATACGTCTTGTATAGACGTATACGAGACGTATAACCTCTCTGGAACCCACTGATTCTACAATGATTTGTTTCGTATATGCCTTGTGTTAAACATATATGAAGAGTATAGGAGTTTCATCATTAACACTGGAAATTTTTGACAAATAATGATTATCCCTGTATGCCTTATATAAAATTATACAAGATGTATAGAAGGTGTGAAGAGTGTGGTATATGTATGAGAATAACATGACCCAATGAATACCTCATTTAAAAGACTAGATGCATGTGTGTATTTGTTCTTACAATTTATCATTTAAAACTAAGTTGGAAACATATATGTTACAAAAGTTGTATAATTTTTTTTTAAACAGTCGGTAATAAATATTTGAGTTTAAACATACACATTATTAAATGATATTTTAAGTTTAAACAAGTAATAAGACATTAATTTAAAAAACTAACATATATAATTTACTTATTTCTTTTGCTAATGAGTAATGACACACAAGAGTTTTCTTTATATGCTAGTAATATAATACATACTATAAAGACAAAATAGTAATTTGATAAAATATCTTAAAATTAAGAATTTTATGACTTTTATATGACATGTTGTATGATACATCTTTTCTAATCTACTAAATGTTTTTTTTTTCTTTTTTCACTTTGTCCAAATTGATAGTCTTTAAGAATTAAGAAGAGATAAAATAATTATAAAAGAAAAAACTCCTCAAAACAAACAAATCACTTCTTGAAATTTTTGGTACATTTAACCATTTATGTTACAAGTTAAAGTCACTTTTAATTAACTAATTTATTAAAAAAATTACATTTTTGTTATGATTATGGCTTAAAACCGAAACATGTAAACTTTAAAAATCACTCAGCTTAAGTGTTATGATCATGTTGCATCGGACTAATGCAATATACTAGTGTTATTTAATTATTATTTAACTAAGTATATATTATTTTTACTTTTTTTGTGAACGGCGAATGTCTCAATCGTGTGAACCCACTGTTTTCAGACCATATCACCAAGGTCTAGTCACCTGGACCTCCCATGAGCCACCACAACCACCCCAGGAGGAAACCTCACTGGGAAAACCCCTGACCCCACTCAGACCCTTATTTCGCTGCAGAAGGGATTTGAACCCAAGACCTCACATTTGAAAGAATATTGAGATGGTAATGCCTAATTGGTATATTATTTTTACTCGTATGAAAATCCAAAATTCCAAACTCACTCTATCCGAAAACAAAACCAGCGCGTGCTTCCAAAACACCGTTCTCCAAGATCCAAAAACACAAGGTGGAAGAGACTCCACCGGCAGCACTCATCGATACCAACCAAATAAATAACCACCGAAACACAAATGCGAACAAAGCCTAGAGCATTTCCCGCCATTCAATTCGCTATCTCCTCCATCTCCCACCTCTCCGTCTCCTCTCGCTTTCACTCCGTCTGTATGGCCGCCGTACCGGAGAACGGCACCACCGGCATCCCTACCGGTTCACCGGCGGTCGACAACAATGTCAAGTTCGGATTCAAGCGGCCGGAGATGCACACCGAGGAACTTTCCGGTACCGCTATTGCCTACGACCGTCATGTAATCCTCTGTTACAAGACTCATGATTTGTGGCCTTCTCGAGTTGAATCGTCTGACTCGCATCCTCTGCCTAAGCTTCTCGCTGGAGCTCTTAAAGCTCGTAAGAACGACATTCCTGTGAAGGTTACTATCCACTATATGTGTTTATTTCGTTATGCGTCTGCTATTTTGTTCCGAGATTTGCCAATAATAAAGCGTTGATGTGTTTTCTGACTGTGATCTGGATTTTGTAGACTTTGTTGACGATATGCGAGGGACGTGATGGTACAGAGTTATCAGATGGAGATGTGTTGCTGTTTCCTGAAATGGTTAAGTACAGGTATTGTAATAATAACCTAGGGTTTTAATTTTTTGTGATTCACTTGTATCAGCTCTCTACTGTTGTTGATTAAATGGATAAGAGTAAGTGCTTTCGTTTTGACCTTAATTATTTGATTTATGTCTATGGCCTTTTTCTTTCTGCTTTCTACCAATATAAATAGAATATGGCATAAGAACTTGTTGGATATCTGTTTTGAGACTTCCTGCTGAATTTTTTTTATGTTTGATCTATATTTTTTATCGGCTTATATCTGTTATGATGTTCATGTGTAACTGTGTAAGATGATAATCAGTACGCAATTGTCGAAGTCTCAAGGTGCATAGGATGAGCGTTAGGCCTAGGCGGCAGCCGGCAGGTGCAAGGTGCTTAAAAAGTGGAACACATAATATAAAAAATGCTATTTTTGGTGGTTTTAGACGTGTTTTATGTTAATTATAGACTTGTTAAGGGCTAGTGTGATTGTTTTAGATATGTTCAGATGATTTTTAGTTGGAATTTAGTCAATATTGACCGGAACATAGCCAGAAAATGTGCCTGAGCTTTTGAAAATGGGGCTTTAATAGTGAGGCGACAAGGCTGTGCTGCTTGGGCCTAGGCACATTCCTTGTGGGCTTTTGACATCAAAGAATTTGCAAATTTATTTACAGATTGTTGCCTGGTCTGTAAATCATACTTGATCTTATTATAATACTGCACATATTTGTTTGTTGTTACTTGATCATAATATAATCTGAGAGTTTATATAACTTCATCAGTCATTTCTCCAAAAAAATAGATATTTTTAGCTTTATTGTTATATTACGAGATTTAATTGTAACACTTCTAGTATCAAGAGTCTCAAGCCAGTGATGCAATGATATTTTTAGGACTGTAATTGGTATACAATAATCCAAAACTGTGCTACTATGTCCTAAAGATGAGTGGATACAGTTGTCCATTATGTTGATATATATAGTAATTCCAGTTTAAAAATCATGGTCATCCTAAACGAGTATGCCGTTTTAAACAATATATTTCGTTTGATGAATTTTGTAAGTTGCAACATATGACTTGTGATATAATCCAAAGTAAGTGTTTGATTATTTTGTAGTTTGAAAAACATGCTTGACTATTTGCCAAATTTATAGAAATGCTCTATAATGAGCCCAATGAATTATTAGTCATGGCTACCTTGGACAAAATAGAAAAAAGTTTGTGACATCCTAAAAGGAAACTTATCATTTGTGGGACAGAGCAAGTATATTAAAGAAACATGAAATACGACTATACGAGATGGGCCGCCCAAATATCAAGGTTGACCCAAAAGTATAAAGTGATATGATATATAAGATAAACACTAACAAACATCTTCTCCAAACTTTGAAAAGAGAAAAGAAAACAGAATATTAGTTGAATTATTTGTTTATTATATGATAATGTGATATTATGATTGTTTTGTAATTCTAAAGTGATTTAGTAGTTTACTCGCTGAATTTTCTGTGATTGAAGAGGATTGAAAGAACTGGACATCAATAGTTTTGTGGATGAAGTGATTGTGAATAGAAAACCATGGTCTACAGGAGTTCAAGAGACGATGATGGGCTCACACATATTTGTATGTTCACATAGTAATCGAGATAAAAGGTGTGGCTTTTGTGGGCCTATTTTAATCAAGAAATTCAAAGAGGAGGCTGAATTAAGGGGATTGGATAATGTGTCGGTAAGTGCTTGTTCTCATGTTGGTGGTCATAAGTATGCAGGAAACTTGATAATTTATAGTGTTCGGGATAAGAAAGTTTGTGGCCATTGGTAAGATTATCTGTTTTTCTTGGTTTTGCAATAGTTTTTTGTCTGATATATTCATTTCAAGGATTTTGATTCGCTTTTCTTCATGTTTAAATGGTTGTGCTGTTCTTGTATTTTAGGTATGGTTATGTTACTCCAAGTGATGTGCCTGATTTGCTTGATAATCACATTGGAAAGGGTGAGATCATTGATAGAATTTGGAGGTACAATTTTATTGCATTTTTTTTCATTTGGTAAATTATTGTTTGTAGATTTTAACCTAATCTATCATAAATATAACTAGAAAATAAATGTATCAAAGATTCAAAGGGGTTCAAAATTGCTTCAAAGGTTTTATTTTATGCATCGAACTTTTTTAATAAATTTTAATAACAAATGACTATTATAAAATAATGGAAATTTGAGTTAAGGTATGTGTAGCCAAAGTATACAAAGATTTAGCCGTTTCAAAAAAAAAAAAGGTCAAAGATGTCAGTCAACTACCCAAGTATCAGTTTGGTTTCAATGTTTCATTTATGGTTGTTACTGCCAAAATCTTGTTTGATGACACAAATGCCCCATAACTTTATTTTAAAGCAAGGGCATTTTTTGTCATTTTACATATTCTGCAAAATTTTGGCGTGAAATGGCATAAGCAAATTTGGGTGGTTTTAACACAAAGATAAAGAAGTATCGTTAATTTCTTCATGCTTGTTCCAAGTTTGAAGTACCAATTGTACAAATAATAATCCACTTCGTTACATGATTTCTTTTTCATATAGATAGATATAGGATCCATGGGACAATTACTTAAAAGTACATTTTGTGCTACATCCCTTCCTATCTGATAGAAAAGGATCCCATGATCCTGGACCGATCTTACCTGGGATTGCAAATCCCAAACTTGTCTATGAAGAGCGGATCTAATTGTATTAGTATCTATAATTGATTTCTTCTGTGTAATGCTAATCGATAGGGCCTCATTGGTTAGTGCTACAAGATCTCGTGCATTGGAACCCATGGTTATGGACCCGAAACCATTAGTATGGAACATTTTCTTTTCCATGTGAGATCCCCTAGTATATGAAAGAGTGAAAAAGTGCTTTCGTTGTTGTGGAATAAGAAACCTTCGTATCTTAATGCACGTATACCCATACAAACATAATTGTTTCGACCGGTTACCCAACCTGCTATGTTGCCACCTCCAACTTTACATTCACTTCAATCAATTGCAGGGGCCAAATGGGAGTTCCGGTCAAGAAAGCACAAAAGGCACTGGAACACTCCCTTTCGAACGGAAATGACGTAACAATCATCAAACCAGACCACCAAGCAAGCAGCACCATAGAAGAGAAAGAAAACAATGGAGGATGTTGTCAAGGTGCGAATGGGATCTCGTGTTGCAGAGATGAACCACCCCGAACTGAAACAGATGAAGTAAATAAAGCAATCAGTAAATTCAACATCTTAACAACAAAATGGGAAAAACATGAGGTTTTTACTGCTGCTGCTATAGTTGGAGCTGTGGTAACTATTGCTGTGGCCTATAGCTTTTATAAAAGGTTAAGATGAGATGTGTTGTCCAGTCTCTGTGTGATTTGATTTTGTGGGGTGTTGAATATGTATATGATTACAAGGGTAAAACATACTTTAAAAAGCCATGTGTTTTCAGTTGTGTATACATTATATATTACTTTTTTACTAATTATTATCAAGTTTATCTGTTAGTATTGATATCTTTATTTATATTTTCTTTATCTGTTTTCTTTGCTTGTGATTTTTAAAAGTAGAAAAGGGGTCGATTAAGACATGTTTTGTACACTTCGTTGTGTCTGGTCCTTGCAAGCTTGTAATGTGTTTTGGAGTCTGCTCATTTGTACTTGATAAAAATCGACTTAAGTATGCTTGTTGAGTACCAAAGGGCTTCTAGCCTAGTGGTAGTCTCTTGACTTCTCTTATGAGAGGTCTTGGGTTGGAGTCTCACATAAAGCAAATCTTGCTATGGGTTAAGCCAGGGGGTTTTCCTAGTTGTAAATTTTCCTTCTGGACGGGTGGGTCAGGTCATCACGCTCTGTTATTCGGGCGGAAGGGTGATCTATTTGCTAGGGTGATCCCGGGTGACCGGGCGTTTTCTGTTAAAAAAAAGCACGTTTTTTGAGTCAATCCTGACTCATCATCGTATTCAGTGTATCTTATTATTAGCAAAACTAACCACACTTAGGGTTCAATTGTGGATACGGATGCAGAGGTTCCCTAACAATAAAACTATTTTCTATGTTGTGATTATATATATGCATTAAACATTCGACGATATTTAAAAAAGTCGACCCACCAAAATCTTGACCAAAAATGAGGATACGAAATTTTTGAAACAAGTGAAAATGTCAAAAGCAGAAAGCCAACACTTTCATCCACCCCTGATATATTTTCTTTATAATATGATTGACGCACATGCGTCAACATATTAAAAATTTCAAAACAAAAAACACATTTCCTAATTATTAAGTAAGACATGACAGTTTTCATATTTAATTTAAAAGTGTTTTTTTGAATTATATGTTGCCATGCCTTCGGTTCATAGGTTCAATCGTTTGACCAGGTCTCAAAAACTCAGTTTTTCACAAATTTTGTCTAAATTACTCGTAACTAATCATAAGCGTCAATGTGGGTCTAGCCCATTTGGTAGAGTCATTGCCTTTTAAAAAGGAAGTCTTGGGTTAAAATCCAAGCTAAGGGAGGATTATTTGGTGTAATTTAGGAGTATGATGTTATGACTGTTCAAAAAAAAAAACTAATCATAAGCTCATAATCAAACTAACAAAACCGAAATACCGGAATGGTAGTAACATTGATTGTAAATCTACAAGGAAAATGTGTAATGGTTTGAATGGAGGAGAGATAACTTAGAGGTCTCATATTCAATTTTGACTAAGGTTGGTATTCTTTAAAGGTCACCGACCCCAGGTGTTTTAGGCTTACCATATAAGTGTGTTCTGCGCTTATTATTAGAAAAATGCAAATTGGATTTAAATAATCCAAACTTTGACCCATTGGCCGCTGCCGGTCCCAACTACGAAAATCCTCGATAACGGTCCGAACTTTCGACATATTTTCCCATGGCGGACCGCCGTCAAATAAACCCTAACGGCGCTAACTTTTTTTCGAGTTTCGAACGGATTTTTTAGGGCTTTTTTTCAGATGGAGAATATGAGTCGAATGATGTATAACTTACCTCAAAACGTTGCTTCAAATTTCCCAATTTTGGTGTTTAAACTTTCAATTCGTCAAAGAAATCATCAAATTGAGAAATTTGGAGCAACGTTTCGAGGTAAGTTATACGCCATTCGACTCGTATTCTCCGTCTGAACAAAAGCCCTCAAAAATCCGTTCGAAATTCGAAAAAAAGTTAACGCCGTTAGGGTTTATTTGACGGCGGTCCGCCACGGGAAAATATGTCGAAAGTTCGGACCGTTATTGGGGATTTTCATAGTTGGGACCGCCAGCGACCAATGAGTCAAAGTTTGGATTATTAGAAGCCAATTTCACTTAGAAAAATAAAAAAACTGGTTGCAAGAGTCACCGACTGGAACTGCTGCGTGAAGTTGGAAAATTTGGAAAAAGTCAGAAAAAGGTAAAATATAGATAGACGCAACTTTTCTTATTTTTGGAAGTGTGAAAAGGAAAACATAAATAATTTTATAAGCACCGACATGCCTTTTCAAACCAAACCGTTAGCTTTGTCGAACAAAGGTTTTTGTCCATTTACTCACCTAAAAAGTCATTTAATTTGTATAATTTATTTGGGGAAAATTACCAAATTAATCATAGTTGACCAAATTTTTATCAAACTAATTACTCAAAGACTTTTTCTGTACTTTTTGTAAACATACGGGATTACGGGCCCACATGTCGGCGGCTTTGTCGGAGTGTAAATGGGTATCTTAAGACCCTTTTACTACCGGCGTCTTAGACGCCACTTTAGACGCCCTTTTTCTGTCAGATCTGGCAAAGTGGTGTCTAAAGTGGCGTCTAGAGAGGCGTTTAAGACGCTGGTAGAAAATGGGTCTTAAGACACTCATTTAGACCCCGACAAAGCCACCGACATGTGGCCCGTATGTTTACAAAAAGTACAGAAAAAAGCGTTTAAAGTGACATCTAAAGAGGTGTTTAAGGGGCCGGAATTTGAGTGATTAGTTTTGTAAAAAACTGGTCAACTATGATTGATTTGGTAATTTTCCCATTTATTTGTCATATATACAAAATGAGTTCTTAAAAAGTTAATTTTGCCTAATAAGACCATAAAATAACTTTTAAAAACTTGAAAATCGACTTAAACAAACCTCCAATGAACTCATTTTCGCAATATTTAAACAAACTTGTTGAACCCTAAACCACAAGCCTTAAAACATAAGACTAAAAAGTAACAACTAAATTTTAAAACCAAATTTTAAAGCCTAATAAGAGGAAAACACGAAGTCCATGTTGTTATTAATTAAATCAAAATCCCATAAACCTTTCTTTTGTTCTCTACATATATTTTTTAAAGAAATCAAATTCAAAGAAAACCATTAAGGTCTAATCCTCAACTCATAAAAAAATGTTTGCTTGGTTAGTGGCACAACTTGAATGGTTTTAGAGCAAGAGAGATGAAAATTTTAACAAAAAAAAAACAACACTTTTTTTAACACTTATAAAAGAATCATCATATCGAGATAAAAGTTAATCATACTTGTAATTTATTTTAACAAAACTAAGGTTTTTCTTTGTTATTTAAAATTTGTACTTATATCATTGTGTAATATACAACAAATACATTTTTGTTCTTTTTTTCTTCTAATTTACATTTGTTTATAATTTTTTTATCATTTTAATTAATTATAATTGTTATTGCTATCTAACGTACTTTTACATACTTATTTGCCAAATATTTTATAATTCCATTAGTTGATACTTGGTGTTTCGTAAATTTTAATTAAAAGTTAAAACCACCATTTGAGTGTCATAAAATTAGTTGATATTATTTGTGAGACAACAAACTAGAATGTGTGTTCTTTAGCTCTTCCTCGTTCCGACAAAGAGTGTGTTTCCTTATTCTTTTTTAGCTTTGAGCTTGGTTCAGATTGGATATGTCCTCACTCGTTCTTTTTTCAAGATCTTTGAGCCCCAGTTCGTGACAACCACAAAAAAGCCTTTGATCATATAATATCTCGGGACCCCTGCTGGTAAATACGGGGCTCTGGCAGCTGCACTTTTTTTTATATGATGCATCGGATGCTTCCTCTGCTTTCAGTCAAAATCCCAAATATGATCGAGACACTCTTTCTCAAAAAAAAATTATTTGAATTAATTACATGCCCAATTATGTGGTAAGGTTTTTATTGTAGTTTTGCACTAAATTTATTAAGATTTACATGCATAATCGTCCCTATTCACTCATTCGTAGCAATTTGGTGCATGTGACACCTTTTGTGTAATTTATTATTGATGTAAATATCTTTATTTTCTTCTATAATATGCAAGTTTCGCGCAGTATCTGTGCCGCTAATACCTAGTTATAATTATGTAACATTTATGTTTTAATTAATAATAAATTTTAATAAAATCTAATGAATTACGTAGGCTCATAAAATACTTTAGACATACAATTTTATAAGCAGTCTTTTTGTGATAATGAACAAAATAGAGGTTTAATTATTCGTGAGTATAACAATGTTGCATGTATGTTCATATAAAAATGAAGACTTGATGATAATCTTTTTCAGAGTTAATATAGAAAACAAACTCGAATGCGTAAAGAGAAGGGTCATGTTATTTTCACATTCATCTCACACCCTCGTTCTATACGTCTCGTATAGGTTTATACGAGGCGTATAGGTGGGTCAATCGTTGTTTGTCAGAATTTTTCAGTGCCAATGATCGAACTACTACACGTCCTTGTATAGATTTGAGGCGTATAGTTCCTATACGAGACGTATACGATACCAATTATTGTCGAATGAGTGAGTGTCAGAGGGGGCTATACGTCTCATATAGGTCAATACAAAATGTATATGGTCAGTGTGATGTTAAAATAAAAAAGTTGGGTACGCAAATAACCAGTCAAAGAGAATGCCTGCCAATATTGATCGACATAATGCATGATGCCTTTTGGGCTCGTTTTGATGCTGGTCTTCTGGTTGGATCTAGAGTCAAATCTAGAACCACTTGCAAGCCTATGTTATAATTTAAACTATATTTTGATGCTACAATGATTTTTGATTGAAGAGAATATTCGTATTTAATGTTAAGTTGTCCATTAAATTGGCAAATTTAAATAGTTTTTTGTTTTTTTCTTATTAAATAATTATGTGAAAATTATTTATTTTAATTTTAATTGTTTTTAGTATTAAGAAGACCATGGTGGCTCTTGGGTTTGATCATCCTGCAAATATTTTTAGATTAGTGATGTGTTTAATACTTAATAGATGATTGAGATATTGAAAGATTTTTCATGATATCAACTTAATATTATAATTTTTAATTGGATATTGTGGTGAAAAGCGTATCTTTGTCATTTTTAATAAATTTTATGTCATTTATTGTTTTTTTTTTTCACACATACCAAATCAATAACATAAAATAATAATTCATTTTATCATAACAGGATACTAAACATTCATTTATTTCTCATGTTTATTCTATTTACTTGTTGGTTTCAATTTTTTGTTAATTGCATTCCATATTCTAAACAGACACAAAAATTTAATTACTTGAGACCCATATATGCATAGTATACGCATGAACATGATGTGCAAGCTAGCCACAAACATACAAATCTAAAACACAAAGTAAACATAATTATTCAATTTTATGTATCGATATGAAGTATCACGGCGGTCAGGGTAACCAGACCTTTGTGACATGGCCTGATAACCGGTTGTTCACATGTTGAGATCTTCTGCTATTCAAATTTTTTTTAATAAAAGCATGTATAAAGTAAATATAAAATCATATAATTAATTTATGGTATTTATAATCATTTTGAACTACATAAATTAAAGTCATATAAAACAAATTTGGCCACATAATTTTAAAATATAATACAAAAAAATAATTTATAAGTCTTCGTTGTGTCTTTCTACTCGAGATTGCGTCTTTTTATCCGTCTCATTTTAATGAAAGAAATATTAAATTGATGGGTTTAAAAACAATATGATAAATATCATATGATAATAACAAATTTTTTAATCCATCACAAATTAACACAAGATAATGTGTATAACACAGTAACATACTATGCTTGTTTTAAATAATGAAACCTGAAAAGCATGATAACAAATAACTAGTGGCGGAGCTTGAACGTTTTGAAAGTGGACGAAAATTTACGAGAACCATATTACATGTTAATTTTTTGAAACGAATTGCACGAAACAACTACTTACAGCAAAAAATTATGTACCCGCGATGGTGGTCTAGTGGTAAGAGGTGAGAATCCATAATGGAGGTTTAGGGTTCAAAGCCCGGCACCACTCAATTTTCCCTGGGTCACGCGATTTACTTCCCTCATGTTGGCCGTGGAACCGGTCGTGAGGGGCTCCTAATGGTGGCGTTCACCATTTTAAATTAAAAAATTATCTTTGAGTCGAAAAATTAACACTATAGACGGAAAATAACTTTTCGTCAATAAAAATAACATTATTATACTCTCTTCATATGTAAAACATAAAAATTAAATAATAAATTTATTTAATACATAACAAACAATAATAAAATAGCGTGAAATAAGAAAAAAATATAAAATATAATAATAAATATACATTAAAATTTTATTTGAAAAATAAAATACAATAACAAAATGCTCTAATTGAAAAATTAAAAGTATGTAACATGTTAATTTTAAACCACTTCTTAGGCTTTCCATTACATTTTTTTACAATAACTTTACACTAGAGGTTGTATTTTCTAAAACAAAATTTTGCTTAAACACAAATTTTTTTTTTTTTTGTACTTAATTTTAACTAGGGTTGTTCCCGTCGCGCGCAGCGGCGGCTTATCACAGCACACTCATGAAAACATGTATTATATATCATTTGCAAAAACATAAATTACATAACAAAATCAAATATCTTATCACGAACTCTATACAAGTTTCTCATAAAAACATAAAATCTTACAAAACTCATACAAATACGTTACGAAAATAATAGAAAAAAGTTGCTCACGAAATCATTATATCCATCAACCAATTGGTTGAATTAAAAAAAAAAACGAAATATTTAAGCAAACACCTATTTTCTATGAGAATAAATAAATCATCGTTACCTCTTCTGAACACCACCGAAAGCCTTGAAAGGACCGCGTATTTTTTCACTGCATATATAATAGTTACTATTTAAATTAATACACACACTATTTTCAATATAATATGTATATATATAGCATATTATATTTATATATTAAGGGTCAAACAAAAAAACAAAAACTTTACTATTCCTTTTAGTTGTCTTTTAATTATATAGTATAATTAGAGTACAAAAACATAAAATACAGTAAGTAAGAAAATATATAAAACTATTACAAAAAATGGAAAAAAAAAATGTTTTTCTTATGTCTTAGGTACAATCATGTTTTTAAGTTAATTACCTTCCCTAATATAGTTAATATTATATATGATTAAATAATTATGTTTTACTTTGTGATAAAAAAACATGTATAATAAAAAAATAATTGAGAATGACACATGTCACTTTATGGTAAGCGTGAACATGGTTCGATTTGGTTCAGTTTAGTGCGATTATGACCATTTTCATAATCAAAATTGTTATTTCAGTTAATTTTAAATCCACATCTATAACCATAACCAATCGGTTAACCATTAATCGGTATTTAAAAAATCAATTTATTAAATTTTATCTTATTCCCAAATCTTTATAAAAAAACAATTTAATAAATATAATACTGAGGGCTACGGTTTACCAATAAAAGCTGCAACACCCCTCAATCAAATACATCTAACCCAAAAATCTCTGGTTTACGCATCTCATAAATATTTTAATTACTTAAATTATACAAACACACGATTCTCTCTGACACGCTTTGCACAATTCCTTCTTATCTTTGCACATCAATAACTCAACCCAACTCCGCATCAACTACCCCATTTCTTTGAATCTTTTAAAGAACCCGTTGATCTTGCTCAGTGGTTATTGTAATGGGTCTTAATCTTTAAGGTTTATAAATTAAATTTGTGGGGTTAGTGAACATGGGGGGTTTTATCTTTTGTCTCCAAAACAGAGGCAATCTGATTGCAACTTTTTAATTGTGTGTTCATGTGTTGTGAGATCTCATGGGTCTCTGCCATTAAAGCTGAAGTAAACTTTGTTGCTAAGCTGATCTTGTTTGCAGGTTTGATTATTTATATTGTGGGTTGTAGCTTTGGAATGTCTTGCTTAAGATTTTGCCTATTAGGTGTTTGATAAAAGTCCTTGAAGAAAATGAGATCTGGGAATGAGTTTTTCTCTGCGGGTGAGTTTAATTTGGAAGCTAAATGGCTGATTGATCCCAAGCTTCTGTTTGTTGGTCCAAAGATCGGAGAGGGTGCACATGCCAAAGTGTATGAGGGCAAGTAAGTCGATTACATTTAAGAATCTGAATTCCCGTCGTGGTTTGTAAAGTTGTTGATAAAATGGATCAAAATTATCGTGTTTTTATTTATTAATAGTCTAGTTGCACGCATTGAATTTATCTGCAATTGTTAGATTTTTTTTCATGTAACCACTTGAGTTATTAAATTACATAAGAATATTGTTTGGATTGTTAACGGTGATCATGTTGTTTCATTGATTGTCTGCCTTCATTCAGATATAAAAACAAGATTGTTGCGATTAAACTTGTGAATAAAGGCGATACCCCTGAGGAGATAGCAAAGATAGAAGGTCGTTTTGTGAGAGAAGTAGCAATGCTATCTAAAGTGCAACACAAGAATTTAGTAAAGGTTGTTTTCTTTTATCATGAAATGGATAATGGTGTATTATATAACTTGATTGATGTAGCTCAATTTTTATTAAGATATTGAAAAATTAAATCTTTTTCCATTAGTTTATCGGGGCTTGCAAGGAGCCGATGATGGTCATAGTAACTGAGCTTCTTACTGGTGGAACTTTAAGAAAATACTTGGTGAATATGAGACCAAACGGATTGGATACCCACGTCGCTATAGGTTTTGCACTTGATATTGCCCGCGCAATGGAGTGTTTACACTCACATGGAATAATCCACCGCGACTTAAAACCAGGTAAATTTGTCATTTTTAATTATACTAATAGAATTATAGATCTTGTAATAGATCATTGCAAACTTGTGATCTTTTATGTGCAAATATTTACAATCAATTGATTAATGTGTTACTTTCACTATAATTCATTTCCAGAAAACTTGCTGCTTACAGCTGATCATAAATCAGTGAAACTTGCTGATTTTGGTTTGGCAAGAGAAGAATCGTTAACAGAGATGATGACTGCAGAAACTGGAACCTATCGCTGGATGGCTCCTGAGGTATTTAGTAATCAGGGGTAACATGTCAAATTATGTTTGTTATATAGAATTATATAAACGAATTATCAAATATGTACTAATTATGATTTTGGAAGCTATATTGTAAAAATGTAACCATATTTTTGGAAAATTGTAAGGATTTTGGATGTACTTCAGTTGATTTTCAACATGCACAACTCATTTGATGCCTATTATTTTTTATCTACTTTATGTTTTATCCATTTATCCACATTAAAATCCTAAAAAAGCAATGGTGGTTATGTAGCTTTACAGCACAGTAACACTCAGGCATGGAGAAAAAAAGCATTATAACCACAAAGTAGATGCCTACAGTTTTGCAATTGTATTGTGGGAGCTCATGCACAACAAGTTACCATTTGAGGGCATGTCAAACCTACAGGCTGCCTATGCAGCTGCTTTCAAGGTACTTGTCCTTTGGCTGGTCAAATTGGGCTAACTGAACACTGGAGTATATTGAACCGACTTTTTAAACGGTCAGACCGTTTCCTTATAAGTTAAAATTTCTTAATCTTACCGTTTGACCTGTTTAGCAATATAATATACTCCATGTGGTCCATTTTCATATAGCTTGGCTGAAAGCGCCCTCTCTCAATTACCTTTTTGACAAATTTATACATGGACCCTTTATAAAAATAGGAAGAAATTGCAATCGAAAACGACTGCAACTAGAATAAGATTTTGTTCCTCATTGTTAGATGGAATATAAGCAACCCCATTTGAATTTTAAATCTAAAAACCCACTCATCATATTTAATCATTTAATTAGAAGATATTTATCCAAAAAAAGTTTGAGTTTAGATTCAGAAACCTTTCTACTGATTAAACTACCTTCCATGATGATCATATGAAAATGGGCAAAAAAGGTTGAGTTTAGATTCAGAAACCTTTCTACTGATTAAACTACCTTCCATGATGATCATATGAAAATGGGCCAGTAACATCATGGAAAAAATCAATACCATGGTCCATGTTTTACTGCTCAAACAGGGGCCCTTTTTAATACATTACAACCAACCATCTTTTGGAAACAGTTAATTGCATTAAAAATTACATACTTTATGTTCCATTGTTTGTAACTTTTGGAATTAACATACTAACACTTTATAAAGTCATTATGGGGAGATATGAACCGTTGATTATAATGCAAAGATAAATGATATGATTATCATAAATTCATAATTATCGTTTGCTTCACAGAATGTGAGACCAAGTGCTGATGACCTTCAGGAAGATTTGGCTCAAATTGTAACATCTTGTTGGCAAGAGGATCCAAATGCACGCCCAAATTTCACTCAAATTATACAAATGCTGCATCATTATCTATCAAAGAACGCATCCTCACCCCCCACAGCTATCCCACCTCGGATTTTCACTTCCCAAAATGCTGTTTTTTTGCCACCATCTCCCGGTACAAGCACATTGATCGAAGACAGAGATGAAACGCCGAAAACGCCCATGGAAAAGAACCCCAGAGGTCTGTTCTCTTGCTTTTATCTGTGCTGTTGATCAAAAGATGAAGGTAGCAAGTAATAGAGGTTATTTTGGGAATTTAGGACCTGTTTTACTCACCAAGATTTTGAATTTGTTTAAAAATATAATGATGTAGATTAGAAAAGGGGTAGGGCTGATGTGATGTTGTAGTTGTAAAACTTATCCAAAGGCCCTTTTATTCGCCCCCTAAGTTATATTGTATTCAAATTTTCTTGTCCTTGTTTTGAAAATCACATAAATTTGTATTTTAACTAACATATTAAAAGAGAAATTAATAAGCATTATGCTTTATTGTCTTAACCCGTGAATACACGTGTTATGTTCGACTTCATGCATCTTCACACAATTGTTATCTTTGTGTAGAATTCTAGATTTGACCTGTAAACCTGTGAACATTATTTCATTTACTCTAAGCTCTATATAAAACAAATAACTAGTTTTATACATGTCAGGTAGCCGAGTAGTATGATATAATCAAATTCAAATTATAGTTCCTAACATATATTAAAAATAAAACAATAATGATACAATAATGACACGCGACATGCTTTAAAACATGAAACATGTGTCAATGATCCGTAGATAACCGAAAAACCGTCACAAAATTGATGCAACCGCCTAATTTAAAGGGTCATGATTTAATCTTGATGAGTTTCAACAGACGAGAATTTATTTGGAATCGGTTGAATTCACCGGCGTCCATATATATACAATATCATGCACTAGTATCTGGAAGTTTATAAGCTTACTAAAATAGGAAAAACAAGCTATGAGCATAATATGCATGCTTCATAATTGATAATCATTCACGCACACAAATAAAAATAAGATTGCCTAAAAATATCTAAAAATGCAAGATTAATAATTTTTTGTACTTGATTTGCCATTTTTTTAAACTAAATTTAGCTTTTTTATATTATATCTTATTTTTTGTACTTTATTTAGAAATACATTTTTAAAAATATATAAATTTATTAAAAAATAGAAATTTTTATGTTTTAAAAACTATAGTATCAAATTTTACCTAAAACACCAAAACATCTTTTTTGTACTACATTTTTCTTTTTTATAGTGAATTTATGTTTTTTAATGTATTTTTTTATACTGTATTTAAATAAACCCAAATCTAGCATAAAAATTAGGTGTTTTTATGTTTTGAAGGATAATCATGTAATAACCAATTTACCTAGTGATGTCCGTCAGATTAATTTAAATCTTTTTTCTTTTGATACATTATTATTAAATATGTATACCACTCTCTTCTTTTAAATAAATGTATGTGTAATTTACATGTGTTTAGAATCTTACATCAGTATAATATTTCATTACTTTACATGTGTTTCGCTAAAAAATAACTATATTTTCGAATAACAAATTGCAAATAAATAGTAATTTATAAATCTTCTTGTAATTCTCAACATATCTAATGCATTTGAAAAAAGTCAAACAAGTCGAGTATACATTTATAGATGTGTGCATGCTAAAAAATCAACCACCACAAAAAAACAACGAAAACCTTATAGGTTGCCTGAAAAAGGAAGCCAACACCGGCAATTAACCAAACCAACTCGGACACGACCTCATCTGGACCTCATCTTAAAATAAATTACGCCTTGTTTGTTTTTTCATAAAAGATCTGTGCAACCTCTTTTGTCTGCGCCGCACAGACGTTGACATCTGCAGACTGTTTGTTTCTTCGAAGACGTTTCATTAAAAAACGTCTGTGTGAGGTCCTCTTGATGCAGATGTGGACCAACCACTTCTAGGATCTTCTAAGGTCTGCAGAGGCTACCTACCAATACCCACTCCAGTCGGCCACCACCGCCGACCACTCCGCCGGCCACCCTCTCCGGCCACCATCGCTGCCCACCACCGCCGGCCACCGTACGCCACCACCAATTTATTTTAAGAGTCAACAAACGTTAAAAAACAAACACTCTTCTTCTTGCAAACTGCAGACATATGGTCTATCTTCTCTTACAGATGTCTGGTGGTCTGCAGACTGCAGACATTTTACCTCTTAAAAACAAACGCCATCTATGTAAAACTTAAATTCTCTGCATACAAAGTTCATAGAATGAACATTCAAAGAACAAACATAGAGAATTAGAGATTGAGCAACGCTCTACACCGACCCAAAACCGAAACACTGTGGGTTTGTGAAAAAAAGTTGTCGATCAAAAACGATGAAAGCAATGGCTTCGTCAAATCAAATTACGCTTTGTACAGAGTGTTCAAACCCCTAAACCCATTGGCAAACCCTATACTGTGGGTTTGCCCATAAATGGTTGCAAATAAAGATCGAATACATCAATAAAGTTTATTTAGACAAGTAAATAAAGTTTATTTAGATTTTAGACAAGTAACACAAATTTAAAGTAAAAAAAAATTAATTAATTTATTAATAATCAATTCATGATTTGCAACTCATGCTACATGTAAAAGGTGTTATGTCAGCCGTTTGTGACCCAACTTACACCAAACAACAGAGGTAATATGACAAATGTTTAAGCGACTCTAGATTCTTGTTCTTATAAAAAGATCACGAAAAAAAAAAGTACTAATGCCAAAAAGGCAATTTCAGTAAAGATGAGGGGCTATTCTGTCGGTGCAATGTAAGTTACTTGCGGAGCAAGCCATCCACAGGCTCTCGTAATCCCAGATTCATTATTATTAACTATTTTAATCTTTATGTCCGAATCAAAGACACAATTAGCTTCGGATCTAGCCTCGAACCATAACCTGAAAAACACTCACGCTTGTCGAACCCCACATCAGTTACCGAACCTTAGGCTCGGCTGACGAACCTGTTGTGTCAGTGAACGCGGCTTCATACTGTATATTCTTGTTTATATATATATATGTATAATCCAATTCATTCACACACACTCTCTCTGTCTCACTGGTTATCTTAACCAGGTGGAGAAACTAACATGTTGAATCTATCAGTTGAATGATCAATCTGAGTACTTTTAATCTTCCATTAATTAACTAATGGCGAAGTTAGTGCTAATTAATTACTGTTTTCTTCTTTAGATCATCATCTTGTTGGTTAATTAATGTTTTTGAGGGGGATTTTGATCATGATAAATCATGTAGTAATAATCGTATCTGTTATCTGGGATTATTTATCGTGATTTTAGGACGTAGGTGAAATATCAGCTTGCTTAATGAATGTGTGCACGTACGTTTGTGTGAAACTGTGAATTTATATGTTATTTTCTATCTAATTTTCTTGTTTTGATGTTACTCTATCTGGTAACATATGAATACATGATGGTTGACGTTCACTTTTGCATCTGCTTGTTGAGTTTCTACGGTTCAATTCTAAAATGGAAATACAAAATATGTTTTTGGGCGTCAGAAATGCTGCAAGAAATTGACCCAAACAATTACCCCTGAAAATGACAAGAAATTTGCAAGAAATTTCAGTTCTTGGAACAATTTTCAAGAGAATAAATACTTGTAATTAATAGAGAAAGATGTTAGCCCGTTCTTGTTTTTTACACAAAAGTAGTTTATCAAACATTCTTAAAATAGTATCTGCAGCTAATGGTGGTGGGATAGGGTTCAGGAACCAAATGGTCCTAGGTTCGAATCCCACAAGAGGGTTTTGTCAAAGTATTGAGTTTTTGATCCGACAGTGATCCAAAAATTAGCCGTTCAAAAAAAATAGTAATAAAGAGTCACACATACCTCATTATAGTTCAGGTTGATGTCAATTTTGTTACCAATTTTAGCCCCTGACATATGAATATTGCAGGAGTTGGCTTGTTGATGGTAGAACATTAGCAAAGAAAATAAAAACATCTGGTCTATTTTCTGCACATCAAGTCATGGACAGTGGCGCGCCCTGGGAATGTCCACAATGCAGTTACAGAATACATAAATTTGATGTATGATACATATTTTAAATAAATTAACATGAGTTTATATCAAACGAGTTACTGTGTCTAAAATTGATGCTAAAAATCTAAACACAGTTGTTGACTAACATAACACATATGAGTCACATGTCTTTGACTTGTAATTATAATTATAATTGTTGTTTTAAGTTGACAATTAATTATCATGCTTGTTTCTCTTTGAAGGAGTCAAGTGAGTGGCCTGGGCTACCCAAAGGAGTGAAATTTGATCCAACTGATGTTGAGCTCATGGATCATTTAGCAGCTAAATGTGGAGTCATTAGCGAAAAGCCACATGAATACATTGATGTGTTCATCCCCACGATCGAATTTGAACAGGGAATATGTTACAAACATCCTGAGAATCTTCCTGGTTAGCAAATTTCATTTTTCATTTTCAAATTTCGATCGTCATGATATATAAAATGCTAATAAAACTTCAGTTTGCAAAACAACATGTAATATTCCTGTTGTGATCTTTGTTGACAAGTTTTCTTGCAGGAGCGCGAAAAGATGGAAACAGTTTTCATTTGTTCTATCAGACCACAAACGTGTACACTAAAGGTCAACGAAAGCGTAGGAAGATCTGTGATAAATCTCGTTTAAAAGAGGATGTTCGTTGGCACAAGACTGGTAAGACTAAGGCCATATTCAAGAATGGAGATCAAATTGGATGGAAAAAGATACTGGTTCTTTATGGGACAGCTATTGGGGGGTCAAAACCTTGTAAAATGAATTGGGTCATGCATCAATACCATCTAGGAGCCAATGTAGATGAAAAGGATGGTGAATATGTGGTGTCAAAGATATTTTATCAGGCACAAAAGCAGACTGAGCATACTGATGTTCGCGTTGTAGATAAAGCGTCGGATCCCCGAACGCCAATCATTAATGCTTCTGATCCGCTAAGGCCAGGAAAGACTCCCCTATATGAAGATGTCACCTGTGATTATATTGTCCAGTCACCTGCACAGGTTGGTAACTAACCCCATTCTCTTTATTATCAAGATTACTACCTACTGCACTGCTAACAGAGGTCTGTCGACTGGTTCAAATCTGCTTCCACTGGTTTCTTGTCATAATAGCTTGAAACCTGCAGCGATTTACATGATCGTGTTGGTTAACCGAGTCCCATAAGTGTTTCCATGGTTCTTGTGGTTACAGTATAAAAATCACTATCTAGTTCTGATACTGACTGATTTATTATATTTTTTTGCATGTGAGTAGGAATCGGAGTGTTTAGAGCATAAATGCCTTGCCAATGATGCAGGAGCCACTAGAGACTTGAGTCTTGGAGCCACAGACCTCGAGAATTTGGAGTTGGGTAGTCCACATTATGTCAACCTTGCGGTAAGCTTAGCGTTTTAGTGTCATATTGAAACAATTTGGTAGTTCGATCCACGTTTTTAATCGGATAAAACTAAAAGAATCAGGAATCAAGAATAATTATGAAGATTTTGTTATTTCAGAGAATGAACCAAGAGTTGTATGATCAAAGTTGAAAGAAGTCATATGATTGAAAATCTAAAAAAGAGCGTCTGGTGGTTTTGTTTTAATAATTATAATTTTAGCCTAAAAATTATGATTTTCACATGTGAAATTTTCAAAAATTAAGATTTTTAGTTAATGCAGCAACATGGTCAAGGAATTTGCCCCCTTGCCCCTTGGACCCTACTCCTAGAGGTGTTTCTCCTGGACCCACGCAAAGCTTGGAACCTACAGGAGTGTTCAAAAAATCTGAAATCCAAATCATATATGAAACTTGAAAACATCAATTCGAATTAAAGATTCAGATACATGTTTTTCTTGTTCGGATCAAATAACGGATATACAAAATCTTGTTTATTAGGATCATATATCCGAATTCAATTCGATAACTCAAATAAAAACTTGTATATTCAGGATATTCGGATGTAAAAATACTTTTATTCGGGTTATTATGATGAATATGGATCGGATTATCATATTTATAATTAGGGTTGGGTCGTTTTTCGGATAAGGCCTTAAAATTTTCAAATCCGAATAATCGATCTGAATAAACCACTATCCTACCTGATGAACACCCCTAGAACCCTCATTGCTTCGCCCCTAAGAGCTAATAAGTTTACCGAACACCTTAAATTATAATTGACTCAAACAAATGTGCACTCTACATCTCCTAACTTGTTGGACTTCCATTATAATTACTTTGATCATCAAGTTAATCCAATTATAATAAAATAATAACAAACTTTTCATTCATACTATCTGTTATTTTGCGTAAAACTTGAGGGGAAACATGAATGTTGATAACTATTAAGAGGGAACATAGAGGATTATTATAAGGTAACTTGATGATATTGTAATATATAGTTATGCACAAATATGTACGTAAAAACAAACAAACTTACTAATCAGTACAGACACAAAAAATGGTAAATACTAAAAATCCTAAATAAATAT
Organism: Mikania micrantha; assembly: GCA_009363875.1. Classification (NCBI taxonomy): domain Eukaryota; kingdom Viridiplantae; phylum Streptophyta; class Magnoliopsida; order Asterales; family Asteraceae; genus Mikania; species Mikania micrantha. The sequence goes on from CM018694.1 coordinate 72,277,155, forward strand.
TTTCCTAAACATGTTTTAACTTTTAACCCACATCAACAATTAACATGTTGTCTTTGATCATACTTTGACCGGTTTAAATTCTTGTATTTGTTTTATTTGATCCTTGAAAGCTGATTCAATTGCTTTATTAATATAAATGTGGATGCAGGAGCTATATTTTCCATGTGAAGATAGCTTTTGCTGGTCGTTACATTGGTTATAAATTAAAAGCTTTCAACTGTTCACCAAGTACACTGTATGCCTTGTATGTGTATTTTATGTTCGCTCCAACATGTATGTATATAGCAACTTCCATTAGAATGGTTCATGGCATCATTTTATGGTTTCTGACTTAGGGCTGTATTTGATAAAGTATGGTGATCGATGTGTTTCCTTGTAGTTCTTGTAGTTAATAATTTATGTGTTCACAATTTTAAAAGATAATTTGAGCTTAACAATACATTTTCATTTATATATTTGTAACATATCCAAAGTGGTTGTAGTTCTATGGTTGTAAGTTGTGGCCAAAAATATGACCACATAACCATGTTATTATTTTTAATTCAGGGTGACTTTTTAGAATGGTAACCAAGTTTTTCAAGTGTTTCAATTAAGTCATTAAAGTTTTTTTGTCTTTTTAAAACCACTCAACTTTCACTAAGCGTTCCAGTCATATGTAATTTTCTTTTAGAGTTAAATGTCAAAATGGTCTCTGTGTTTATATCAAAAATGCCATTTTAGTCCCTAAATAAAATTTGTTGCCATTTTAGTCCTTGTGTTTTTAATTTATTTGCCATTTTAGTCCTTCTAGTTGCCATTTTAGGGACTATATTGGCAATTAAATTTCAAACACAAGGATTAAAATGACAACAAAAATTTAGATGAAGGATTATATCGGCAACTAAATTAAAAAACAAGGATTAAAATGGCAACAAATTTTATTTAGGGACTAAAATGGCATTTTTGATATAAACACATGGACCATTTTGGCATTTAACTCTTTTTTTTATTAATATTTATTTTTTAAAAAAAAAAAATTAATCTAGGCAAATGAAACGTATATGAATATTTATAAGTATTTAATTATTATTTTGTCTTAATTTCACTTAAATTTAACAATTTTGAAACTTTGTTATTAATTCTTAAATTTGTGTTCTTCACGATTACATCATATTTCAAGTTAAAAATTAGAACTTCGGAGAATGAACGTAAACCCTGGTTATTACATTCAAACGACATAAGCACATCCAAAATCACATAATCACTATCAAAATATGCATCTTATTATCTGGTTATTACAACTTGGGAGAATGAACATAAACCCTGATGATCCAATTGCAATGGCCAGCATACAATCCACTTTTTTTAACGCAAAAGACAAAAAAGAAGGAAGCCCGTATGTCTTCCATGGTGAAGAACACAGTGATCAAGAAGAACTTGCTAAATTCATAGCAGCAGGAATTAAAAGATGCAGCAAATAAAGAATGCAAGGCAGAAGAAGCTGATAGAAAGAAGAAGTCAACTGAATTCAGTGTCCGTATAGAGAAGATTATGGGAAGGATGGCCCCACAAATTAAGGGGTAGTAATAGTGAGAATGATGAAATTGCCTCAGATGAAGCTCATTTTAATGATTTTCTTAAGGTTGCAAGATGGGACAATGATAAAAATGGAAAACTGGCCAATGGTGGAAGATTTAACAGAAGACATGAAGAAGAATCTAAGTCAGAAGGCATTTTGGATGATCTGGATAATATCATGTTTGAATCTGATGAAGAAACTGAACTGAGGTAATCACCAAAAGCTACAAATTATGACAACGAAAGCTAGGCAAAAACAAAAAAAATATATAGATGAAGATTGGGATAGCGATTTAGCATGTGGAAGTAAGTGAATTATATATCTAACCATGGGAACCGTTTACATGGTAAACCTCCGGGTCCCCAATACCTGGTTAACCAAGAGGAACAGGCAAATTGTGACTGGAAGCAACCAGGTTGGTGGCATTCAAGGAAAATTACTTTAAGTGGGAATTGAACTTGATAGTGCATTTGGCAACCTGTATTGATGAATCTTTCTGACTTTTATATTAACTATTCTTGGGAGAAATTATTTATTTTGACGCGATACCACTGAATCACGCTGAAGATTTAACAAAAAATTGTGCAGCAATCTAATTGTGATCTAGAATTGTCAAGAAGGCAATTTTTTGCGTCAAATATGCAGGATGGAGCACATGAGATTGTTGCTGACTTTGTTGAGATTGTGGTTGTAAGTTCTCAGGCAAGTTATGTTTCCTCAGGAAACTTTAGTCTGTTCCTGATATTTCTCTTTAGTTTAGCTTAGAAATCTTTAAACTTTTGCACAATAATAATCAAAGTATATACATATTTTGCACATAAACCAGCTATTCACTTAATTTGGTAGTTATAAATAAAACATATATTTCCTCAATGCATACAAAAACCAAAAATAGGTTTGAATTTAATCACACCATCAAGAGAAATGTGAATTTAATCACAATAACCAATTGTATATGCATCTAGTTATAAAACCACATATTGTGAGAATTTATCTACAAAATAAACAAATTTAGTGAGCCACAATGTGTTTACATGAAATTTTTAGGGTGCCAAAATGCGTTTACATGAGGTTTTATCAAGTTTCTGCACAATTATCTTTAAAGATAACTGTTTTTGGTGTTTATATTGATTTGAAAATATATGAATACTTCATAGTTGTGCCTCTTATGGATAGGAGCACTCTCGAGCACTTGGGCCCATTTTCCTGCCAAAAATCTGGCCAAATTTAAGCTAAAGATTGTCTGAACATTTTTGAAAATGTCTAACAATTAAACTCGTCTTAAACATTTCTAAAAACACTAAATAGTATTTCTACAACATGTGTCTCGCTTTTTAATCGCCTTACACCTTGGCTTTGGGCGAAGCCTCTACACCTTGACGGTGCCTATGCATCTTGACAACTATGGCTTACTCCCTCAGATCTCGTAATATGCATAATACTTCAATTCCCAATGGTGCCTTAAGTTTCTATACAATCAATCGAATATAAGAATTTGAGTAGACATTTACCTTTTTTTAACGATATATAATACACCACATAATGAGTAGAGTTGATTTATTACGAAGAATATCTATTTTCATATGAAAGAGTGTCGACTCCCTGGTTTTTGGCTCAGTAGTGTAATTTTATGTGTTTTCTTATCCGAAAACATCAGTTACCGAACCTTAGGCTCGGCTGACGAACCTGTTGTGTCAGTGAACGCGGCTTCATACTGTATATTCTTGTTTATATATATAATCCAATTCATTCACACACACTCTCTCTGTCTCACTGGTTATCTTAACCAGGTGGAGAAACTAACATGTTGAATCTATCAGTTGAATGATCAATCTGAGTACTTTTAATCTTCCATTAATTAACTAATGGCGAAGTTAGTGCTAATTAATTACTGTTTTCTTCTTTAGATCATCATCTTGTTGGTTAATTAATGTTTTTGAGGGGGATTTTGATCATGATATATCATGTAGTAATATATAATCGTATCTGTTATCTGGGATTATGTGTCGTGATTTTATTTTTAGGACGTAGGTGAAATATCAGCTTGCTTAATGAATGTGTGTACGTACGTTTGTGTGAAACTGTGAATTTATATTTTATTTTCTATCTAATTTTCTTGTTTTGATGTTACTCTATCTGGTAATATATGAATATATGATGGTTGACGTTCACTTTTGCATCTGCTTGTTGAGTTTCTACGGTTCAATTCTAAAATGGAAATTGAAATTCAAAATATGTTTTTGGGCGTCAGAAATGCTGCAAGAAATTGACCCAAACAATTACCCATGAAAATTACAAGAAATTTGCAAGAAATTACAGTTCTTGGAACATTCTTCAAGAGAATACTTTTTTATACAAAAGTAGTTTATCAAACATTCTTAAAATAGTAATATGCATCTATTGGTGGTGGGATAAGGTTCAGGAACCAAATGGTCCTAGGTTCGAATCCCACAAGGGGTTTTCTCAAAGTATTAAATTTCCTCTAGAAATGGTGACTTGGTGGTAGATATGAGCGATCCATCAGTGATTCAAATATTAGTCGTTAAAAAATAGTCATAGAGTCACACATACCTCATAATAGTTCATGTTGATGTCAGTTTTGTTACCAATTTTAGCCCCTGACATATGAATATTGCAGGAGTTGGCTTGTTGATGGTAGAACATTAGCAAAGAAAATAAAAACATCTGGTCTTTTTTCTGCACATCAAGTCATGGACAGATGGGAATGTCCACAATGCAGTTACAGAATACATAAATTTGAAGTATGATACAGATTTTAAATAAATTAACATGAGTTTATATCAAACGAGTTGCTGTGTCTAAAATTGATGCTAAAAATCTAAACACAGTTTTGTTGACTAACATAACACATATCAGTCACATGTCTTTGACTTGTAATTATAATTATAATTGTTGTTTTAAGTTGATAATTAATTATCATGCTTGTTTCTCTTTGAAGGAGTCAAGTGAGTGGCCTGGGCTACCCAAAGGAGTGAAATTTGATCCAACTGATGTTGAGCTCATGGATCATTTAGCAGCTAAATGTGGAGTCATTAGCGAAAAGCCACATGAATACATTGATGTGTTCATCCCCAAGATCGAATTTGAACAGGGAATATGTTACAAACACCCTGAGAATCTTCCTGGTTAGCAAATTTCATTTTTCATTTTCAAATTTCGATCGTCATGATATATAAAATGCAAAACAAATAAAACTTCAGTTAGCAAAACAACATGTAATATTCCTGTTGTGATCTTTGTTGACAAGTTTTCTTGCAGGCGCGCGAAAAGATGGAAACAGTTTTCATTTGTTCTATCAGACCACAAACGCGTACACTAAAGGTCAACGAAAGCGTCGGAAGATCTGTGATAAATCTCGTTTAAAAGAGGATGTTCGTTGGCACAAGACTGGTAAGACTAAGGCCATATTCAAGAATGGAGTTCATATTGGATGGAAAAAGATACTGGTTCTTTATGGGACTGCTGTTGGGGGGTCAAAACCTTGTAAAATGAATTGGGTCATGCATCAATACCATCTAGGAGCCAATGTAGATGAAAAGGATGGTGAATATGTGGTGTCAAAGATATTTTATCAGGCACAAAAGCAGACTGAGCATACTGATGTTCGCGTTGTAGATAAAGCGTCGGATCCCCGAACGCCAATCATTAATGCTTCTGATCCGCTAAGGCCAGGAAAGACTCCCCTATATGAAGATGTCACCTGTGATTATATTGTCCAGTCACCTGCACAGGTTGGTAACTAACCCCATTCTCTTTATTATCAAGATTACTCACCTACTGCAGTGCTAAGCGAGAGATTCCGGTCTAACAGAGGTATGTCGACCGGTTCAAAGCTGCTGCCACTGGTTTCTTGTCATAATTGCTTGAAACTTACTTGCCTAGCAGCGATTTACCTGATCTCGTTGGTTAACAGAGTCCCATAAGTTTCCATGGTTCTGGTGGTTACAGTATTAGGGGTCTTTTGATTGGGTCTGAATCATTAAGTGCTGAAACAATTAAGAGAGTCTGAACCATTAAGTGCTTAAATGGTTAAGAGTGTTTGGTTTTACATCTAAATGAAGATAAAAAATAAAAAATATTCTTTTTTTTCAAAACCCTCGCCACCCCACCCGTCGTCCCCTTCTCCCAGTTGCCGCCCGTTGTCGCCTAGGTGGTTGCGCGGCGGTGATGGTGTGGTCGAGCTAGCCGCCTTCGGCTGTCCATTGAACAACTACCGGCGGTCGAGCTTACCCTAAATGAACCACAACCTCGAACCCTAAATGAACCACAACTAGCGGTGAGGTGCGGCAGTGCGGTTGAGCAAGCGGCAACGCGGCCCACCAACACTCTTCCCTTTCCTTCACGTTTGAATGATTCAGACCTCCATTCAGACATTTGGTTTCATTCAGATGTGGTTTTTTTCACGAAACAAACTGTCTGAATTTAATCATTCAGATTCATAGCTAAACAAACAGGTCCTTAGTCAACTACCTAGTTCTGATACTGACTGATTTATTTACTTATTTTTTTTTGCATGTGAGTAGGAATCGGAGTGTTTTGAGCATAAATGCCTTGCCAATGATGCAGGAGCCACTAGAGACTTGAGTCTTGGAACCACAGACCTCGAGAATTTGGAGTTGGGTAGTCCACGTTATGTCAACCTTGCGGTAAGCTTAGCGTTGTTAGTAATTCGTATGGATCCTAAACTAAGATTATTTGAGAGACATGGTTTTAGTGTCATTTTGAAACAATTTGGTAGTTCAATCCAAGTTTTTAATCGGATAAAACTAAAACAATCAGGAATCAAGAATAATTATGAAGATTTTGTGATTTCAGATAATGAACCAAGAGTAATATGATCAAAGTTGAAAGAATGAACCCGGAGTTTGTTAGATATTTTAGTGTAATTGAGGTTTATTTTATCGATCAATATGAATTATGAAATCATTAAACAAGTTGGGTGTGTGGTGCACATTTGTTTAATATTTTATAAATTCAATGGGGGTTCCAAGGGCCTGGAGGCAGTTTCCAAACTCCTGCGCCCAGAAATTGATCGATCAAATACAGACTGGTTCATTCACGAAAAACAACGAATTTCATACTTGTTCTTGAGCGAAATTGAATTTTATCCGATCAAATATTTGGGTGAACAGCAAATAGTTTGATCTGAAAGTGCGATCCACGACTTTCAATTTCATCCGGTGTTCGTGTTTTCTGTAATTTCTCAACAGAGTTTTCCACGCAAACGGGTTCTCCGGTCATATAAAAAAAAGTTTAAAAAAGTCATATGATTGAAAATCTAAAAAAGGTCCTCTTGTGGTTTTGTTTTAATAATTTTAATTTTAACCTAAAAATTATGCTTTTCACATGTGAAATTTTCAAAAATTAAAATTTTTAGTTAATACAGCAACATGGTCAAGGGCTTTGCCCCCTTGCCCCTGCTCCTAGAGGTGTTTCCCCTCGACCCATGCCAAGCTTGGAACACTCTCGGGTTGTTTAAAAAATCTGAAATCCAAATCATATAGGAAACTTGAGAACCCAATTCGAATTAAAGATTCATATATTCGTTTTTCTTGTTCGAATCAGATAACGTATTTACAAAATCTTGTTTATTAGGATCATATATCGGAATTCAATTCGATAACCCAAATAAAAGTTGTATATTCAGGATATTCGAATGTAAAAAATACATTTATTCGGGTTATTCAGATGAATATGGATCAGATTACCATATTTATAATTCGGGTCGGGTCGTTTTTCGGATAAGGTCTTGAAAATTTCAAATCCAAATAATCCGATTTGAATAAACCACTATCCTACCTGATGAACACCCCTAGAACCCTCATTGCTTCGCCCCTAATAGCTAATAAGTTTACCGAAAACCTTAAATCATAATTGACTCAAACAAATGTGCACTCTACATCTCCTAACTTGTTTGACTCCATTATAATTACTTTGATCATCAAGTTAATCCAATTATAATAAAATAATAGCAAACTTTTCATTTATACTATCTGTTATTTTGCGTAAAACTTGAGGGGAAACATGAATTGTTTATTAACTATTTAAAGGGAAAATAATGGATTATTTCAAGGTAACTTGATGGTATTGTAAAATATAACTATGCACTGAGACGAGACGTACATAAAAACAAACAAACAAACAATCTCACTTATTAGTATAGATAGATACACAGGAAATGATAAATTCTAAAAATCCAAAATAAATATTTTCCTAAACATGTTCTAACCCACATCAACAATTAACATGTTGTCTTTGATCATACTTTGACCGGTTTAAATTCTTGTATTTGTTTTATTTGATCCTTGAAAGCTGATTCAATTGCTTTATTAATATAAATGTGGATGCAGGAGCTATATTTTCCATGTGAAGATAGCTTTTGCTGGTCGTTACATTGGTTATAAATTAAAAGCTTTCAACTGTTCACCAAGTACACTGTATGCCTTGTATGTGTATTTTATGTTCGCTCCAACATGTATGTATATAGCAACTTCCATTAGAATGGTTCATGGCATCATTTTATGGTTTCTGACTTAGGGCTGTATTTGATAAAGTATGGTGATCGATGTGTTTCCTTGTAGTTCTTGTAGTTAATAATTTATGTGTTCACAATTTTAAAAGATAATTTGAGCTTAACAATACATTTTCATTTACATATTTGTAACATATCCAAAGTGGTTGTAGTTCTATGGTTGTAAGTTGTGGCCAAAAATATGACCACATAACCATGTTATTATTTTTAATTCGGGGTGACTTTTTAGAATGGTAACCAAGTTTTTCAAGTGTTTCAATTAAGTCATTAAAGTTTTTTTGTCTTTTTAAAACCACTCAACTTTCACTAAGCGTTCCAGTCATATGTAATTTTTTTTATTAATATTTATTTTTTTAAAAAAAATTAATCGAGGCAAATGAAACGTATATGAATATTTATAAGTATTTAATTATTATTTTGTCTTAATTTCACTTAAATTTAACAATTTTGAAACTTTGTTATTAATTCTTAAATTTGTGTTCTTCACGATTACATCATATTTCAAGTTAAAAATTAGAACTTCGGAGAATGAACGTAAACCCTGGTTATTACATTCAAACGACATAAGCACATCCAAACTCACATAATCACTATCAAAATATGCATCTTATTATCTGGTTGTTACAACTTGGGAGAATGAACATAAACCCTGATGATCCAATTGCAATGGCCAGCATACAATCCACTTTTTTTAACGGAAAAGACAAAAAAGAAGGAAGCCCGTATGTCTTCCATGGTGAAGAACACAGTGATCAAGAAGAACTTGCTAAATTCATAGCAGCCGGAATTAAAAGATGCAGCAAATAAAGAATGGAAGGCAGAAGAAGCTGATAGAAAGAAGAAGTCAACTGAATTCAGTGTCTGTATAGAGAAGATTATGGGAAGGATGGCCCCACAAATTAAGGGGTAGTAATAGTGAGAATGATGAAATTGCCTCAGATGAAGCTCATTTTAATGATTTTCTTAAGGTTGAAAGATGGGACAATGGTAAAAATGGAAAACTGGCCAATGGTGGAAGATTTAACAGAAGACATGAAGAAGAATCTAAGTCAGAAGGCATTTTGGATGATCTGGATAATGTCATGTTTGAATCTGATGAAGAAACTGAACTGAGGTAATCACCAAAAGCTACAAATTATGACAACAAAAACTAGGCAAAAACAAAAAAAAATATATAGATGAAGATTGGGATAGCGATTTAGCATGTGGAAGTAAGTGAATTATATATCTAACCATGGGAACCGTTTACATGGTAAACCTCCGGGTCCCCAATACCTGGTTAACCAAGAGGAACAGGCAAATTGTGACTGGAAGCAACCAGGTTGGTGGCATTCAAGGAAAATTACTTTAAGTGGGAATTGAACTTGATAGTGCATTTGGCAACCTGTATTGATGAATCTTTCTGACTTTTATATTAACTATTCTTGGGAGAAATTATTTATTTTGACGCGATACCACTGAATCACGCTGAAGATTTAACAAAAAATTGTGCAGCAATCTAATTGTGATCTAGAATTGTCAAGAAGGCAATTTTTTGCGTCAAATATGCAGGATGGAGCACATGAGATTGTTGCTGACTTTGTTGAGATTGTGGTTGTAAGTTCTCAGGCAAGTTATGTTTCCTCAGGAAACTTTAGTCTGTTCCTGATATTTCTCTTTAGTTTAGCTTAGAAATCTTTAAACTTTTGCACAATAATAATCAAAGTATATACATATTTTGCACATAAACCAGCTATTCACTTAATTTGGTAGTTATAAATAAAACATATATTTCCTCAATGCATACAAAAACCAAAAATAGGTTTGAATTTAATCACACCATCAAGAGAAATGTGAATTTAATCACAATAACCAATTGTATATGCATCTAGTTATAAAACCACATATTGTGAGAATTTATCTACAAAATAAACAAATTTAGTGAGCCACAATGTGTTTACATGAAATTTTTAGGGTGCCAAAATGCGTTTACATGAGGTTTTATCAAGTTTCTGCACAATTATCTTTAAAGATAACTGTTTTTGGTGTTTATATTGATTTGAAAATATATGAATACTTCATAGTTGTGCCTCTTATGGATAGGAGCACTCTCGAGCACTTGGGCCCATTTTCCTGCCAAAAATCTGGCCAAATTTAAGCTAAAGATTGTCTGAACATTTTTGAAAATGTCTAACAATTAAACTCGTCTTAAACATTTCTAAAAACACTAAATAGTATTTCTACAACATGTGTCTCGCTTTTTAATCGCCTTACACCTTGGCTTTGGGCGAAGCCTCTACACCTTGACGGTGCCTATGCATCTTGACAACTATGGCTTACTCCCTCAGATCTCGTAATATGCATAATACTTCAATTCCCAATGGTGCCTTAAGTTTCTATACAATCAATCGAATATAAGAATTTGAGTAGACATTTACCGTTTTTAACGATATATAATACACCACATAATGAGTAGAGTTGATTTATTACGAAGAATATCTATTTTCGGACGAAAGAGTGTCGGCTCCCTGTTTTTTGGCTCAGTAGTGTAATTTTATGTGTTTTCTTATCCGAAAATTTAATACGTGTTGAGAGTCCCCCCTGTATTTCGAGCCAAGCTCCGTTACTGAACGTCTGAACCATATGTTTTATTTATGTGATTTGCTTGAAAAATTATATTGGTGAATGAAAAGTCGTTTCACGGCATATACTCTTGCCTCGTTTATATTGTTTCTATTATTCTGAGTTTGTCATGTAATAAGATATTTATCACAAACAAATCTATGGCTGGACCAATTGCCCATATAATCCATACCTGGTCTGGACCAACAACAATTCTCTAAGCTGGACTAGTTTTGGTCTGAACCACGTATCTTGTCTTCCAATGCCTGGTCTTAAATCATTTTCTAAGGGTGTTGGATTTTTTTAAAGCAATAATATCATATCAAAATAAGATAATGAACCGAGGTAGCTAGGATACATTAGCCTGTTTTATATGACGAGACACAATCATAATAAAATTTTGTCAAAAAAACATAAAAACACATATTTTTTGTGCCGGATTTGTCCTTTCTATAATTTATTTTTTTTACTGCATTTTTTTGGTTGTATATCTAAATATAGTACAAAAAATAGATTATGTGTTTAATGTTAAAATAATTATAAAAGTAGGTGTTTGAAGTTGTAAATAACATATTAAATTAAGTAGGACACACTTTTTAGCGTAAAGAGGTCGTGTTGCGATTTGTGAAAAAACAACCTCTTTAGACCCCTTTAAATACAAGGGTTCCTTAATTTTGAAAGGGGCCAACTTTCATATTAGGTTAAAAGAGTCGTTTTATAGATATTTTAGTAAACATTTTTTTTCATTAGCAATTTGGGGTAACTTGTTTCATAGTCATTCTTCTTGATGCTATTTTCTTCACTAATCAATGTAGGATGACAAAAAAAGAAAAGAAAACGTTATAAAAAGGTATGAAATTAAATGTGAGCTTAGGTCCTGAAATAGGCTGAGCTGCCTATTTTTAATTGAACCAGCCATGTTCATGATATGTTTTGATTAGAATTTTAATATATTATCTTACAAGGGTAACATAAGCCTCATTTGTGGTGCACATGTGGGTCTTCAAAGAACAAAAGTAAAATTGCACTAATTTTAACGTTATTTTACTTATTTTGTGAAAATAACTCTAAAAGCATTGGGATGATTAATTTAAACCGATAACTTTGAGTAGGGGACTCCTTCGAAGCAGCCTCTCTATCCCAACTGGGATAAGGGTAAGGTTTGTCTACATCCTTCCCCCAGACTCTACTAAAAAGTGAAAATATATCGAGTAAATTTGTTTGTTTATCTTATAAGTGTTACATCACTAAACCACACAAAAAGCTAATTGTGTGGTGGGAAATCAAGATTTATAAAAGTCTTTCCAAGTCCGCCACCAGACAAAAGAAAATCTTAAATTCATTGGCAAACTCTATAAAAAGGACCCACCTTTTTTTATTTGTGCACTAACATTTCAATCAACACCATACTCCAGTTGACCTGCAACATGTTCACCACTTTAAACTAGAAATCCAACCATGTATGATGCCTACTCTACAATCTTGTACGGTACAAGTTAGGGCAGCATGTAAAAGAAGCATCTGAAACAAGAACTCAATCTGCAAAGGTGTATTATATAGGAGGATAAAAGAATGTACATCTTAGTCACCCCTTAATCAAGAAACATAGCCTAAAATCCGTTGGTAATTAACTAATTAAGTACTAAAACTATGTAAATCATGAAAATTTACATTAAAACACAATTCAACCGGCTTCACGAATGCAATTACCAGGCAAAAGATACTTGTACTTATCTGCATGATTTAATAGATATGAAGGAAGATGAACTGCTGAATAAGAATGAGGAATTGGACCCATTTTCGCGATGATATCTTTAAACGTGTACTCCTCAGGAAGCATATCGTACAGGTCATCACCATTGCATATCACATTCTGAATCCTTTTTGGGTCAAGAAAGTGAGTGAATCTGACACGATCCGTGTGGCTGTAAGCTTTCATCTTGAACACAAAATCTGTAATCTTTCTGAAACAAAAGCTGCAATGCCACCCTGAATCCACTAACAGATAATCCGTTTGGCGGTAATGAACATACCTTGTTTTACCCTTTTGATACTGATGAACCGAAGCCCTCCAACTGCTATGATCAACTTTGAACTCAAAAGAATACAAATAATTATTCAAATTCAAATGAACAATTGAAGGCGGACCATCACACCATCTCAAAAGATCAATTGTATGAGCACTAGGAATTTCATCAACATCAGACATTATCAATAGATCACCATCTTCAATACCTGCTATTTTGAGAAGATGATCAAGTGCAACTCTTTGATAAGCCTCTTCAACAAAAGGGTTTTCATCTTTCATGAATCTTCCACCAATTGTGCCATAAGTTAAACGGGGTTTAACAAAATCAAATCTTTCCCTGTTGATTGCAAAATAATGTGGTTTGGGTATGCTTGTGAAGGTAGAATTGGTTTCTAGTAGCACAAATTGTGTGATGTAAGGGTAAAGCTCTTTCCATCTAATTGTAAGCATGTCGATTTCATTGTTGAATAGAACCGCATCATATACTTTTCGTGGGTAGTCCCGTAATTTCCATCCATGGAGTTTGCAAAGTGAATCCATTGAAACGTTTTCATGATAGTAATGGGGTATGGGAATGAAAGGTTTGGGTGGAGATTGCCATAATGGTCTAAAAAAGTAGGTGATCTTTTGTCCATGGAAGTAAATACCCGTGAAACCGATTGGAATGACTAAAAATAACACAACAAACGATCGTATATCAAGGGTCTGCATCATGCAACGGATCTGGGTCATCTTGCTTGCCTCCTACAAAGTATAACACAAAGCAGGTATTATGAATTCAATAACACAAATGGGGTGTTTGGATGTGCATTCAAGCTGATTATTGTGTCTTGAAGTGACTAGAATCAACAAAATGTATAATGAACAGTTCAAACAGAATCTGTCAATCTGTCATCTTATTATTCTGATTGCTTATGGTACAGTAATCAATCAATCAATCACGTTTATGAAATATTTCAAGAAAGTTGAAGTATGTGCCTAGAATCAATCAAAAACAGTGGTCTAATTGTTTTAGTCAATTTTTAAGGTAATCCCAAAATCATTAGGTTCCTATTGAACATCAACATGAAGAACATCGAACAAACACAATCACGTTTACATCCATTCATCAAAACCCCCAAAATCAAACATTACACATCAACAAAAACGAAAGTAAAATTGCAATCGGCAAACAACATACCTGGCCACAAACGTCGTCCCAATTGCCATCATTCTTTTTGGAAGATGAATAACCATCAGGCATGATCGAAGGCTCAAATCAACGATTAACACGAACAATCGTGAAATTACAGAATGCTGATTTGAGCCCTCCACGATTCTGAGGGCTAATTCCTCTTCTCTGTTGCAAAATCAGCAATCAAATGCCTTGTTTGTGGGCACGTAATCGAGATTTTGAACTGAAAAAAAAACTGAAGGGGAATGATGAATTAAAAAGTTGCCCAAAATCGGAGCAAATTTTCAGGGGCTGATTCTACAATATCCGTTTCAATTCAACCGTCCAAATTATAGCCGTTTGATCGTTTCAGTGGCTCTCTTCTCTCCAAAACATAACACATGTCTCTGGGTTTTATTTCGGAGTGTATTAATGGAAGTTGGAAAAAATTAGCGCCTTACGCGTTGCGTGGTGTTAAAACATGGAAACAAGTATATCAAAACGAATATACGAAAACACGTTACAACGATTGTTATTTTAGCGTAAAATTCTAAAGTGCTATGGCCTAGGGGTGAGAAAAAAACATGTACCCGCCAATACCCGAAAACCCAACCAGGAAGTACCCGAAAACCAAGACCGTACTATGTATTGGGACAGTATTCGATCTCGATTATTAGCCAAAATTGATCTTAGTCTTGGTCCCAGTCCGTTTAGTGTTGAATCGGGCTAGATACCTGATTTTGCATAGGCCTAACAACTTTGTTGGTCTTAGAGTTTATAATTATTGCAATTTTTGCATAAATTAAAATAGAAAACAAATTATTTTTTCATATGTCTAACGATGCTACTGCTACATCTAGACCAAGATGTGTTTGTATTGATTTTTGCAGGCTTAATCGACAGAAAATTATCCAAGAAATAACAATGAAACAATTGCCTGAATTCTTAGTTTTTGATCTCAGTTTTTTGCTAACATAACCGATACCATGGATACCTCAATACTCAATACCTGTCAATGTCATGTCGTCCGCTTTTCGGTCTCGATTATTAGCCAAATTGGTTCTCAGTCTCGGCCCGAATAGTGTTAAATCGGGTCGGGTACCCGGTTTTGCACATGCCTGTAAAGTCTAGTCTTGTAAACATATTCGGGATATTCAATAACGAAAACAGCGACATAATCATGAACATCAAAACGCATAAAAAAAAATGGCCGCAACTAATTAAATTTACACAGTTTTAATATTTAATTGTTAATGTATTTTAACTAGGAAACTAATTGATCTAATTGTTAATACTATTTAATTAGTATTATTATTATTATTATTATTTAATTAATTAATATTAATATTACATAATAATTATTATTTAATTCTTATCACCATTAATAGTCCACTATTTTGTGGCGGTTTAATTATTATATTATTAATACTGTTTATTTGGAAACACCGACCCTTTCATATGTATATATTAAAATAACTATGTTATAGACCCGTGTATTACACGGATTTATAAATAAAAATTATGAGATTTTATAAATATGTCTTCATATATTTGTTATGCCCTTTTTGTATTAAAAAAAATTTAAACATAAAAATTTATAAAAGAATGTTTTAAATATACACACACACATAACATTAGACATTGATGTTATTCATTATTATATTGTTAATTATTAGTATTAATTTAGTATATTTATATAAAAAATGTATATAATTAATAACATTAATGATGAGTGTTTAAATTTAAAAACGAATTATTTTTGAACTAATAAGAGAATGACATGTGGCATTTCTTGGAATCAATTATTATGTAGGAAGATTAATATAACACCACTAGTTTATTAACCCGTGTATTACACGTATTTAATATAAAATATTAAATAGTTACCAATGAAAATTTAGCAATTAAAAATAATATTTTGATATAAAATGATTAATTTACATATTAATAAATATTTTAAGTGATAAAAAAATAATTAAAAACTTTAATCATATAAAAATGATATATGACCTTTTAATATTTAACAATTTATATATTTGAAATAATTGACGTTAAAAAATTCAATTAGTATTATATTAAAACTAACTTTTATAAATCAATAATATAAAATATATTTTTTATAATCACCAAATTCCAATGAGTCAATTTAAAAATAGCGTTAAACATGACGGACCAAAAGTGTAATTTTCTCTAATCATTTTCATTATTTTAATTTATAAATAAATTAAAAACGTTATTTGTTTATAAAAATTTCATTGTTTAAAAACTTCTTTTATAATATACTTTATTTTTAAAAGAAATTATTTTTTAAGATAACTTATTTTTTACATTTTTGAAAATAAAATATTTCTTACTTTAAAAATTTTGGTTTTAGAAAATTTCGTATTTTATAAAAATAAGGAATTAACAAGTATCACTTGTAGTATAAGAATGTGACAAGTGACAATAGTGTTGTAAAGAGGTGACATGTGGCAAAATATTTACTCTTTTATTAGAGGGTATAGATAGAGTCATAGAGATGATATTATGTAATTGTTTTTTATCATTTAGTTTTTGTTATTTTCTAAGGTGTAAAATTAAATTTGGTGAATTATAACATGTTTTAAACCGGAAATTATAATCATGTTGAAAAATGAGCAAGATAATAAATTTGTGTTTTTGACAAATTTTTGGGTCACAATAACATTGAAACCAAAAGCCATACTTATGAGGATAGAACGTTTATTTATTGCATATAAATTTACATAAAAGTGGTATCGATAAGTTTAACACGTTTTTGTTGGCATGGATGTCTAAAAATCTGAAATCCGAATAAAAACCAAAACTTGAATCATATCCGAAAATCCGAAATTGACAAACTTGATTCAAATCTTAATTCAGGTTGTTCGGGTCGGATATATCCAAATCCGAAAAGGTTATTCGGATACTCCGGTTGGATTCGAATTTCTGTGTTTTTTTAATCCGAATAATCCGTATGAACCATTTATATTTACTGTTTTATAAGAATGTGACAAGTGACAATAATGACAATAGTGTTGTAAAGAGGTGACATGTGGCAAAATATTTACTCTTTTATTAGAGGGTATATATAGAGTCATAGAGATGATATTATGTAATCGTTTTTTATCATTTAGTTTTTGTTATTTTCTAAGGTGTAAAATTAAATTTGGTGAATTATAACATGTTTTAAACGGGAAATTATAATCATGTTGAAAAATGAGCAAGATAATAAATTTGTGTTTTTGACAAATTTTTGGGTCAGAATAACATTGAAACCAAAAGCCATACTTACGAGGATAGAACGTTTATTAATTGCATATAAATTTACATAAAAGTGGTATCGATGAGTTTAACACGTTTTTGTTGGCATGGATGTCTAAAAATCTGAAATCCGAATAAAAACCAAAACTTGAATCATATCCGAAAATCCGAAATTGACAAACTTGATTCAAATCTTAATTCAGGTTGTTCGGGTCGGATATATCCAAATCCGAAAAAGTTATTCGGATACTCCGGTCGGATTCGAATTTCTGTTTTTTTTAATCCGAATAATCCGTATGAACCATTTATTAATTTCGAGTTGTTCGGCTGTTTCTTTATGAATCATAATATTTATTTCGACTATAATCTATGATAGATTTGTGTTTGTCTTTAAAATTCGAACTTTAAAGTGTTATATTATGGATCTAAACTGGTTAATTTTTTTTAATTTTAGGAACCAAATCTAAGAAAATAAATATCAAAACGAAAAAGAAAAATAATGAAATTTATTCGGGTTGTTTGGATTGTTCGGATTTATCCGAATCCTAGTTCCTAAAGATTAGAGGCGGACGGGATTCGGGCTAACTCGGGTCAGGTTGAGTTTCAGATATAGACAACAAATATTCAAATCCAATTGATCCTATTCGAATAAAGCAAATAACATAATCCGAGCTAATGAACACCTGTTCACGTCATAAACTTTTTATTTTCGTTTTTTTTCTTTCTTTTTTCTATCATTTCTTCTATTTTTTCCCCTATCATCGTCGTTGTAATCTAGTCGTATCAGATAAGAATAGTTAGGGAGCCTGAGTTTTTCTTGGGCAAAATTTTTAATTTGGCACCAATGGGTACATAATTTTTGAAAAATGGGTACTAAATGAGTAAATGCCCTCTGAATTGATCGGTACAGTACATGTATTTGTTACAAAATACAACTTAAAATGGTATTAGTATCATACTGGTACTGGTACCGGTACCGATACCGAATTTATGAAATTGTGGGTACCGAATACGGTTCGTTACATGTTTTGTACTGTACCGTTTCCGTTTCGGTACTCAGTACCAAATGTTTATCTCTGGTTGGAAGGTTAGATGAATTTAAGAGTATATTAGATGACAATTAAAAAAATAATAAAAATTTTCTGCTTTATGCTTTAGATTTTTACAAAAGAGTCACAATTTTTATATATGTTTTGATGTTCGGAAATATGTTTTTAATCCTATTTAATAAGTATTTATCGCCCTAATATGGAGGTAAACCTATGGTTAGAAATAGTCTCAGTTATTAATTTTTTTATTATAATTATCCAAGAGTTTGGTAATGTTTATATATAACATGAACTAACTATATGTAAGTATTATATCTATATATAACATGAAAATTTGATTAAAAAAAGTGCTTTTTTTATTGAAAACAAACAAAAACGAAAGTTTAGCTTTTTTCTAAAGGCATCATATCTAGAGATAAATCGAATTGCAATAATATGAATTTGAAAAAATATACTTGAATAACTTTCTATTTTTTCATGCCAATCAAACACGTTAAATGAAATGGAATGAAGTACCATTATTTTTTCTTGTGATCGATTATATTCAAAAAAAATTTCATTATTCAATCCATAGTTGGGATCAAGTAAGCAAATGAGATGTTGAAGATCGAGAATATCTTATACATTTCAATTTGAATATTTATCTTTTAGTATCTTTATTTAAATTATGATCATACTCTTTAGGTTCCTATGCTCTATTATAAATATTAGGGTTTGTTTTCATATATTATTAGTTTTTTTTTGATTAAGTATGAATATAAAAACATTGTTTTTGAAAACTTTGCATTCATATTGAAGTCATTGATTTAACTAATCATTCTTGAGTGTCCTATAAATTCAGCCTATTGTTTGGGCTTCACTTTGTGACCAAGAGGTAATAGATTCAAGTTGAATTCATTCAAGCTATGTCAAGGGCGATTTAAAGGACATTCAGGTGAGGGAAGGAATATTGAGCTTAATCTCAGGTTCTGGACCAATGAGGGTGAGAGTTTACCATTCCAAGGGGTTACCACGCATATGGTGTGGCCGCGTCTTACATCTGCCCGGTAGACCATGATAAGACAGCATACGTGACATGTAGGATAGCCGCCGTTAAAAAAAAACTAATCATTCTTGAGTCATTTAATCACACTGATAATTGCATCATGTTGCATCATAATATCATTTTCGCAATAACCGATAAAATCATAAAATGAAATGCATTATGGCTGAAACTCGGCAACACTTGCAGTAAAAAGTTTGAATTTCATAAATCGAGCTCCATAACGTATTTCCGAAAACGATTATTATATTTTACAAGCGAATTATAGTTCATGTTGGCTTAAAAACAAATAAAGAAATTTTTTGTATGTTTGAAGGACGGGTAGTTTAATGTTTTTATGACAGTAATATATATATTTTTACATTACAAATGAAATCAGCATTTTTTAATATGAAACTATAATTCGTTTAATTTATAATTAATTATAATGTTGCTTATTTTGAGGACAATGCTCAAAACATTACTTATATTATGAAATTTTATTACAATTTTTTTTAACTATTTTATTATTTACAAAGTTCAAAATAAATGAAATTTTGATTTCAAACTATATATATGTATACATGTATACTTAGAAAAAAATCGTGATAGACCAAGAAACCTATCTACCAGTAGCTTCTCCTATTACTTGTATCTTAAATAAAAGTGCATGCTCCATTTGTCACCAACCACTCAACTCTTATAAAATTTAATTCTTAGCCTTTTTAAATTATCAATTTAGGTTTTAACGTTCGCAAGTTTTTCAACTTTAGAGTTTACCCCCTTTAATATATGTAAAATTGATTTTTTCTTACTAATTTTTGTTAGTTAAGTTAAAAATAACAATAAATTTGTGGATTATATTGTGTTAGTGCCGTGAATAATGAAACATATCTTTATTCTAATAAAAGAATAGCAAAAGTGACACTTGTAACATTCTCATAAACTCTAGAAATTATTTTTCCTCATATTTCTCATATTAAACACTAAGTGACTTTTATATTAAATCCAGTATTAATGATTTTAAATAATTAAAGTATATAATTAAATATCAAATATATAAATCTTAGAAATCAATTATATAATATCTTAATAAAAATTTTATAATTCTTAAATTTTTATCATTTGTAATTTATTATTTTTAAGTATTCGTCAATTTATTATTTTATCAACAATTATTGTTATCAAACATATAAATCTTCATAAAAAATTGTTTATAACATATTAGATTTATTCAACCCATGTAATACATGTGTTTCTATCATAGTAATGAACAAAGAACAATGTTACCATTATATATCAGTTTTTTGGTAATGTTTCTGTCATCATAACTAAGTCTTCGTGTTTCATAGATTTCATTATTTTTTATTATTATTATTATTATTATTATTATTATTATTATTATTATCATCTTTATTTTTTTATCTTAATCGTATATGTTGAAATAAATATAAACTATAAATTAATGATTATATATTCGTATTAAATGCACATAAACACTAAAATGCATCCTTTAGTGTATATGCAAACAAATACTTAATATATTTGTTTTTTTTTTAAAAAAAAAAACTTAAAACATGATCGAACACGTAAGAAGAATTGTAAATGATTGAGGTGTTATAAAGCGAATTATGAAATTCACTTTTTTTTTGTAACATTACGCCCCATTTGCGGTGCACACATATAATTTATATATGTATGGGCCCTTAAGAGGCAAAAGTAAAAGTGCACTAATTTTAACGTTATTTTAATTATTTTGTGAAAATAACGTTAAAATCGTTGGGATGATCAACTTCAAACGATAACTTTGAGCCGGGGACTCTTTTGGAGCAACCTCTCTATTCCAATTGGGATAGGGGTAAGGTTTGTATCTATCCTTCCTCTCCAGACCCTACTGAAAAGTGGGAATATACTGGGTAAGGTTGTTGGTTGTTGGTTTACTCTTTTTGTAACATTGAGGGTATTAGAGATCACTTAGAATAATAAACTTCAACCTATTTTAAACTTACAAATTAACTTATTTTCTATAATGATTATATATTTAAAATTTATGTTTTCAAGAAATATACATTTTACAAGTTTAAATGTGATATGTGCAATTCCCTTTTTTTTATGATAAAAGAGTAAATGAATGTTTCATACGGTTTAAAGGTGATAAATATTTTATATTAGATCTGGTTTAATTTTTATACATTTCAAAATTGTCGCTGCAAATTAATATTACCATGTAATGTTGAACGTTTTTAGTTTCAATATTAGACAATTGTCACTTTATTTGAATATTTATCATTTGAAATGTTTAATTTTATGTTTGAAATATTACATTTACGATTTTAGTTATTTGATATGTTGATGGTTTATTAGTTCTATAGATTTATATTATAGGTATTCAATGAACAATAGGTTATCACAATCTACCATGAATGTTTTTGTCAAGTTAATAGGTGTGAAGGTTCTACGTACCTACAGCTACAAACAAGGATATATGTTAAAATTTTGATTTATATATAATGTCGAACGGTTTAAGAATATCTTGATGCAATAACTGTCATTTTTTTTTAAGTCAGGGTTCAAATAAAACAACTCAGGCGGTTAAACACCAAACGATGAAGACAAATAAAAATTGTAAGCTTTAGAATGTGCTTGAATATGTTTTATTTAGACATGGGCAAAAAAACCGGTTCCTTTTCCCAAACCGGTTTATAAACCGGTATTTGACACCCCTCAAACCTGTTTCATCCAAACTGGTCCGGACCGCCGGTTTGTAATAGGTTTGACATCCTCATCTCCTAAACCGGTTTCAACCCCTCCAAACTGGTTTCAAATCTATCCAAACCGGTCGATAGGTTTGACATCCTCATCTCCTAAACCGGTTTTCAAACCGAATCGGTTCTCAAACCGAACCGGTTTGGAGAAAAAAATTGGTTTGTGCAACCCTAGTTTTAATGATTATTTTTTAGCCCAATTCCTTTAGGAGTAATTGAGTAAATTAGTAATTCATAAAATGTTGGGCTGTAACGCATAGGGGATTTTGGGCTGTGGCCCATTTCAGTTCAAGGTTTCGTACTTTCATTTTTATGGCTTGTAGGCTTGTAGCCGTAGCCCGTAGGAGTCGCTCAGAGGAATAAAATGAAACTAAGGTTTTTCAAGGCCCTCGAATTCTAAAAAGAGGTTATATGTAGCCATGTAGGTAACAAAGAGTTGTTCACGAGTAGCACCGAACTGAATGATGTTATGCTCGTGTTCGGCTTGTTTATAAACCAAGCGGCTTGGCTTGGTTTGTATTTACAAAATTAAGTCAAATGTTGTGCTCGTTGCTCGAATCGTTTTATAACCAAACTGCTCGGCTTCAAAATAAAATTTAATGCAAATTCAAAATATTTATATCAATTACAAACTCAATTAATAAAAAAATATGTTCAACCAAAAATTAAGTTATAAATTACAAATTGTCATAATACAAATATATAAAAAAAGTTTAAAAGGTTTGAATAGTTTATCAACATTATTATTTATTAGTTCTCATACACCGATATTAATCATTCATCTCCAATTGTAACATGTTAGTGTTATTAAAAAAATTTAATATTACTTTATATATGTAATATAGTTATACTTAAACGAGACAAAACGAACGACTATCCAAGCGAGCCTAACTTAGTTCTGCTCGGCTTGTTTGTAACCGAACCAAGAGCGAAATTCGAACAATTTTTTTTTGAGCTTTTACCCAGCGAGCATCGAACATTTTGGTTAAGATGTGCTTTGAGATTTTTGAAGTAGTGTTCATGCTCTATAATCACGCATACAAGTAAATGAAGATATACGCATCTCAAGACCATACAAATAATTGATTTTCTATTATTATTATTATTATTTTTTTTTACTACGTCTTTATTCTGATTATTTGTCATGTGTCATCAAAAACTTAAGACACCCCTCGTCTTGACAAGTTGATTTAAAATAATCCATTGTTTTATTTTCTAATAACTATCTTAACACTCCATAGTTACATTAAGTTTCATTAATTAGATACATGGTTGCAAAAGTTGGTCTCCAAGGCTGAGTACTCGCTTCAAAGAGTTGTTTCGAGGCTGATTACTTCCCGAGTATTCCCCGTCTAGGCCGATTACTCCATGATTACTCATTCCAAGAAGTTGTTCCGACCTTTGAGCACCTAGCGATTTTTGCAACCTTGATTAGATAAATTAATTTTGTAATCATAATTAAATTGAAAACCAAACCACCTTGTTATGAAATATAGTTGCAAGAATGACATTTTAGACCCCATGTATTTAGTCTATCGTATAAAATTGCATCAAAACGACATTTTGGTCCGAAAACAACTCTCTGGACACATACTAAAATTTGAAGTGAAACCAAATTTCAAATTCTGGTTTATTTAACAGGGATATTCTTTTTAAGTAATTATAAAGCAAATTAAACACCTCTATTGACATAATATGCTGACTCGTTCTCGAATAAAAGCTCGTATACTAGTCACATCATCTATATCTTACAAATTCAGGTGGAAACCCAACACTCATATTCATCCAAGAGTAATTGCTCCTAAAGATACTCGAATCTAAGACCTCTTAGAAGATAAGCTAAGAGGATAACATTAGATTAGAAGCCCCATGACGGATGAGTAATTGTAGTGATTATGGATAAAGGATACACATCTATATTTATTTCAATTAGAATTATATTTTATTTGAATTTTAAATTTACCTTAATCAAATGTTTAATTAATTAGTATAAACGGGATGTTGGATTCCACTAAATATTGTTCGTGTTCATCTTTCATACCGATCCTCTCCAACATATTCCAGCTTTTAATTTTTCAATTATTTATTTTTTTATTTTTATTTTTATTTTATTTGTTCTAACCATTACAAACATCCTCATATGCAACTTTAAATTAAATCAGGTCAGCTTTAGAATTGGTCGACAGTGGGTGAGTCAACTCTGTTGAGTTTTGTCATGAACAGAGTTTTCAAAACCGTGTCTAGTTTCCGCAACAGCCAACATGCTAAATTATTGCACATGATAGGTTGTCATTTGCTGTCCTCCAAATTCTTATCTAGATTGTAGTTCAATGTCATTACACGTAACATCGGAATTTTTGTCATCTAAAAGATTTTATAACGAATTATAATGAAACCAGGGTTGTAAATTAACCGAACGTTCAGCGAACAGTTCGTGAACCGTTTGGCGGGAAGTTCGTTTATGCTCATTCGTTTAATAAATAAACGAACACGAACAAGAAATTCCGTTCATTTAGTTAAATGAACGAACATGAACAGATGTAGTGTTCGTTCATTTGTGTTCGTGAATGTTTGGTACATGTTCGTTTACGTTCGGTTAAGTTCATTTATGATATTTATTCATTTAAAGTGTTAAATATTTTTGATTTTTAGTTTGATACTATAAGATATTTTTTTCTAGAGTAAATTACACAAATCGTTCTTTATGTTTTGAGCATTTTTAACTACTTGTTGGAATATTTTAATAATAAATATGTTTTATTATTAATTTTGGACCACGATAATTATTCGTATATGTTACGAATATGATTATTATTGATTACGTTTTGTTCTATGACGTGAACTAATCACAACGAACAGAATCGGGTCCAAAACGGAGCTAAAATGAATGAGATATCGATGCTCGAAACTGTGTTGTGTAAACTTTTTCATCTACCAATTCAAGTGTAATGAATTGGTCATGAATATGTTTGTTAATGGACATAATGGTGGCCATGAATATGTTTGTTAATGGGCATAATGGTGGCCATAAATATGCTTGTTAAAGGTTCATTATGGCAACCTTTGGAATCCTATGTGATACAAGTATATATAGAGGCATTTGGCTTCTTGTTAGCTTTGCTAGGTTGTGAAATCTCTACACCATTTGAGACACACAAACACAAGCTTCAAAAGCTCACAACACAAGAAGATACTCTATCGAGTTCTCAACAACCTACAACGATCGATTCCTTGTGACATAGTGCAAAACATTCTTGTTTCAGGTAACGTTTCGGGTTTTCGGTTAACTCCGGCAGTACATACTGTTTCGGCTGTTGTACCCTGGGAAACAGTCGGGTTCACCTGGGTGGCCCGAAATCTGTTTTAAGGGACCTCTGTTGAACATAAATCCTCAGCCACCGAACTCGTTTTAATTTTTTTTTCATCTTCTAATACATTTCTTTCTTGTAATTTAAATTTTAGTACTTTTATGTTTATTGTAATAATGTATTTTTCATTGTGTATTTTCTGAATTGTAATTCGAGTAATTTAATAATAAAAGTGTTTATTTATTTTGTGAACGGTGTTCCTACAAGCTTAAAACAGATTTTAAAAACCACCGTTCATAAGTTTGTGTTTTTAAAATTATCGGATTACAAAACAGAAATATAAAGTATTTAATTTCGTACAAATGTTTGTTTATCAAGAAATTTAAAATGTGTTTTTAAATTTTGTTTTTGGTAAACAAGTTTTTTTTTTAATAGGGAAATTCAAACATTTTGTTTTGGTTTTGTGTAAACCATAACTGATTATTTTCTGTTTTGATAATTGTTAACAAAGTTTGGTTTTGTATAATTCAATTTGTTTTTGTGTAAACCAAAAGTTTTATAAGCCATTTTGTTAACGTTTATTTATGAATATATTCGAACTAGTTTTACTTTTGAACTACGAGTTTTATAAACGATAGTTATAATCGTTTATTTCTAACGAGCGTGTTAGAAAAAGGTTTATGATATAAAAACTGAATATCATAATACGTATGATGATTTAAAAAAATTAATTCGATTTTGGGGTTGGTTTTATGTAAACCATAATTCCTCAAATAAGTATCAAATTTTAGTAAAATCAAGATTTTGGTTTTGTGTAAACCATACGGTTTTGTGTAAACCATACGGTTTTTTGTAAATCACAATATTTTGATAAATTAAGCTCATCAAAGTTTAAGTTCTAAGTGACGGACTTGTTGTAACTGGAAGGGTGGACATCGTTATCTGAGTTTCCTGTCTAGGAAAGCAATTCGTATATATCCCAAACAGCCGAGGGACCTGTCTTGCTTTCCTGGGGATTCTTAGAGAGAGTGTTCTAACCTATTAGGCCAAAACAAGTCATGCAAACGTCACATGAAGTCAAATAACTTTGTTTGAGTTAAAAAATTTAGTTTAAACTTTGGTTTTGTGCAAACCTTATTTTTGCATTTCCACTTTTGTTTGAGAAATGACAATTGTATCTTCTCAAACTTCAACATCTATGGGACCATTAGTTGGTACCCATGTTGCCCAAGCTGAAGGGATGACTCTTAGTGAGACAAAAGCCAATATGGTGGAGCATGGTCAATCTTCCCGTGGGTACAAAAAGGAAATTGACAATTACAAGGGCAAGGGCAAAGGCAAAGGCAAAAGCAAGGTTGTGTACCTTGGGCTGAAAAAAAGGTGGTGTGAAGAAGCAGATTTTCCCTTTTAAAGGAAAATGTTACAATTGTGGTGATCTTGGTCACTGTGCTGATAAGTGTAATGCTCCTAAACAGGGTTGTGCACATATAGTTGAGGATGATATGCCTCTTGTTGCCATGATTTCTGACCTCACTGCCGTGATGGAGAAGGTAAACTCGGTGACTAAAGACACTAATGAGTGGTGGGTTGATACCGGTTCTACCCGTCATATGTGTCATGATTGGATGCTCTTTAATACGTTTAAAGATGTCACTGGTGATCAAAAGTTGTTCATGGGGAATGCAATGATTGCCAACATCAAGGGTGAAGGCAATGTGATCTTGAAATGGACTTCGGGTAAGGAGCTCACTTTGATCAATGTGTTATATGTTCCTGAGATGCACAAGAGTCTTGTGTCAGGATGGTTGCTCAATAAACATGGTTTTCGTTTAGTCTTTGAGTCTGATAAATTTGTTTTAACTAAGCGTGGAATGTTTGTTGGTAAGGGTTATGCCCAAAATGGAATGTTTAAACTCAATGTAATAGCTAAGGTTGAGAACATGAATGAAAATGCTCCAACTTCTGCTTATTTGATTGAGTCATCTAATGTTTGGCATGGTCGTTTAGGTCATGTTAATTTCAATTCGATGCGTCGGTTGATTAAATTAGATTGTATAACAAAATTTTACATGGACTCAAAATACAAATGTACATGTGTTGAAGCAAAATGAACAAGATCATCTTTTAAGTCGGTTGAAAGAATAACCGAACCCCTTGATATAATTCACACTGATGTGTGTGATTTAAAATCGATTCCCACAAGAGGTGGAAATAAGTATTTCATCTCATTTATTGATGATAGTACACGATATTGCTATGTCTACTTACTTAAAAGTAAGGATGAAGCAATCGACAAGTTTGTCTTGTATAAAACTGAGGTTGAGAATCAACTCAATAAAAAGATAAAAGTTCTAAGGAGTGATAGAGGCGGAGAATATGTTTCACCATTTGCTGATATTTGTGCACAAAGTGGAATTATCCATGAGTGTACAGTTCCTTATTCCCCACAACAAAATGGCCTTGCTGAAAGGAAAAATAGAACATTAAAAGAAATGATGAATGCCATGTTGTTAAGTTCTGGGTTGAGCCAGGACATGTGGGGGGAAGCCATTTTGTCGGCTACTTATCTTTTATACAAAATACCTTTCAAGAAAAAGGATGTAACTCCTTATGAGTTGTGGATGGGAAGAAAGTCATCTTATAAATACTTGAAAGTGTGGGGGTGCCTAGCAAAAGTGGTGGTTCCACCACCAAAGGTTCAAAGAATAGGACCCAAAACCGTGGATTGTGTATTCATTGGTTATGCCCATCATAGTAGTGCATATCGGTTTCTTGTACATGATTCAAAGAATCCCGACATACACAATAATACTATTATGGAATCAAGGAATGCATCATTCTTTGAAGAAGTGTTTCCTTGTTTGAAAAAGGAACACACAAGTTCATCATCATGTGTTGATGAGATTGTTCATGATGAATATCAAGAACAATCAGAGGCTGAAGAAGTTGAGCCAAGAAGAAGTAAGAGACAAATGATTGAGAAATCCTTTGGTACCGATTTCCTTACTTACCTGGTAGAGGGAGAACCTCAAACATACCGTGAAGCAGTCACTTTGTAACATCACTGTACTTTCGGTTGTCCGTACATCCGTACATCCGTACGATTGTACTGTACGACCGGAGATTTATGAATATTATTGATTATGATATTATTGTTTGACCTTGCTGATATTGTCACTGTTACTGGTATGCATGATTATAACACATATTATACGCGTAAACCATGGGAAGTTTAGTTGTAACCCAACTAAACAGAACCAGAGAGTTTATCGCAGTAATATTATTGGAAATGATGATTGTTGGTTCGGAATAAAAATGAATATGGGTTTTGGTTTGGGAATTTTAATATTAAAATTTATAAAATAATGGAACTGATTACGCGATGGTGAGGTTACGAACGTTATCTAAACACGAATATTAATTCAGAAATATTAACTTAATAAATGTATTCGCGTGAGTGACGATTCACACGAATATAATTATTAGGAATAATATTCTGAAACAATATTCAATAAATCGTAAATCGAATCGAAACACGATACGAGCGACGAATTCGCAAAGGTGACGATCTTTACGAATACGTACGCGAGTGACGCGTTTCGACGAAATAATTAAATAATATCAAATGATATTAAAATTAATAAATTAAAACTGAAAACGTTTATTAGGAATCACAACGTAAAGCAAAACCGAGTAAATCAGTTATTTAAAATAATTAATTTTGTAAAAATAAAATGAAATCGTTTTACGAAATGAAATTATTTAAATCATTTTAATTAATGAAATTCAATTATTTATTCATGTTATGTTTAAATATGTTTTCGTTAAAAACCGAGCATAACCGATCATTTATTATATTTTTTTTTATATTTTATCGCGATAAAAACGAGACCGGTCACGGGGCAATAATACGCGTTATAAGGAAGAAGATCACCATCTTCTTCCTCATTTTTACACACACACTCTCTCACTAAAACCCTAAACCCGTCACCACTTTCTCTCTCTACCTTCTCTCTACCATAACTCACTCAAAACTCAACCAAATCACCTCATTCTTGCGCCAAATTGAAGATCTCGACATCCTCTACACGAAAGTACAAAGGATCGGTCCTATCTCCACCTCAAACTCTCGAAATCTTAGTGAGAAGGTACGTTTTTTTAGGGTTTTCTACAACCCGACAAAAACCGAACTTTAACCGGTTCAAAACATCACTTTTTCGACCCATACACCTTCTAAATGAGTTTACTCACCTAAACCCACTCAAAACGACTATATATACGACTATACCTCGAAATCATCTTCTCCCATGGCTGAAAACCCGTTCGGGCGAATGGCCCATGAGTATGAGCCATTCGGCGAATGAGTGGAGAATGAGTGGAGTATGAGCTCATTCGGGAGAATGAGTGGAGTATGAGCTCATTCGGGAGAATGAGTGGAGTATGAGCTCATTCGGAGAATGACTCTCATTCGGGACTCATTCGGAGAATGACTCTCATTCGGGACTCATTCGGAGAATGACTCTCATTCGGGACTCATTCGGGAGAATGACTCATTCGGGTGAAAACTCATTAGCATGAGCCATTCTTATGAAAATCACAAGAATGAGTCATTTTCACTACACCAACTCAATTAACAACTTAGATTTCAAAAAGAACAATCAAATAAGGGATCATAACTCTAGATAACAGTTAATCAAACACAGGACTGTGAATACAACATCAGTACGAAAACGGTGAGCGCGCATAATACGAGAACACAGATACTAAGGACTTCAGGTGAGTTTTCATAACCTCCCTTTCTTTAAACTGTTTTTGGTTTTAAAACCCGGAGGTGAAACATGTATACCAAATTAAATATTATTTTGATAACACAAGGTTAATACCTGTTTATCAATATGATATTCACATTTGAAATTATCATTATTATGGGATTATCTCTTATTATTTTATATCCATGTAAACATTGTTATTGACCTAGGTCAATAACAAAGATTACAAGTATTGGCACAAATCCCGAGAATCATCGCTCTTAACTTCGGTTAATTGCTTTGACATCGTGTATTGTCACGTGGATGGTTTCCATATCTGTGAAGCATTGCCTTTGACTTCGGTTATCTGCTTTGGCTTCATGTATTGTCACGTGGTTAGCGACCACTCCATGAATCATGTATTTAACTTATGTTAATTACATAATGATCATGTATAGTCACGGACATTATTTGAGAATATGGTTGATGAGATTGGTTGATTAGTTTGTGGATTGATTATCTATATTTGATTATGATTATTTGTGATTGGCTATGATTGATTTGGTTATGTGGTTATGTGATTGTGTATGTGTTTGGCTGTTGAATTGATGGATGTGTGTTGGATTATCTCATACAGGTATTCATATGGATTTTCTCAAGAAGATCATAAGTTTTATACTCGTTTTAAACAAAGCATTTTATAAAACCATTTTAAGCATAAACTTTCAAACTCATTTTACTAAAACATTTTTAAATATAAAAACTTATGATTACTCACCAACTACTTTTGTAGTTGACACTTGATTTCTTACATGTTTCAGGTGATGGAGACAAGTAGGAATGAAGAGAGGATCTCTTCTATTTTGGACATCATCATATAGGATCTTGGACTTAGTTAATTAACTAAATTTCTGGCGATTAGAGTTTAGTTAGTTTAACCAATTCTTTTGTGTAACTAATGTACTTGATTCATGATGAACATGATTTTTGTGTAATTATTTTGGTGGATTAAATGATATATGATGATTTGATTTAGATGCCCACGAGCTTTTGAACAATCTACACATCCCTCGTGGCATCCCGATGATTCCGCCGTCGGTCGGGGTGTTACAGATTGGTATCAGAGCCTGGGTTATAGGGAATTAGGTTACTAGAAATGGTTGACCTAGTCTATAACCGTAGGATACCCTAGTATGAATAAATTCATACACTAGTTAGTATATTCAGGATTTCATGCTTATGTGTTTATTACATGTTATATGAACTCCTGTTATACATCTGATATATATATGCTGCTTATTAATTTCTTGCTTACGTGTGCCCTAATGATTCGATAAGGACATGCACGTGGTGTATCGTAAAGGTGGTGGGACGTTGGCTAGGGCAGTTGCGACTGACCCTTACATATGCCCTATATATATACCATTTACGGTACATTGGGTGGATGTCAGTATTGAAGAATGTGGGAACTACCCGTTTGGGAAATTATCTGTTTAGGAAATTAACTGCTTAGGAATTTTCTGTTTTAGGAAAATTATCTGTTTGATCTATAAACTCCAGACAAGGACACACTCGTGGTATACTACAAAGGTGGTGGGACGGTGGCTGGGGCAGTTGCGACTGACCCCTACAAATGCCCTATACATATACCATTTGTAGTATATTGGGGGTCTGTCAGTGTCAGGAAAATAGGATATTATTAGGACCTTACCAGGAATGGTTGAGAGGATATGATTGTGGACTGTTGATGATATATTTGATGGATTGACTGGGATTGGTTCATGGATGATTATACTTGATAAATATTTATAAACTCACTTATGAAACACACAGATTGGACACGTAGGGTGCATAGGATTAACGAAAGATAATGAGTGATTAGTGATGTGATATGGACTTGGGAGATGATATAGACACTTGATGATAATATAAACGCATAGTGATGATACTAACACTTAGTGATGGTATGGACACTGGATGAGATTAAACTATAGGGAAGATATGAACACCTAGTGACAATAAGAGCACTTTGTGATGATATGAACCCTTAATGATGATTATTGACATTGGAATTGATATGGATTTTAGTGAACTTAGACAGTTGGGGGAAACTTAATGTCAGGTGAACTTAGACATTAGGTGAACTTAGAAATAGGCAAGCCTACATGTCAGGTGAACTTAGACATTAGGTAAACTTAATTGTCCAAGGGAACTTGAGATCACTTCACTCAAAATTATCCTACTAAGGATAAGGTTTGTGAAGTGAGAATTATGGTGAAATACATGACACACTCTACACACTAGCAATGGCATAATCGTGGTGCAATGGAACGGTGGTGGGACGGTGTAGGGGAGATTGCGATCTACCTCTGCATATGCCCTATATATAAGCTTGTTGCATTGCATTGGGAGGTTGTCAGTGTTAGTATAGAGTGAGGAATGTATAGGACTTAGGAATAATTAGCTAGCACTAGTTATGACCAACTAGGACACTTAGTAAAATAATAGGGAATTATGCACATTCTGAGTTTAATGACAGATAGGAGATAAATATAGTTCCTATATGTAATCCTAATTGTCTAATGAACTCATTTAAACATTGTTTGTAAGACTTACGTTGTAAACGGTAGTAACATGTTTCTATTTCCTTCAGAAACATGCCGCCTCGCCGTCACAACGAGGATGACTCGAACAATGGGGAGACTAACAACAGTAATGCCAACTCCGGCATACAAGAGTTAGCCACACTTATTTCTGGATTGGTTAGCCAACTGACTCAGGCTAACCAGAATGCGAACCAGAACCGAGGTGGTGCAAACCAGACAACTTGCACATTCAAACACTTCAATTCCTGCAATCCCCTGAAATTTACGGGTGCTGAATCAGCCACTGGTTTGCTGCAGTGGTTTGAGAGTATGGAGAACACCTTCATCAACAGCGAATGCCCTGAGAATCTGAAAGTTCGCTATGCCACCAGTGTTTTCCAAAAGAGAGCACTGACTTGGTGGAATGGGGAAAAGCGAACTAGGGGAGTAGATGCTGCCTTAGCACTGACATGGACAGAGGTCAAGACTCTGATGACCTCTGAATTCTGTCCTAGAAGCGAAATGAGGAAGCTTGAGACTGAGTTCTGGGAACTCAAGCAAGATAGCGGAGAGAATGTCATCTACAATACTCAGTTTCATGAGTATAGTTTACTGGTGCCTCATATGGTGACACCCTTGGAAAGGGCGATTGAGAAGTATATCGGCGGGCTGCCGGTGCAGATTCAGGATACAGTCTATGGGAGCAATCCCAAAACACTTGAGGCTGCAATCCGATTATCTGCAACTCTTACTGATAATCACGTGAGGAATGGAACTCTTACCCAGAAGGGTATAAGAAGACTGACACCAAGACTGCTGCAAAGGAAGTCAAAACTGAAGTCAAGTCTGAAGCTGCTAGCTCGTCCAAAAGCAGCAACAAGAAGAGGAAGAATAGGAACTTCATGGTAACTGTACCTGCTGCGAAGTCTGCGCAGCAATCATCCAATAACTCTACTGCAAGAAATTACACTGGGAACACTCCCCAATGTAATACTTGCAGGTATCATCACGCACCTAACTTGCCATGTCGTGTCTGTAACAACTGTGGCAAGTTTGGGCACTATGCTAATGTTTGTAGGAGTGCATTGCAAGCACAAAGGATGCAACATGCACCGCTTGCACTGCCAGCTCCTCATGCTCAACCTATTCCGGCTGTACCCATTCGCCAGGTACCTCAAGCACAGGCAAGGGCTTGTTATGAATGTGGTGAAGTGGGTCACTTCAGGAATCAATGCCCAAAGTTGACCGGGAATAATCAAAGGGTGGCAAGAGGCCGGGCTTTTCAACTGAATGCTCCAGCTGCTCAAGCCAACCAGGATGTGGTCAACGGTACATTTCTGATCAACAACTCTTATGCATCTGTCTTATTTGATTCTGGTGCCGATAGGAGTTTTGTTTCATATGATTTTGAATGCTTGCTTGGTAGAACACGTACATACTTAGATAAACCGTTCAATGTGGAGGTGGCTGACGGAAACACTGTTGATATTGACACTATTATCGTTGGATGTACGGTGAACTTAAATGATCACGTTTTCCCAATTGATCTCATACCTATGCATCTTGGTAGCTTCGATGTTATCATAGGCATGGATTGGTTGGCCACCCACAGAGCGGAGATTGTTTGTCATGAGAAATATATTCGTATTCCTTTAGCTTCGGGTGAAACTTTGAGAATATTTGGAGAAACTGCTAGTAGAGGTCTTAAGCTGATGTCTTGCACAAAAGCACATAAGTACCTTAGGAAGAAATGTATAGCCTTCTTAGCACACATTGTGGAGAAGAAAGAGAAAGAAAAGAGAATTGAAGATGTTCCGATGATACGAGATTTTCCAGAAGTCTTTCCAGACGATTTACCGGGTCTTCCACCAGAACGTCAAGTTGAGTTTCGGATCGACTTAGTACCTGGTGCGAACCCAGTCGCCAAAGCTCCTTATAGACTTGCGCCTTCGGAGTTACAAGAATTGGCGAGCCAACTGCAAGAACTTACCGATAAAGGATTCATTCGTCCGAGCCATTCACCATGGGGTGCACCGGTTCTATTTGTCAAGAAAAAGGACGGGTCATTCCGAATGTGCATCGATTACCGCGAATTGAACAAACTCACAATAAAGAATCGATATCCACTGCCGCGCATCGATGATCTCTTCGATCAGCTTCAAGGTTCGGCATGGTTTTCAAAGATCGATCTTAGGTCTGGGTATCATCAGCTTCGTGTACATGATGATGATATTCCCAAGACTGCTTTCAGAACAAGATATGGCCATTATGAATTTCTGGTAATGCCTTTCGGCCTTACCAATGCACCTGCGGTTTTCATGGACCTCATGAACCGTGTTTGTAGGCCATGCTTGGATAAATTTGTGATAGTATTCATTGATGATATTCTGATCTACTCAAAGACTAAGGAAGACCACGAGAAACACCTTAAGTTGGTTTTGGAGATCCTAAGAGAGGAGCGACTGTATGCCAAATTCTCTAAATGTGAATTCTGGCTTAAGGAAGTTCAATTCTTGGGGCACATAGTCAACGAATACGGTGTTCACGTGGATCCTGCAAAGATTGATGCTGTGAAGAATTGGAGTACACCGAAGACACCGACGGAGATTCGCTCGTTTCTTGGACTTGCTGGTTACTATCGGCGGTTCATATCGAACTTCTCCAGAATTGCTGTCCCTCTCACTGCTTTGACTCAGAAGAATAGGCCATATGAGTGGGGACCAAAGCAAGAAGAGGCATTTCAGACTTTGAAGCAGAAACTTTGTGATGCTCCTGTCTTGACATTGCCTGATGGAAATGATGATTTCGTGGTTTATTGTGATGCATCCAACCTAGGTCTCGGTTGTGTTCTCATGCAACGAGGAAAGGTTGTGGCTTATGCATCAAGACAGTTGAAGATTCACGAGAAGAACTACACTACACACGACTTGGAACTCGGTGCAGTCGTGTTTGCTTTGAAGATATGGAGACATTATCTTTATGGCACGAAGTGTGTAGTCTTTACTGATCACAAAAGTTTGCAACATATTTTGAATCAGAAAGAGCTCAACATGAGACAACGGAGATGGGTTGAACTGTTGAATGATTATGACTGTGAAATTCGCTACCATCCTGGTAAAGCGAATGTAGTAGCAGATGCGCTTAGTCGCAAAAGTCAAGTTCAGATTCATAGTGTCCGAGTGCACACTAATCTCCGTAATGATGTTCTCACAGCCCAACAACACTCATTAGCTCAAGATAACTTGAAAAATGAGATGTCTTGTGGGGCTGAAATCTTATTGGAAACTAAGGATGACGGTTTGATGTATTATTTGAATCGGTTGTGGATACCGAACAGGGGTGATCTGAGGATGCTGATTATGGATGAAGCTCATAAATCTCGTTACTCAATCCATCCGGGCTCTGATAAGATGTATCAAGACCTTAGGGGCTTGTACTGGTGGCCTGGAATGAAGAAGGATATTGCTGAGTATGTGTCTAAGTGCCTTAACTGTACTAAGGTCAAGGCGGAACATCAGCGACCTTCGGGATTGTTATTACAACCAGAGATACCGATGTGGAAGTGGGAGAATATCTCTATGGATTTCATTACTAAACTTCCACTAACCACGAACGGTAAGGATAGCATCTGGGTAATTGTTGATAGATTGACCAAGTCGGCTCATTTCTTACCGATACGCGAAACTTACCCTGTGCGGAAGTTAGCTCGTATTTACATTGATGAGATCGTTAGTCGACATGGTATTCCCTTAAGCATAATATCGGACCGTGATGCTCGCTTCACGGCACGATTTTGGGAATCACTTCATGAAGCCTTTGGAACAAGACTGGATCTTAGCACTGCCTATCATCCTCAAACGGATGGTCAGACGGAGCGAACGATTCAGACATTGGAAGACATGTTGAGAGCTTGTGTCATCGATTTCTGTGGCAATTGGGATAGCCATCTACCATTGGTTGAGTTCTCGTATAACAACAGTTATCACGCGAGCATTGGTATGGCACCGTTTGAAGCTCTTTATGGCAGGAAATGTCGGTCACCTATTTGTTGGACTGAAGTCGGCGATTCGCAGATGACTGGTCCAGAGATTATTCAGGAAACCACTGACAAGATCCGCCAGATCCGCGACAATTTGTTAGCTGCTCGCAGCCGACAGAAGAGCTACGCGGATAAACGGAGAAAACCTTTAGAGTTTGAAGTGGGAGATATGGTTTTGCTTAAAGTGTCGCCTTGGAAAGGCGTTGTGCGATTTGGGAAGAAAGGAAAGCTTGCTCCACGTTATGTTGGCCCTTTTAAGATCCTTAAACGGATCGGGAAGGTTGCCTACAAGTTAGAACTTCCTCTTGAACTTAGTAATGTGCACCCAACGTTTCACGTGTCCAATCTAAGAAAGTGCTTAGCTGATCAGGATCTTCAGGTACCACTCGATGATATTCGCATCGATGATACCATGCATTTGTTGAAAAACCAGTGGAGATAATGGATCGTGAGGTTAAAAAGCTCAAACGCAGTAGAATTCCAATTGTCAAAGTACGTTGGGAATCGAAGCGGGGTCCAGAATTCACATGGGAGCGAGAAGATCAGATGAAGCTTAAGTACCCACATTTATTTACCACGGTCACTCCAAGTTGAATTTCGGGACGAAATTCCTTTAACTAGGGGAGACTGTAACATCACTGTACTTTCGGTTGTCCGTACATCCGTACATCCGTACGATTGTACTGTACGACCGGAGATTTATGAATATTATTGATTATGATATTATGGTTTGACCTTGCTGATATTGTCACTGTTACTGGTATGCATGATTATAACACATATTATACGCGTAAACCATGGGAAGTTTAGTTGTAACCCAACTAAACAGAACCAGAGAGTTTATCGCAGTAATATTATTGGAAATGATGATTGTTGGTTCGGAATAAAAATGAATATGGGTTTTGGTTTGGGAATTTTAATATTAAAACTTATAAAATAATGGAACTGATTACGCGATGGTGAGGTTACGAACGTTATCTAAACACGAATATTAATTCAGAAATATTAACTTAATAAATGTATTCGCGTGAGTGACGATTCACACGAATATAATTATTAGGAATAATATTCTGAAACAATATTCAATAAATCGTAAATCGAATCGAAACACGATACGAGCGACGAATTCGCAAAGGTGACGATCTTTACGAATACGTACGCGAGTGACGCGTTTCGACGAAATAATTAAATAATATCAAATGATATTAAAATTAATAAATTAAAACTGAAAACGTTTATTAGGAATCACAACGTAAAGCAAAACCGAGTAAATCAGTTATTTAAAATAATTAATTTTGTAAAAATAAAATGAAATCGTTTTACGAAATGAAATTATTTAAATCATTTTAATTAATGAAATTCAATTATTTATTCATGTTATGTTTAAATATGTTTTCGTTAAAAACCGAGCATAACCGATCATTTATTATATTTTTTTTATATTTTATCGCGATAAAAACGAGACCGGTCACGGGGCAATAATACGCGTTATAAGGAAGAAGATCACCATCTTCTTCCTCATTTTTACACACACACTCTCTCACTAAAACCCTAAACCCGTCACCACTTTCTCTCTCTACCTTCTCTCTACCATAACTCACTCAAAACTCAACCAAATCACCTCATTCTTGCGCCAAATTGAAGATCTCGACATCCTCTACACGAAAGTACAAAGGATCGGTCCTATCTCCACCTCAAACTCTCGAAATCTTAGTGAGAAGGTACGTTTTTTTAGGGTTTTCTACAACCCGACAAAAACCGAACTTTAACCGGTTCAAAACATCACTTTTTCGACCCATACACCTTCTAAATGAGTTTACTCACCTAAACCCACTCAAAACGACTATATATACGACTATACCTCGAAATCATCTTCTCCCATGGCTGAAAACCCGTTCGGGCGAATGACCCATGAGTATGAGCCATTCGGCGAATGAGTGGAGAATGAGTGGAGTATGAGCTCATTCGGGAGAATGAGTGGAGTATGAGCTCATTCGGGAGAATGAGTGGAGTATGAGCTCATTCGGAGAATGACTCTCATTCGGGACTCATTCGGAGAATGACTCTCATTCGGGACTCATTCGGAGAATGACTCTCATTCGGGACTCATTCGGGAGAATGACTCATTCGGGTGAAAACTCATTAGCATGAGCCATTCTTATGAAAATCACAAGAATGAGTCATTTTCACTACACCAACTCAATTAACAACTTAGATTTCAAAAAGAACAATCAAATAAGGGATCATAACTCTAGATAACAGTTAATCAAACACAGGACTGTGAATACAACATCAGTACGAAAACGGTGAGCGCGCATAATACGAGAACACAGATACTAAGGACTTCAGGTGAGTTTTCATAACCTCCCTTTCTTTAAACTGTTTTTGGTTTTAAAACCCGGAGGTGAAACATGTATACCAAATTAAATATTATTTTGATAACACAAGGTTAATACCTGTTTATCAATATGATATTCACATTTGAAATTATCATTATTATGGGATTATCTCTTATTATTTTATATCCATGTAAACATTGTTATTGACCTAGGTCAATAACAAAGATTACAAGTATTGGCACAAATCCCGAGAATCATCGCTCTTAACTTCGGTTAATTGCTTTGACATCGTGTATTGTCACGTGGATGGTTTCCATATCTGTGAAGCATTGCCTTTGACTTCGGTTATCTGCTTTGGCTTCATGTATTGTCACGTGGTTAGCGACCACTCCATGAATCATGTATTTAACTTATGTTAATTACATAATGATCATGTATAGTCACGAACATTATTTGAGAATATGGTTGATGAGATTGGTTGATTAGTTTGTGGATTGATTATCTATATTTGATTATGATTATTTGTGATTGGCTATGATTGATTTGGTTATGTGGTTATGTGATTGTGTATGTGTTTGGCTGTTGAATTGATGGATGTGTGTTGGATTATCTCATACAGGTATTCATATGGATTTTCTCAAGAAGATCATAAGTTTTATACTCGTTTTAAACAAAGCATTTTATAAAACCATTTTAAGCATAAACTTTCAAACTCATTTTACTAAAACATTTTTAAATATAAAAACTTATGATTACTCACCAACTACTTTTGTAGTTGACACTTGATTTCTTACATGTTTCAGGTGATGGAGACAAGTAGGAATGAAGAGAGGATCTCTTCTATTTTGGACATCATCATATAGGATCTTGGACTTAGTTAATTAACTAAATTTCTGGCGATTAGAGTTTAGTTAGTTTAACTAATTCTTTTGTGTAACTAATGTACTTGATTCATGATGAACATGATTTTTGTGTAATTATTTTGGTGGATTAAATGATATATGATGATTTGATTTAGATGCCCACGAGCTTTTGAACAATCTACACATCCCTCGTGGCATCCCGATGATTCCGCCGTCGGTCGGGGTGTTACACACTTCTTCAGAAGGACCTCAATGGAAAGAAGCAATCAAGAATGAAATTGATTCGATCTTACAAAACCATACTTGGGAGTTAGTAGATCTTCCACCAGGTTGTAAACCACTTGGATATCGATGGATATTTAAAAGGAAGATGAAAGCTGATGGTTCCATTGATAAGTACAAGGCAAGGTTAGTGATCAAAGGGTTTAGACAAAAAGAAGGATTTGACTACTTTGATACTTATTCGCCTGTGACTAGAATAACCTCGATAAGGTTGGTGCTTGCAATAGCGGCTTTAAGAAATTTGGAAGTCCATCAAATGGATGTTAAAACCGCTTTTCTAAATGGTGATTTAGAAGAAGAAATTTACATGGAGCAACCTGAGGGTTTCTCAGCTCCAGGCCAAGAAGGCAAAGTATGTAAATTAGTCAAGTCATTGTATGGCTTGAAGCAAGCTCCCAAACAATGGCATCAAAAGTTTGACCAAGTTATGCTTAACAATGGTTTCAAAATTAACGAATGCGACAAGTGTGTTTATGTGAAAAACACAACGAGAGGTTATGTGATATTATGCCTTTATGTAGATGATTGCTTATCGTTGGGAGTGATGATAAGATGATCAAATCTACTAAAGACATGTTGAAAGCGAGATTTGACATGAAAGACATGGGTCTAGCTGATGTGATTCTTGGTGTAAAGATCAATAGAACCTAAAATGGTCTTGTGTTGAGTCAATCTCACTATGTGGACAAAATCCTTGAAAAGTTCAATGCAGGGGATACGAGTGTGGCTCAAACTCCAATAGATACCACCCAATGTCACACCCCGAGCCGGCGGGGTAGGATCGGGTTCCCCCGTCGGGCGGAAGGTTCCCGGGGCGCGATATCGGGAGTGATAATCGAAGTGATCAGATTGTCTACATTGCACATGATGTAAATGAGAAATGCTAAATATAATAGAATTACAAAGTTAAATTACAGCAGTAACGTTTATAATTTAACAATGTAAATCTATTGTAAAACATCAATATATGACTATCTTGTATTTACACAAGATATACAAAATAATTTATATCATGATGTCTTCAAAAGTATGCAGGTCCACAATACTAGTCTTCTATCTGAAGTCCTAGTCCAAAAGAAATGACTTCCTAATTGACCTGTTCGTCACCTGAGAAGTCATGCAAAAATAAAGGTCAACACATGGTTGGTGAGTTCATATAGTTTAGTGTTTGAAAATGATTTGAAAATGATTTGAATATGATTTGAAAACCTCCTTTGGTAAAGACCCTAACCTCATTAACTTCACATGTAATATCCAAATCGGTATGCTTATATATAGGGCATATGTAGGGTCGAACTTACCGCCCGCCCAGCCAACATCCCACCACATACTAATTCACATATGACACTGTTGTTAATGATAATTAAGCATTTTTACCCTTAACACAATCCCATATGTACCTCTGTTTATTGTTCCTGTCATTACAATCATTTGAAATCCCTGTTGATTCCTTAAGTTCATCATACAATATGATCAACCACACAATTGTATAAACAGTTATAAATGCTTAATTAAACAAGTAAATAAACATTTAATAAAATCTAAGTCCTTATGATTGGGGCCTATGGTCATACTCGAGTAGACTAGTCTGTCAATCTAGGTACTTAGTAGTTAGGGAATTCTGTAAATATCATCAAACATAAGACCTACAAGTCAATCAGTCTAGCTAGGACTTCTTGAAATATAGGATTTCTGAATTCAATGTGTTGGCAAATGTTATCTCTGATATTTCCCATACTATCCCTTAAAAATGATTTAATGATCGTCTGATTTTGTCACAAGATGTACTTGATGTGTTGATCATAGAATACAAGATTCATTGATCGGTTGTACACTTGATTCATTGTTCAACAAACACTTGGTTTGTAGAACATTGATTGTTGTCTTTGCAAAGATTGTTTTATTGATGTCTTGATGTCCCACACTTGTTTTGTCAAAATGCTTGATTTGATCCCTTGAATTCACCCACTTGTTTTGTCAAAATGTTTGTTTTGATCCCTTGAATTCACCCACTTGATTTGTCAAAATGTTTGTTTTGATTTGTTTGAAATGTTTTGACTTATTGAAAAGTTTAGTTTAACTTGATTATTCACTTAATATATAAGTGAATCAGTTAATAACCTGCATAAAATCTTCCTAGACATGATCTAGGATAACATTTATATATATGTAAAATATATAATTTAAAAGCATTCAAGTAAACAATTTAAATAAACAGTTTACGCATGCTTCTCAGCCCCGCGTTTTAAAACAAAAATGTTAGAAAAGGGGCAATGAACTCACCTGTGTTGCTATGTCAATGATCAAATACAAAATGCGCGCTCTTGTTGTAAGCTAAGTTTCTTCAGTTCCTGAGTTATTTTATAAGAATTCGAATATAATAAGTACGCGTAGTAGTCGTTGTGCCTAAGGTTTGAGTCTTGTTGTGTGTGTAACTAAGTGTCCTAGTGCTAAATGTATCTATGATCTAATCTATCTTAATTACCCTTCATATGATCCCACTTCCCATGATTAGTTATAATATCTTACTTTTAAATTTTAGAAAATTTCGGCAGAGTTTCCTTTGTTTTTAAAACAATTCCAGACAATTAAATCGTCTCTTTTTCAACAAGTCCTCAAACAATTGAATCAAAGTAAATATTTAAATCAAACTATTACAATTAACTTAATAAACTTAAAAGAAACCGGTGTCATTTACAATTTACATTTCAAATTAAACAAGATTTTAGAAATTTACTAAATCATCTTTTAACTAAATTCACAATGCCATTTATTTTATCAAAATATCATTACATGATTTACGTTATCATTTAATACATGATGGGCTTCACTAAGCCCCATTGGGCCCACTTAGGCCCAATTGAACTTCTTTGATTTCTATTTGGTTTCTAGACTTGAACCTTTGATTCTCGTGATCCCATGAAAATGTTATTGGGCTATGAATCCATCTTATGTCCGGTAACAACTCACGTGGAGTTATTATTGCATGTAAATTGTTAGTTTGTCATAGCTATCCCTAACCCATGCATACACGATATGTTTATACATGCATGCAACTTATGTTATCAACTTCCCATGCAAACGATAGATTTGAATGATCCACTAACCATTTACTATATTATAACATTAGTTTCTTGGCTCCTAGACTCATCTTAACCACATTATACAACTCCTAGGTTCAATATAGTGTATAGGGCAGCGAACCTTATTGAGTTAGCCACCATAGGTTCGGCTAACTCTTCCAATCCCAACGAACCCTCATAGTTCGGCTAATTTGATCCAAGAGTTCGGCAGTGACACAGTTCAACGAACCTTTAAGGTTCGTCTGTTACAAAGAGGGTTTGTCATCACAGGTTCGTGAGTTGCATGGCCATGGTTCGGCCATGCAAGGGTTCGTCTCCCACGTAGTTCGGCTAAGGGTCCTGGGTTCGGGAGTCCTAGGGTTTGTTGCAGAAAAGGATGGTTCGTGGTTTAGCAGCAGGGTTCGTTGCACATGACTACAGGGTTCGGCTGGGTCAACTCCTGCAGCTCATGCAGGGTTCGTTGCAGAAAGTGATCAAAGTTAGCAGGTTCGGCACCCAGAACTTGCAGGGTTCGGCGCCCAGAACTTGCAGGGTTCGGCGCCCAGAACTTGCAGGGTTCGGCGCCCAGAACTTGCAGGGTTCGGCGCCCAGAACTTGCAGGGTTCGGCGCCCAGAACTTGCAGGGTTCGGCAAAGTGAGTAAGGGTTCGGCTGTTAGACCAGGGTTCGTGGACTTGCTGTGTAGTTCGGCCAGCCATCAACCCTTCACGAACCTGCATAATTTTTACCTCCATTCCCGATCTATACCTGCTAATGTTCAGTTGTCTATATATCCCAACGTATCTATGCGTGTAACCATGTGTTTTAAGTGTTGGATGCCGGTTATAGTAACAAAACCAATTGTACTCATGAAAACCCTATAAAACCGAATTTAAAACAATGATTTACCTTAGATTTCGTGGATGGAAGTTCGAATAAATTGTACTTCCGTGATCTATGTGTTGAAAGGAATGTCTTGACACCTAGAACACTCGAATCCGACGAGATTTAAGCCTCCAAATCTTGAAAAGAAGATGGTTTCTTATGAAGAACTAGAGAGAGAGAGGGTAAACGTGATGAAGAGAGAGAGAGAGGTTGGTGAGAAGAGTTATGGCAATTTAATGCCATAATAATAAATTCCATAACACCCGGTTAATCGGTCTCGTTCGGTTTAGCGTAAAATTCCCAGACCGCGTAGTTTTCGCAACGAAGACGCGATTTTTTATAAAATAGAGTTTATTTAATTATTCCAGGTTGTGATTCCTAATAAATTAACTAATATCTTCTTATTTATA
Organism: Mikania micrantha; assembly: GCA_009363875.1. Lineage (NCBI taxonomy): Eukaryota > Viridiplantae > Streptophyta > Magnoliopsida > Asterales > Asteraceae > Mikania > Mikania micrantha. The sequence goes on from CM018694.1 coordinate 72,321,665, forward strand.
AACAAATTTAAAATATTGATTAACTGTTTAAATTGAAATGTACGGTCGTCGCGCGTATTCGTTCGGATCGTCACCCGTACAAACACGACGATAACTATACTTTTCAATCTTGTTTTCTAATTAAAGAACATCACTCAGAACGTTAAACTTTCAGATTTATTCGTACAGATCGTCACCGATACGAATAACCCGTAAATTTAGCATTCACATAGAAATATTCGTGTGTTTTGTTCTGTAAAGTCTCACATACGTTTATACATAATATATCCTAAGCAAATAATCACATGATGGTTCTGTATTGCCAGACAATTGTCTGACTCAAGAACCATTGTTCTGAACTGTGTTTCTGTTAAATGTTTCTGAAACTGTTCTATGACAACTCACTATGATAATGATAATTGATATGAATATGAAAAGAACTGAAATGTATATGATCCGTACCTGTTTTACTGTTCATGTACTGTAGAGATCACTGTTCCGGTGACGGTTCCGGCACTGATGTTACAGTCTCCCCTTGTTAGAGAAATTTCGTCCCGAAATTTTAAGAGTTGTTATCGGGTACAGCTTCCTCTTCAAACAGCTGGGGATACTTTGACTTCATGTGATCTTCGCGTTCCGAAGTAAACTCGGGCCCGCGTCTTGAATTCCATCGAACCTTTACAATAGGAATACGGCTTCTCCTCAGTTGTTTAACCTTGCGATCCATAATCTCTAAAGGTTTTTCAATGAAGTGTAACTGTTCATCCACTTGAATTTCTTCAATTGGAATGACAAGACTCTCGTCAGCAAGGCATTTCTTTAGATTTGAGACGTGAAACACATCATGCACACCACTGAGTTCATCAGGTAATCTCAGTCTATACGCCACAGGACCAATACGCTCGATGATCTCGAACGGTCCAACGTATCTTGGTGCTAACTTGCCTTTCTTTCCAAAGCGTACAACGCCTTTCCATGGGGATACCTTCAACATGACTCGGTCTCCCACTTGGAATTCCAACGGCTTACGCCGTTTGTCAGCGTAGCTCTTTTGTCTGCTCCTTGTTGCTTGTAGTCTTCTCTGAATCTGGGCTATCTTGTCAGTGGTTTCCTGAATCAATTCAGGCCCAGTTATTCGATTGTCTCCAACTTCAGTCCAGCAGATTGGTGATCGACATTTCCGGCCATAAAGAGCCTCGAATGGTGCACATCCGATACTGCTGTGATAACTGTTATTGTAGGAGAACTCAATCAGTGGTAAATGGGAGTCCCAATTCCCACCGAAATCCAATACACAGGTTCTTAACATATCCTCTAGAGTTTGGATAGTACGTTCGCTTTGACCATCCGTTTGTGGGTGGTAAGCTGTACTCAGATTTAACTGTGTCCCTAAAGATTTCTGCAATGATTGCCAGAACCTGGATGTAAATCTGCTATCTCTATCAGAGATAATAGACAATGGCACACCGTGGCGTACCACTATCTCATTGATGTATAATCTTGCCAATTTATCCATGGTGAAGTTCTCACGCATAGGCAAGAAGTGAGCAGATTTTGTTAAACGATCAATGATCACCCAGATCGTATCGTGACCACTGGAAGTGCGGGGTAGCTTGGTAATGAAATCCATAGCTATTTGTTCCCACTTCCAGAGAGGAATCTCAGGCTGTTCCAGTAAACCAGACGGTCTCTGGTGTTCCGCCTTTACCTTCGCACACGTTAGACATTGACCGACGTATTCGGCTATGTCTTTCTTCATTCCCGGCCACCAATAAAATCCACGCAGGTCTTGGTACATCTTATCAGCACCCGGATGAACAGAATATTTAGTCTTGTGTGCTTCATCGAAGATAAGTTTTCTCAATTCATCTACTGCCGGAATCCATATACGTTCCCGGTAGTAGATCATTCCATCAGGCTTCGTGTCGAACTGTTTCTCTGCTCCGCAATCAAGTTCCTTCTTCAGATTCCCTCGGTCTAATGCTTCTTGTTGTGCTCGAATAATCTTGTCTCTTAAACTGGTCTGCACGGTTATCCCCATTGCTCTAACACGTAGGGGTTTGACTCGTTCCTTCCGGCTCAAGGCGTCAGCTACTACGTTCGCCTTTCCCGGATGGTACTTGATCACACAATCGTAGTCATTCAGAAGTTCAACCCAACGGCGTTGACGCATGTTGAGCTCCTTCTGATCAAAGATGTGCTGCAGACTTTTGTGATCAGTGAATATGGTACACTTGGTGCCATATAAGTAAAGTCTCCAAATCTTCAGTGCGAAGATTACAGCTCCCAGTTCAAGATCATGAGTAGTGTAATTTTTCTCATGAATCTTTAACTGTCTTGACGCATAGGCTATGACTTTGTCCCGTTGCATTAACACACAACCAAGTCCCTGATGGGAAGCATCACAGTATACAACAAAGTCATCACAGCCTTCTGGAAGAGATAGAATTGGAGCATCACATAGTTTCTGTTTCAATGTCTGAAAAGCATCTTCCTGTTTCTGCTCCCAGACAAACGGTTCACTTTTCTGGGTTAGCTTAGTGAGAGGTAAAGCTATCTTAGAAAAGTTTGAGATAAACCTTCTGTAATAACCCGCCAATCCCAGAAAAGACCGTATCTCCGTCGGTGTCTTCGGAGTGTCCCAATTCTTTATCGCTTCAATCTTGGCAGGGTCTACATGAATTCCCTCACTGTTGACCACATGACCCAGGAATTGAACTTCTCTTAGCCAAAACTCACATTTAGAGAATTTGGCATAGAGTTTCTCTTCTTTCAACAGCTCCAAGATCTTTCTAAGGTGTTGTTCATGTTCTGTTTTGGTCTTGGAATAAATCAGTATGTCATCAATGAAAACAATGACAAACTGATCCAAGTATGGCTTGCACACTCGGTTCATGAGGTCCATGAAAACCGCTGGTGCATTTGTCAAACCGAAGGGCATCACCATAAATTCGTAATGCCCGTATCTGGTTCGGAAGGCCGTCTTCGGTATGTCTTCATCTTGAACTCTCAACTGATGATATCCAGACCGCAAGTCAATCTTAGAGAAGTATTGAGCTCCTTGCAGTTGGTCAAATAAATCATCAATCCTCGGTAATGGATACCGATTCTTGATGGTTAGTTTGTTCAGTTCACGGTAATCTATACACATTCTGAACGATCCGTCTTTCTTCTTCACGAACAAGACCGGAGCTCCCCAAGGTGAGTAGCTCGGTCTGATGAAACCCTTGTCAAGTAGCTCCTGTAATTGATTAGACAATTCCTGCATCTCTGAAGGTGCTAACCTGTAAGGAGATTTAGCAACAGGAGTTGCTCCAGGAATTAAGTCAATACGAAATTCTACCGGTCGCGCAGGTGGCAAACCAGGTAGGTCTTCGGGGAATACTTCAGGATACTCTTTCACTACTGGTACATCTTGAATCTTCTTCTTGTCTTTCCCTTTCTCCAACACATGAGCCAGGAATGCTATGCACCGCTTCTGTAGACACTTACGCGCCTTTATGCAAGAAATGATTTTGACACTTCGCTTTGCTTGATCCCCTTTAACTTCCAATACACGATCACTCGGCAATGGAATTCGAAGCAGCTTCTTAGAACAGATGACTTCCACTCGGTTAGATGAAAGCCAATCCATTCCAACAATGATATCAAAACTACCCAGCTCCATCGGTATCAAATCGATGGTAAATGTAAAATCATTTAGTGTCAATGGGCAGTTCCTATAAACTGTACTAACTGTGATCTGTTTCCCGTTAGCTACTTCTATAATGTAAGGGGAGTCTAACTGTTCCTCTATGGAATCTAGTTGGCATGCAAAATCGGTAGAGATAAAACTCTGATCCGCACCAGTATCAAATAAGACAGATGCATAAAAGTCATGTAAGAGAAACGTACCAGTGACCACATTTGGGTCCTGGCGTGCAGCTGGTGCTCCGATAGCAAAGGCTCGTCCACGGGGTGCTTGAACTGCTGGTTGAGCCTTCTTTGGGCAGTTCTTCGCAAAGTGGCCTTGTTCGCCACAGTTATAGCATCCACCATTGTTCTGATTTGCTGGTGGAGGGAGAGCCAAAGCAGCATTGTTGACCGCTTGGTTAGGTGTCATCCTACAGTATTGGACCCAATGGCCCTTTCTTCCACATCCTGTGCAATGTTTACACGGAGCGTCAGCAGGATGATGATACTGACACTTGGCACACAAAGGAAACGTGCCAGTGTAAGGCTTGCGGTTGGGGTTTTGTGGTGCTGCTGTTACTTGTTGGAGAGGTGTGGCCACTGTGTAGTTCTTGATGGTCTTCTGCTTCTTCTTCTGATGGTGGTGGGGTTTCTTGGAAGACTCAGACTTGTTCTTGCTGGGTTCAGCCTCCTTCTTTAAAGTTCCAGAGGCTACCATAAGATCAGTGAGTTTCCCAGACAGTCTCACTGCAGATTCAACAGTAGTAGGGTTGGCTGAAACAACCATGTCCTGAATGCAGGCGGGAAGTCCACCTACATAACGGTCTATCCTTTTCTCCAAAGTTGGTACCATGTCAGGTACCAAAGCAACCAACTCGTGGTAACGAGTTGTATACCCCATGTGATCAGCTCCCTTCATCACATGGTTGGATAGTTCAACCTCCAATTTCTGCAGCTCATTCTTCGGACAGAACTCTGTTCGCAACAGTGTCTTGAAATCTTCCCATGGCATGGCCATGGCTTCTTCTCTTCCTCGAGCATTAATCTGACCGTTCCACCAGGTCAGAGCCCGTTTGTTGAATGTTCCCGCTGAGTAACGGACCTTGTGGTGTTCGGGGCAGCTGCAGAGATCCAACGTTGCCTCAATCTTCTCAATCCATTGGATTAGTCCAACGGCACCTTCAGACCCACTAAAACTGGGTGGTTTACATCCTACAAAGGACTTGTAGGAGTAGTGAGATGAATCTCCAGTATTTCCACTGGCTTCTCCTGATGTGTTGCCAGTGTTGAGGATCTCATTACGAAGACGAAGGAACATCTCCGGTATTGCCTCTTTCATCTGATTCGTCATCTGGCTACTCAGTAACGTCACCAGAGCGATAGTAGCAGGATCCATGGTCGGTACTGTGCCTGAACCAGATGCTTGAGTAATCAATGGAGGAGGGGGAGGAGGAGGTGGAGGAGGTGGTGGTGGAGAGTCATTCGAAGACGGTGTGGAGGAGTGTGGAGCCAAGTCTTGAGGTGGTAGCTGTATCAAAGGAGGTTGTCTTCGTGGAGGCATTCTGATCATAACCAATAAAGTCATCGATTAGTGCAATGATCGAATACAGAAGACAACATGCAAATAAGTCTTAAGTCCTACGTTCTCTACATGCAGGGTCCCTAGGTTATAGTCTAGGCCAAACCATTTAAATAAGTGACCTATATTTCTCTATAACCATGGCTCTGATACCAATCTGTCACACCCCGAGCCGGCGGGGTAGGATCGGGTTCCCCCGTCGGGCGGAAGGTTCCCGGGGCGCGATATCGGGAGTGATAATCGAAGTGATCAGATTGTCTACATTGCACATGATGTAAATGAGAAATGCTAAATATAATAGAATTACAAAGTTAAATTACAGCAGTAACGTTTATAATTTAACAATGTAAATCTATTGTAAAACATCAATATATGACTATCTTGTATTTACACAAGATATACAAAATAATTTATATCATGATGTCTTCAAAAGTATGCAGGTCCACAATACTAGTCTTCTATCTGAAGTCCTAGTCCAAAAGAAATGACTTCCTAATTGACCTGTTCGTCACCTGAGAAGTCATGCAAAAATAAAGGTCAACACATGGTTGGTGAGTTCATATAGTTTAGTGTTTGAAAATGATTTGAAAATGATTTGAATATGATTTGAAAACCTCCTTTGGTAAAGACCCTAACCTCATTAACTTCACATGTAATATCCAAATCGGTATGCTTATATATAGGGCATATGTAGGGTCGAACTTACCGCCCGCCCAGCCAACATCCCACCACATACTAATTCACATATGACACTGTTGTTAATGATAATTAAGCATTTTTACCCTTAACACAATCCCATATGTACCTCTGTTTATTGTTCCTGTCATTACAATCATTTGAAATCCCTGTTGATTCCTTAAGTTCATCATACAATATGATCAACCACACAATTGTATAAAACAGTTATAAATGCTTAATTAAACAAGTAAATAAACATTTAATAAAATCTAAGTCCTTATGATTGGGGCCTATGGTCATACTCGAGTAGACTAGTCTGTCAATCTAGGTACTTAGTAGTTAGGGAATTCTGTAAATATCATCAAACATAAGACCTACAAGTCAATCAGTCTAGCTAGGACTTCTTGAAATATAGGATTTCTGAATTCAATGTGTTGGCAAATGTTATCTCTGATATTTCCCATACTATCCCTTAAAAATGATTTAATGATCGTCTGATTTTGTCACAAGATGTACTTGATGTGTTGATCATAGAATACAAGATTCATTGATCGGTTGTACACTTGATTCATTGTTCAACAAACACTTGGTTTGTAGAACATTGATTGTTGTCTTTGCAAAGATTGTTTTATTGATGTCTTGATGTCCCACACTTGTTTTGTCAAAATGCTTGATTTGATCCCTTGAATTCACCCACTTGTTTTGTCAAAATGTTTGTTTTGATCCCTTGAATTCACCCACTTGATTTGTCAAAATGTTTGTTTTGATTTGTTTGAAATGTTTTGACTTATTGAAAAGTTTAGTTTAACTTGATTATTCACTTAATATATAAGTGAATCAGTTAATAACCTGCATAAAATCTTCCTAGACATGATCTAGGATAACATTTATATATATGTAAAATATATAATTTAAAAGCATTCAAGTAAACAATTTAAATAAACAGTTTACGCATGCTTCTCAGCCCCGCGTTTTAAAACAAAAATGTTAGAAAAGGGGCAATGAACTCACCTGTGTTGCTATGTCAATGATCAAATACAAAATGCGCGCTCTTGTTGTAAGCTAAGTTTCTTCAGTTCCTGAGTTATTTTATAAGAATTCGAATATAATAAGTACGCGTAGTAGTCGTTGTGCCTAAGGTTTGAGTCTTGTTGTGTGTGTAACTAAGTGTCCTAGTGCTAAATGTATCTATGATCTAATCTATCTTAATTACCCTTCATATGATCCCACTTCCCATGATTAGTTATAATATCTTACTTTTAAATTTTAGAAAATTTCGGCAGAGTTTCCTTTGTTTTTAAAACAATTCCAGACAATTAAATCGTCTCTTTTTCAACAAGTCCTCAAACAATTGAATCAAAGTAAATATTTAAATCAAACTATTACAATTAACTTAATAAACTTAAAAGAAACCGGTGTCATTTACAATTTACATTTCAAATTAAACAAGATTTTAGAAATTTACTAAATCATCTTTTAACTAAATTCACAATGCCATTTATTTTATCAAAATATCATTACATGATTTACGTTATCATTTAATACATGATGGGCTTCACTAAGCCCCATTGGGCCCACTTAGGCCCAATTGAACTTCTTTGATTTCTATTTGGTTTCTAGACTTGAACCTTTGATTCTCGTGATCCCATGAAAATGTTATTGGGCTATGAATCCATCTTATGTCCGGTAACAACTCACGTGGAGTTATTATTGCATGTAAATTGTTAGTTTGTCATAGCTATCCCTAACCCATGCATACACGATATGTTTATACATGCATGCAACTTATGTTATCAACTTCCCATGCAAACGATAGATTTGAATGATCCACTAACCATTTACTATATTATAACATTAGTTTCTTGGCTCCTAGACTCATCTTAACCACATTATACAACTCCTAGGTTCAATATAGTGTATAGGGCAGCGAACCTTATTGAGTTAGCCACCATAGGTTCGGCTAACTCTTCCAATCCCAACGAACCCTCATAGTTCGGCTAATTTGATCCAAGAGTTCGGCAGTGACACAGTTCAACGAACCTTTAAGGTTCGTCTGTTACAAAGAGGGTTTGTCATCACAGGTTCGTGAGTTGCATGGCCATGGTTCGGCCATGCAAGGGTTCGTCTCCCACGTAGTTCGGCTAAGGGTCCTGGGTTCGGGAGTCCTAGGGTTTGTTGCAGAAAAGGATGGTTCGTGGTTTAGCAGCAGGGTTCGTTGCACATGACTACAGGGTTCGGCTGGGTCAACTCCTGCAGCTCATGCAGGGTTCGTTGCAGAAAGTGATCAAAGTTAGCAGGTTCGGCACCCAGAACTTGCAGGGTTCGGCGCCCAGAACTTGCAGGGTTCGGCAAAGTGAGTAAGGGTTCGGCTGTTAGACCAGGGTTCGTGGACTTGCTGTGTAGTTCGGCCAGCCATCAACCCTTCACGAACCTGCATAATTTTTACCTCCATTCCCGATCTATACCTGCTAATGTTCAGTTGTCTATATATCCCAACGTATCTATGCGTGTAACCATGTGTTTTAAGTGTTGGATGCCGGTTATAGTAACAAAACCAATTGTACTCATGAAAACCTTATAAAACCGAATTTAAAACAATGATTTACCTTAGATTTCGTGGATGGAAGTTCGAATAAATTGTACTTCCGTGATCTATGTGTTGAAAGGAATGTCTTGACACCTAGAACACTCGAATCCGACGAGATTTAAGCCTCCAAATCTTGAAAAGAAGATGGTTTCTTATGAAGAACTAGAGAGAGAGAGGGTAAACGTGATGAAGAGAGAGAGAGAGGTTGGTGAGAAGAGTTATGGCAATTTAATGCCATAATAATAAATTCCATAACACCCGGTTAATCGGTCTCGTTCGGTTTAGCGTAAAATTCCCAGACCGCGTAGTTTTCGCAACGAAGACGCGATTTTTTATAAAATAGAGTTTATTTAATTATTCCAGGTTGTGATTCCTAATAAATTAACTAATATCTTCTTATTTATAAACAAATTTAAAATATTGATTAACTGTTTAAATTGAAATGTACGGTCGTCGCGCGTATTCGTTCGGATCGTCACCCGTACAAACACGACGATAACTATACTTTTCAATCTTGTTTTCTAATTAAAGAACATCACTCAGAACGTTAAACTTTCAGATTTATTCGTACAGATCGTCACCGATACGAATAACCCGTAAATTTAGCATTCACATAGAAATATTCGTGTGTTTTGTTCTGTAAAGTCTCACATACGTTTATACATAATATATCCTAAGCAAATAATCACATGATGGTTCTGTATTGTCAGACAATTGTCTGACTCAAGAACCATTGTTCTGAACTGTGTTTCTGTTAAATGTTTCTGAAACTGTTCTATGACAACTCACTATGATAATGATAATTGATATGAATATGAAAAGTACTGAAATGTATATGATCCGTACCTGTTTTACTGTTCATGTACTGTAGAGATCACTGTTCCGGTGACGGTTCCGGCACTGATGTTACACCCAACATCTATCGAAAAATAGAGGTGAGGGTGTTGCTCAGTTGGAGTATTCAAGGATTATTGGCAGTCTGATGTATCTAATGACATGTACACGGCCAGACTTAGCATATGTTGTAAGCAGGCTAAGTAGATATACTAGTAATCCAAGCTCTGAACATTGGAAGAGCATGATAAGATTACTAAGGTACTTAAGATACACAAGAAACTATGGACTGCATTATGGCCGAGATCCAGCTATTATAGAAGGATATAGTGATGCAAACTGGATATCCGATATGAAAGATTCCAAATCCACAAGTGGTTATGTGTTCACCCTTGGTGGAGCAGCTATAGCTTGGAAGTCGTCCAAGCAAACTCTTATAGCTAGATCTACGATGGAATCTGAGTTTATCACGTTAGATAAAGCTGGAGAAGAAGCAGAATGGCTACGTCAATTTGTGGAAGACGTTCCAAGATGGCCAAAGCCTATGTCGACTATTTGCATACATTGTGATTGCCAATCGGCTATTGGTAGAGCTCAAAGTGCAATGTATAATGGCAAATCGAGGCACATTCGACGTAGACACAATACGATACGACAACTACTCTCAATGGGAGTTATCTCAATTGACTATGTGAGGTCAAAAGATAACATAGCGGATCCGTTTACAAAAGGCTTAAGCAGAGAGTTAGTGCACAAGTCGTCAAGAGGAATGGGACTAAAGCCCTTTAAACAAGTTTGTACAAAGGAAAACCTATCCTAGAAGATTGGAGATCCCATGATCTAGGCTCAATAGGACAACCTAATTGTATGAATAAGGAAGATCACTGTGAGGGAGTACCTCAAATATAGCAAGGGAGTTGCATACTTCCTAGTTCATTCCTTTATCTAATCAGTGATAATAATTGAGGATAAGCATAATGTGGTTAATGATTCTGTGTGAATCATAAAGAACCTGTTGCTTTTAATGATCTATGGTGATCACCTATGTGAGAGAGAAGTGGGGTCGCTTCGAATGGATTTGTGGGGGGCGCAAATCCTAGAGCTCTTGCAGAACCAGGCTAGTGTTCCATGACCATAACGGACACGACAATGAGGGGTTAACCAGACCAGGAAGAGTATTGTGTGAAATGTAATAACGTCTACGTAAACAGGGATTGGTTCAAGGACATCGCGTCTACCAATCGCTAGGAGACAAAGTACATATCACAAAGGAGGGTTCAAAGGAAACACCTACTTCTCCTGCAATACTCAACCGCTGAAATTTTATCGTGAGACTTGAGTGTAAGGATCGATTTCTATTCATGTGGGGGATTGTTGGAATATTTTAATGACCACGATAATTATTCGTATATGTTACGAATATGATTATTATTGATTACGTTTTGTTCTATGACGTGAACTAATCACAACGAACAGAATCGTGTCCAAAACGGAGCTAAGATGAATGAGATATCGATGCTCGAAACTGTGTTGTGTAAACTTTTTCATCTACCAATTCAAGTGTAATGAATTGGTCATGAATATGTTTGTTAATGGACATAATGGTGGCCATGAATATGTTTGTTAATGGGCATAATGGTGGCCATAAATATGCTTGTTAAAGGTTCATTATGGCAACCTTTGGAATCCTATGTGATACAAGTATATATAGAGGCATTTGGCTTCTTGTTAGCTTTGCTAGGTTGTGAAATCTCTACACCATTTGAGACACACAAACACAAGCTTCAAAAGCTCACAACACAAGAAGATACTCTATCGAGTTCTCAACAACCTACAACGATCGATTCCTTGTGACATAGTGCAAAACATTCTTGTTTCAGGTAACGTTTCGGGTTTTCGGTTAACTCCGGCAGTACATACTGTTTCGGCTGTTGTACCCTGGGAAACAGTCGGGTTCACCTGGGTGGCCCGAAATCTGTTTTAAGGGACCTCTGTTGAACAGAAATCCTCAGCCACCGAACTCGTTTTAATTTTTTTTCCATCTTCTAATACATTTCTTTCTTGTAATTTAAATTTTAGTACTTTTATGTTTATTGTAATAATGTATTTTTCATTGTGTATTTTCTGAATTGTAATTCGAGTAATTTAATAATAAAAGTGTTTATTTATTTTGTGAACGGTGTTCCTACACTTGTCCTTTTCGTTCAAAACTGACTTAAATCATCCTTTATGTTTGAGTAAATTACATAAATCGTCCTTTATGTTTTAAGCTTTTTTCACTACTTGTCCTTTTCGTTCAAACCCCGTTAATTTTTTCTCAATAAGCTCCCAAGAATGAGGTTTTCATGGTCAAACCCAGATCAATTAACTCGCAAATCGACTAATCGGAACGAAAAATCTTCTGGTTCAATCCCAATGGTGGATCAATTAACCCAAGAATGAGATTTTCATGGTCAAACCCAAATCAATTAACTCATTTGTCTCTCCCTACCCATCATTCTCGCGGCAATCAATCATGCAAATAGTCTTTCTAACTTATAGAAAAACAAAAAAAATACCTTAATGTGCATTGCATGTCTATTTAAATGTAATTTTTAACGGGGCTAACGCAAAAGGACGAAACGAGCAACATTTAGAAACATAAAGGATGATTTAAGTCAATTTTAAACGAAAAGGACAAGTAGTGAAAAATGCTCAAAACATAAAGGACGATCTGTGTAATTTTTTCTTTTTTCTAATACTATAATATTTTAATTTATATATATATAAATTATTATCTCCAATGCTTGAAATTAAAAATGTTGATTTTTATTGTTTAAATAATATGTGTTATTTAGCGTTCGTTAACTGTTCGTGAACAAGTTAAATTCCTTAATGAACGAACACAAACAACAATTTTCGTTCGGTTAGCGTTCATGAACAAGTTGAAATTTAAACGAACGAACACGAACAAGAACTCGTTCGTGTTCGTTCGGTTCGTTTACACCCCTATTGAAAACGAAATTGTGGGTTAAAAGAGTAAATAAAAGGAGTTTTAAAGGGTCATTAGTAAAGAATACAAGTTGGGTTTCTTAAATACTTCTCTAGCCGCTTCTTACGCCATATTTTGTTTGTTGTTAGGCTATGTGTTATCGTGACGTGAGTGAGGGCGTGAGAGGGGCCGGTCACGCCCACTTGGCGCCCTCCCCCGCTACATAGGGGCGTGGTAAGAGGCTGCGTGATGGTGGTCACGGGGTGAGAGGCTGTGTGATGTTTTTTTAATTTATTTTATAATTAAAAAAATAAATTAAAATAATAAAATATTGAATAAAGGTGGTGATGACGTGGAGTGATAGGGGAGTGATGATAACATATGTAAAGATGATGTGGAGTGATAAGAGTGTGATGGTATTGGTTGATTATTTGGCGCCTACGTAAAGTGATGGGGGACGCATAACACATAGCCTTACGATTCTTAGAGAAAGAAAGAAATAGATGAGACAGAGCTCGAAGATCAAGCAAAAAGATATGAGCTGTATATGATCTATAATTATGATCCATAGTTAGATGTTATAAAACGAGAAAAACGTTGTTTTTAACTACTTTATCTTTAGGATTTCCATACAGATATTTGTTAGTTTTCTTTTTTACTGTACACTTCTATAATTAAAAACCAACTCCAAACACAATGTTACTTAAGTGTGTTTATCGTGTCAGATAACAATTTATTTGGTTTTATAATTTTTTTGATCCTATACGAAGGCCGACTCGAATAACATAATGTATTTATCCTATTCGAGTTCATTTTTTGAATTCATCCAAATGAACTCGATTTTTACATCTAAATAATCCAAATAAACATGTTTTATCTTTAGGTTAAATATGAATATTCGATCCAAATAAACAATATTTTGTACATCCAATATATAATCCAAATAAGAAAAATAAATATTCAAACCGACAGGGGCGTCTCCGAGAATTCGAGTGCCCCGTGCGAAAAGAGAAAAAAAGGCCCTTTTAGATAATTTTTTTTTATATATAATGACTAATGTTGTGACAATTAACGTAAGCATAACAAAATCATAGTTTTCAAACTTAAAAGTACGTACCAATATACCAATGTTATGTTAGATATTTTAGTGTAATTGGGTTAATTTGATCGATCAATATGAATTATGAAATCATTAAACAAGTTGGGGTGTGGGGTGCACGCTTGTTTAATATTTTATCAATTCAATGGGGGTTCCAAGGGGGGCGGGGGTCCGGGGGCAGCGCCCCCGGTTAGCGGGGTCCAAGGGGCGGCAGCCCCTGGCGAGGTCCAAGGAGCGAAATCGAATTTTATCCGATCAAATATTTGGGTGAACCGCAAATAGTTTGATCTGAAAGTGTGTTCCACGACTTTCGATTCATCCGGTGTTCGTGTTTTTACTGGAAATTCTCTACATGTTATAATGGGACAATTGAATTTTTATAAAAAATATATAGTATATATAAAAACTTTTTTATAAAATTGTGCCCCTATAACCAATGTTTTCAAACCCGGACCGGACCGGCCGGTCGGGCCGGTCGGACCGGGGTTCGGCAACCAAAACGGTCCGGTTTAGCCTTCAAAACCGTTTTTGCAAAAACCGGCAGGTCGGACCGTGAACCGCCGGTCGGACCTCTAAACCGTGTAAAAACCCGGTTAGACCGTTTATGTTCCAGATGACGGCAGAGAGTTGCAGACCCCCAAATCCAAATCCCATTTCAAATTGATCCCATTTCACTGCATCCCTTTTTCTTCCATCTCGTTTTCTTCCATGTGAACGGCGACCACCAGCGGCAGCGGCAACAAAAGCGAAGAACAGATCCGCTGGTGCGGCGGCAGGCGACGGAGCAAGCTCAGATCTGATAAGCGCAGCGGCCGGTGACTGGCGCGGCTGGTAGACTGGCGACGGGTGACGAGCCAGCTCATATCCGATTGACGCGATCAGTGGTGCGGCTTGGTGACTGGTGCGGCTGCTAGGGTTTTTAAGTTTAGAGAGATGTGTGTTTAGAGACTAGAGAGAGAGAGCGCTGAGAGAGCGAGAGTTGAGAAATGGGAAACGTGCGTAGCCGCATAGGACAGAGGAGCTCTCTAATCTCTATAAATGAGTATATGCCGTTCAAAAAAAATCTATATATATTTATATATATTGTATTTTTAATATAAATATATTATATATATTATAAGTATATACTATTTATATATATAAAATATTTAAAATGTTATCCGGTTTTTAAATCCGGTTCGACCGGTCCGACCGGTTCGACCGCTGACCAGTTAAGAAACCGGTTCGACGTCCGGTCCGGTTTTAAAAACATTGCCTATAACGATGAGCCCTGTGCGGGAGGCGGGTTTGCACCCCCTCCCAGCCGCCCCTGCAAACCGAATTTATCCTGATAACCTGAATAATAATTCAAATCATTTTTTTCATATATTTGATACAATTTGAATTTTCAGATTTGGTTTTTTTAACGTCCTTACTCCGTTACTCATGTCAGGTTAATCTTACGGATATTTTATGTCAAAGAAAATAAATTAAAATTACACTAGCTTCAAAATTCATTTAAAAAAAATACTTTAATGTATTGGTTACGCAATCAATAATTCATACGAATTGGCGATGAGTAGGATCGTTATCCATTTCGTGATATTGAAATCCAACAACTGGATCTTATTGTTCAATATTTATCATCTTTATTTTTATTATTTTATATATTTTATACATATTACGTGAATACGTGTCATGGCCACCCACCCCCATAAACTCTAATATAAGCAAGTTTATAACCTTTGAAACATACACAAATATCAACATTCGTCTTCTTCGTCACTATCCTCCCCAAAATTCTCACCAATTTTAATTTTAATAAATATAAAAATGGAAGAAAAAAAATCATCGTCGTCGGTTTTAATCGAGCACAAAGCGTACGCTCGAATCGGTCTTCTGGGTAATCCGAGCGACGTATACTACGGTCGTACGATCTCTTTAAGCATCGAAAATTTCTGGGCTTGTGTTCGTCTGCAACCATCTTCAGATCTCCACATTATCCCTCATCCAACTCATGATCTTGTTAATTTCGATTCACTGTCTCACATGGTACTAATCAACTAATTAATTCACTTTAATTGCTTGTTAATCACGATTTCGGTTGTTAGTCCCCAAATTTGAAAGTTAGGGTTCTTCATGCAGAGATGGGTGATTTGTAATTATACTAAGTGTTTGTTGCAGGTGAAGCGGTTGGAGAATGAAGGGTATTATGGAGGTGTACGGTTGCTGATGGCAATTTGTAAAGTTTTTACCAGTTACTGTAAAGAACAGGGGATTCATCTTCATGATAAAAATTTTTCACTTTCGTATGACACCAACATCCCTCGGCAGGTATTATTTCTTTTTTCAATTTGCAGCATAAATCTATAATAATTTTTGATAAATATTGTTTTTTAATTAAAATCTTACGCTGTGATTTATAATTTATTATTGTTATTGTTGTTATTGTTATTATTATTATTATTATTATTATTATTATTATTATTATTATTATCCTGAACTATGGCTTAGAAGATGAGTCTGTTCTGCGATTGTTTAGGACCTCATCTTTTGGTAGGACCAGTTACTTTTTGTTGACGAAAGAATCAGGTGTTAGGCTGTTGATTAGCATACACAAAAGAAATTAAAAAACTAGTAATAATTATATCTTATAGAATTAAATTAATAAACATTTTAATATCCAATATATTTTAGAGGTTTCACAATTAGTGCTAAGCATGATATATTAAAAAAATATGAATAATTTTTTTAGCGGCTAGCGAGGGCTCAACAACATGCCTCAACATAGCTCAAATGCATTCTTAGACCCAACAACCCACGCACTGAGATCAGAGTCCGCTACCAACTCCCCGGTATATAACGCACATGTGTTGCCGAGGGCTGAACCGAACAAATCCACTGACCTTCAGGAGGAAACCATTATGTGGTAAAACACCTATTAACCGCTTTGGCAAAAATTTGAACCTCACAAAGCCTAAGTATTATGAGAATAATGACATGTCAGTTGAGCTACAAGCTCATTGACATAAAATATGAATACTTTAAGGGAAAATTACCAAAATGTCCACTTTGACCAGAATTTTAACCAAAATGTCCATTTGACTTTTCAAAAGCAGAAATGTCCATCCTCTTTACGGGCGCCGGCGCCTGTGTACTCACGGGCGGCCGCCTGTGTAAGCCCCAATCAGAAAGCGCCATGTGTCCTACACGGGCGCCCACGCCCCTTAAAAATGACAAACGCCCGTTTAAAAAAAAAGTTGTCACGGGCGTCGGGCCCACCCTGACAACTTTGTCACGGGCGTCCGCCCCTAAAAAAATTAAAAAAAATAGAAAAAATAAAAAAGTACAGTCGGGCGCCTGTAAAGTACGGGCGGGCGCCTGTAAAGTACGGGCGCCTGTAAAGTACGGGCGCCTGTAAAGTACGGGCGCCTGTAAAGTACAGGCGGACGCCTGTGACACGTTTTCCGAAAAAAAAGTCTTGGACGCCCGTAACTAGGTTCGGGCGCCTGTGTGGTCGGTCCGGGCGCCCGTTAAGGACACATGGCGAAATCCCATTGGATCTCATATAGGCGGCCGCCCGTAAGTATACGGGCGCCGACGCCCGTAAAGGGGATGGACATTTCTGCTTTTGAAAAGTCAAATGGACATATTGTGTAAAAATCTGGTTAAAGTGGCTATTTTGGTAATTTTTCCATACTTTAAAAGCTATAATTAGATTGTGTTGTGATTATAAAGGCTATTTGTATTCTATAATATAAGATCTTGACGAACATTTGACCATTTTCATACAAAAGCCACATAGGCGTCACTCAAAGATCTAATAAAAGTTTCATCTGTGTGTAACAGAAGTACTTGATGTCAACTTTGACTTTTTTTTTTTAATCAAACAGCCTTTTTTTAATTTAGGACAACGATAACAAGCCACCTTGGAAGTGGCGACATTCCGTTCTTCTATCGTGACCATGGTCACAAGAAGTGGGTCATTCCGCTCCTATAACTTATGTATTTGATTAATTAAATAAATAAGATGTGATCTTCAATTATTAAATACCAAAAATGGAATTTGATTTATTTTTTATTTTTGTTCATTTTCAGGCAGGGTTATCGGGTTCGAGCGCGATTGCGTGTGCTGCATTTAACTGTCTTCTTGACTTCTTCAACGTCCGAGACAAAATAGACGTCAACATCAGACCACAACTCATTCTAAACGCCGAAAAAGAGCTCGGAATTGTTGCAGGTCTTCAAGACAGAGTAGCACAAGTTTATGGTGGTCTTGTATACATGGTTAGCCACATCAATTTCTTCAAATCTAACGGTAAATTACATCGATCATCGTAGAAATAAGTTTGTAATAATTACAGGACTTCAACAAGACGATGATGAAGAAAAATGGGTATGGGAATTACACACAGTTGGATACAAGCCTTCTTCCACCTCTGCATCTGATCTATGCTGAAAATCCGAGTGATTCTGGGAAGGTGCACAGTGCAGTTAGACAAAGATGGTTAGATGGAGACAAGTTCATAATATCATCAATGGAGGAAGTGGCTAATTTGGCCCTCCATGGAAGAACGGCACTATTTGAAAAAGATTCTGCTAAACTTGCAGTACTTATGAATCAAAACTTTGATTTAAGAAGGTATATTTGGAATTCTTTTATAAATAAAAAAAAATCTTTTTGAAATTATTTGATGATATACTTTGTCTTAAATGTCAAACACACACTTCCCGGATATCTAAAATCCACAAATGTTTTTTATTTGATTAAATTACGGTTTTGGCATACGTGTTTTTAGTGTTTTAACTATTTCAACCTAAAATAAAATCTTCTATCAATGCATTCATGTGGTTTAAACAGCTAACGGTTTTGGCCCCTGAAATCTAACTATTCTAACAGTTTTGGCCCTCAAACTTAACTATAGTTGGGGGCCAAAACCATTAGTTGTTTATACTACAGGGGCCAACGCTGTTCGTTGTTTAAACCACATGGGTTGTATTGATAGAATATTTTATTTTAAGTAGAAATAGTTAAACATTAAAACCACATGAGCGAAAACCGTAATTTACTGCTTTTATTTTGTAGAACTTAAAGCTTAAACTTGTCCACAACTAGTTTGTTTTTACATGATGAACGTCGTTTGTGTTTTTTTATTATACTTATTCATCAAATATTATATATTCTTAAAAAAATTAGTTTATTAAGTTAGTATTTAAACTAAAATTCTATTCTTTTATGTCAAGTATCTTGTTAAAAACATGGTAATTTACATCTTGGATGTTACAAAAATTATTTTAAAATAATTTTAGTTACAATCATTATTTATAAGTTTTGTTTTGTTGTTTTGTTTTAAGATGATTATGTTTATGACTTTTATATCAAATTTTAACTTTATATGTTGCAGGCGAATGTTTGGCGATGCCGCACTTGGTGCCCTTAACATAGAGATGGTGGAGGTGGCTAGAAGCGTCGGTGCGGCTGCAAAATTCACAGGCAGTGGTGGAGCGGTGGTGGCGCTCTGCCCCGATGGACCATCACAAGTTGAAGCTTTGACGGATGCTTGTAAAAAGGCAGGATTCAGCATCGTACCAGTGAAAGTGGTACCTTCTGTTCTGAATGAAATGGATATCAGGAGTCTGGTAATGAAGAACCGGATGGAGATAAGTGGCCCACAAACACCCAAGGCGAATGTGTTTACGTTACCTTGTCCTGTTGAAAACGTAAGATAAAATGTAAAAGATGGATTTCATTATTTTCATTGTATCATGCATTGTAACATGTTATTTGCGACATTCATTAATCAACCGATGAGATTGACCTTAAGGTCAATGTATAATTTGTTGGAGAAATTCAAATATTAATGTGAGGATTTCTATTGGATCATGTAAAGAATTAATTTCCAAAATTAATATTTCTACTATTGTTCAAGTAATCCAAGGGAGTTTTGTGATATTAAGATTCATTCTTAATTGCGAGTTTTCTTCTGTTTCACCAACCAATGATGTAGTAGCATCATTGTGAATGGAGTTTAGAGTTAATCAAATCTGACTTATTTAAAACGGTGGCTGAGGGAGGGACAAACCCGACCTCCATTCCGGATCCCTCTTTTTAAGGGCACAAAAATTTCGATGTATGCATGTATGTGTGTGTGTGTTTGTGTATGTATAGAAACACATTTAGATGAGAACCAACAAGTTGCAGAATGCTAAAAAAACTATTTATAAACACATGATTTAAGAGGTATATACAAAAAATAATTTTCCTTAAAGTATAAGAAATTACTTTCATACCCTTTAAACTAGGGTGTTCATGTATTCGGTTACCGTTTATTCGGTTTAATCAGTTTTCAGTTTTTTTTTCTCTATCCAAAAACCGAACCAAATTTGAGAAATGGTTACGTTTCGGTTTCGGTTAAAACCAAACAAACCGAATAAATTGATTTAAAATCAAATAAACCGGTTAAAAGCCGAATTTAACTGAATAAACCAAATTTAATAAAATAAACCGATCATAACCCAATTAAATCGGTTAAAAAACGATCCAAATAAACCGAATTCAACCTTATACAATATTGATAAAATATATTTTAAATATGAATTCAGTTTAATAGATTAAACGAATAAACCGAATTCAGGAAAAAAATCATAACAATAACCGAACAAAAAACCGAAATTTAGAATTCGGAAACAGTTAGGAACCAAACCGAAATCAGCTAAAGTTAATAACTGAACTGAAAACCGAATTCAGAATATTTCTTTTTTCAGTTACAAATACGGTTCATTTTTGGTTTTAAATGTAATTTGTTTTATTTGAACACCCTACTTTAATATTTGAATTCGTCATGACACTTTTTTCTCGGCTCGTGTTCAGCATCTTAATTTCTCAGGGGCCGCCCCTGCTTATTTATATATATTGTCTTATCTACAACTTTAATTAAATATATATATCAACTTAAAAGTTAAATTATGTATATCTTATATAATTTTACATGCGTATATTTAATATTTTAATTTTAAATTATTGAACATATGTAATTTAAAGTTTTAAAGTTTTAAGTAAAGAAATATATATGTAATCTAAAACTTTATCTAAAAAACATGTAATCTATTTTTTTAATATGATATATATGTGTTTTATAAGGTTTACGGGGGATATATTAATTTAAATAAATAAAATTTCTTAAAACTAGTTAGAAAAAGAAAAGTTGAATTTTTTTTCCAGTAAAACCATCCAAATCCCGACACGTGTTAAACCTTCCCGAAAAATGCATATTTGCTAATTGGATCAACGTTGGGCGGAACATATCATGTGATGTGAGACAACCCATAATCCGATATATAAACGGTTACGTCTCCAGATAATAATCTGACTGACTTGGACTCGTTAAACTCACCAACAAATTCATCAACAATGCAACCAAACGGATCTTCGCCGGCGTCAACACAAATCGTGGCCAACGGATCATCGCCGGCGATCATCGAGCACAAGGCGTATGCTCGAATCGGACTTCTCGGTAATCCCAGCGACGTCTACTATGGTCGTACCATCTCTTTGAACATTGAAAATTTTTGGGCTAGTGTTCGTCTACAACCTTCTGCAGATCTCCTCATTGTTCCTCATCCTAATCATGATCTCGTTAAATTTGATTCTGTTTCTCAGTTGGTACGTACTCGTTGATCGATGGTTTTTGTCAATTAGGTCTTGTAATTTACGGTTTTTGATTTATGGGTCGATCGTTTTTCGGATGTCTTAGATCTACTTATGTATGCAGTTATTGTGATTGTGATATTATATTGTTTCTGGTGTTGTTTTTGGGGTTTGAATGGTGGATTGCATCTTCATGTGCCCTAAATTAACTGAAAGAAATAACCGTATTTTGGTCACATTCTGGATTTTTTTACAAACTTGATGGTTGTTAAACTTAGTGCTCCATGGCAGATAAACCACTTGGTCCTGAAAGGCGAGTCGTTGGTTTTAAAAAAGTGCAACATAAACCAAGGTGACTTGGTCTGCTCTGCAGCCAATCGAGCTCCATACGACCAATGTATAGCCCATACAGAGCTATGCGGTTGTATAGCACACCCAATACAACCCATACACAAGACGTACAAGTATGTACGGCCGTACATGGTGGGTGAGATCATACTACGAGCGAATTTCAGGGGTGACAATACGGGTCGCATACATATGTACGGACCGTATAACACCTCTTTATACAGATCGTACCGACTTACATGACCCGTATAATTAGATAAAGTTGTTTAATTATAATTATGAGTTTCAAAATATACAGGCCCTTTAAAAATCTTATAAATTGTTAATAAACCATATTTATATATACAGATTATACATTAATAATGATTTAATATTTAATAACCTATACAGTATACATACATAAATCTAGCCCTTGCGCCTGACTTGCATTTCAAGTATAGTCCGCCTTAGCTTGTTTCAGACATTTTTTTTAAATAAAGGTAAAAGTACAGCCATATATTATTTAATTTATATAAATTGACTCTAGACAATATTTAAAATAGTTTAATCCTTGAATATCATAATATTAGGATAATATAATAAAAAGAAAGTTGCACACGATTTAATAACTTTAAATCCTACACGTCTATGTTTGACTTTGTATATGCATTCAAACTAACTCATAAGACAAGATAAAATTAACAAAGAATAAAACAAGAGTGGGGCTTTAATCCGTTTATGTGTTCTTAAAACTAAAGTTAACCATGTATTTAACATATTGTTATCAGTATAGCAACAAGCATACACAGTAAAAATCTCACTTAGAGTAGGGTCTGGGAGGAAAGATAGAGATAAACTTTACCCATATCTCAGTTGGGATAGCGAGGCTGCTTCGAAGGAGTCCCCGGCTCAAAGTCATCGTTTGAGGTTGATCATCTCAACGCTTTTAACAATTATTTTCACAAAATAAGTAAAATAACGTTAAAATTAGTGCAATTTTACTTTTGCCTCTTAACGGCCAACACATATATACATTACATGTGTGCACCGCAAATGGGGCGTATTGTTATCAGTGTACCATAACGATTATATCAATAATAGTAATAGTTATTGTTATCTAAAATCATCATTTTTCTTGCAGGTAAACAGGTTGGAAACTGAAGGTTATTATGGAGGTGTGCGGTTGTTGATGGCAACTTGTAAAGTTTTTACCAATTACTGTAAAGAACAGGGGATTCATCTTCATAATAACAACTTCTCCCTTTCATATGACACCAACATCCCTCGTCAGGTAAAATCTGTAATCGATTGCAACTTTTGTAAATTTTATCAATACCCTTTTACAGAAAATTGTCAGGGTTACCTTTTGGATAGAATTTCAAAACACACAAAATGAAATATGGGTTTTCAATTGTTATATAACTTTATTCATTTCTCAGACAGGATTATCTGGTTCAAGTGCCATTGTATGTGCTACCTTTAGTTGTCTTCTTGACTTTTACAAAGTCAGAGATAAAATTGCCGTGGAGATAAGGCCACAACTCATCCTAAATGCAGAAAAAGAACTTGGAATTGTTGCTGGTCTACAGGATAGAGTAGCACAAGTTTATGGGGGCCTGTTATACATGGTGAGTCCTGCAAATGATTCATGTATAATGGTACTGTTTGATGATAGAATATAAACCATATTTTATTTGCAGGATTTCAACAAGGAGAGCATGGATAAAAATGGCTACGGAAATTATACACAGTTGGATACAAGTCTTCTTCCACCTCTGTATCTAATCTATGCTGAAAATCCAAGTGATTCTGGGAAGGTTCACAGTGCAGTTAGACAAAGATGGTTAGATGGAGACATGTTCATCATATCATCAATGGAGAAAGTGGCTAACTTGGCCCTTGAAGGAAAAAAGGCATTACTTGAAAAAGATTATTCTAAACTTGCAATCCTCATGAATCAAAACTTTGATCTACGAAGGTAAATAAGTGAAGTTTATTAAAATGTTGAAACTTTAAATATTGATAGAGTAGCAAGCGTACGAGTCCTTTCTCCTTAGCATAGGTTTCCTGCTGTTCAAATCTAACTTTCACTGATTCTCAGCCAGTCAGCCTTGTCTCAATTGAAACATATGAGTTTTGCTTGATTGGTGATTTAATTTAGATGGGAAATTATGTTGCAGGCAGATGTTTGGTGATGCCGCCCTTGGAGCACTGAACATAGAGATGGTGGAGGTGGCAAGAAGAGTTGGTGCAGCTTCAAAATTTACAGGTAGTGGCGGGGCGGTGGTGGCATTTTGCCCTGATGGACCATCACAAGTGGAACTTCTGAATGATGCTTGCAAGAAGGCCGGATTGTCGATTGTACCTGTGAAAGTTGTTCCTTCACTTCTTAGTGAAGTCGATATCAGAGCTCAATCATCAATCCACCATCCCAGTACATAAACTTTTTAATTTACCAATTTTTATTTCATATGTTCTATGTTCTTTGCATGTGTTATCAACTTTAATTATTATTAGTGATTGATTTTATTTATTTCTTATTATTTTTTGAGTTCAACATAAAGAAATTAATGTGAATAAGCTGTGAATTCAACCAAGTTATAAATGTTTTATTTAGGTAATTTTTTATAAGAATTTTCATAGGATTTTATAATTGATATATTTAGTTACTTTTATAATTTGGCCCATTTGTAGTGTGCATATAAAATGTATATATATGTGTCGGCCATCGAGTGACAAAAGTAAAATTGTATTAATTTTAACGTTATTTTACTTAATTTTCGTGAAAATAACGTTAAAAGCGTTGGGTTAGTTAGTTAATCAGGCTTCATGAGCTGAGAGTTATTAGACGCAGTCCCTCTATTTCTCCATAGCAGAGGTAAGAATATCTACATTTTACGTTCCGAATGATCTGTCTTAGTTTTGTTAACGGTAAGATATATTAAGTATGATGATATTAATATCATCCTTTAAAACATGACAATACAACAATAAAACAAACTGAAATTGCTAGTGAGGAACATCTGAATATATATTGCATACACACTGCTCCAGAAGCCACACTTTCTGTTTTCTTACAATTTACAAACGCTTCAAAAGTCAATCACCTTCACAAAGTCATCAAATTTCAAACATAAACTTAAACAAAATCAACCAACTCTTACACTCTGTTTCCTGCATTTTTTCAATTCTCAGCATCCAACTCTGTGATCAATCGGTTAGCAAGTATCATCAAGCATTACTCATACATATCTGTCACTCATCTTGAAGGCCAATATAACAACTGTTTAAAAAGATCAAGATTTCTTTAAACATCCCAACTTTAGTTTGCTTTCATGGAATAATAATCTTTCATTCTTCACACAACATAGTGATTAACTTTCGTGGGGATGATTCCCAAATCGGAAGACAAACAAATGGTTGCTTCAACTGTTGTTCTTCAGCATTGCAAAGAGATTTAGCAACATCACATAATGTTGAGACCTCGTTTATACAGGCTTCTTGAGCTTCAACCTAATCAAATTATCCCCAAATTAAAACATGTTTTGTGAAATTTTGACAATCATATCCGTATCCGTTCAAAAAATTATAGAAAAATTAGATTTTAATAATCTAAACCATGAATTATGTGGATCGATAAACCTGACTTTCATAGCAAATACCAAGAGCAATCCCACTCCCAACTTTCTTTTTTCCATGGCCCCGCAAACAAAATGCAAAAACTTTTCAAAATGTAGTCCGATACCTGAACCAACACAGTTTCAACGATTTCACGATACGCAGAATCCAACAAATGCTCCGTCGATGATGAAACAGAAACAGGCAGATCCGGAAACGCAGTGGGTTGTGGCTGAATTTGCATACGGTCTTGCAACGCCTTCAAGGTGTTCGACAAAAATTCCCAGTTTTGAATCTCCTCTTGGTACCTTGTTTTGAGCTTTAACAGCATTATTTTCTTTCGTTCCCTACGATTCCTTTCTTCGGCAGCAGGATCCGATGGCGGTGCGGTTGAGACGGTGGTGATGATGGAATCAACGGGCTGGCGTTTGAGACGCTTGTAAACGAACCCATCGTCGCTGACGAGCTCCCACTCTTCCTCGTGTAACTCCATGGAGTTCGCAGGATCAACAGGTTACAAAATCTGACGAATTACAAGATTGAATCAAACCTCACACAAGATTGAATAAAAAATGGTGGATTGAATGGGCAGTTTCTTCAAACGTCACTTGTTCCAAACTCGAGATATACTGAGTTTTAAAAGTTAACCCGTTACCCAGTTAATTTGTAAAAAAATATTGACTCATGATACTTTGTCGGCATGACTACTCAAATCAATTACGTTAAATCTTGAAGTAATTGTTTTTCATTAATTTCTTTCAAATCAAAATCCAAGTTTGTTGTTTTGCAATAGTTTTTATATTAAAATTTCAGATTCAGGTTTGCATTGGCTGTTTGGTAGATCTGAATCATTAAGTGCTGAATGGTTAAAAGGGTCTGAACCATTAAGTGCTGAATGGTTAAGAGGGTCTGAACCATTAAGTGCTGAACTGAATGGTTAAGTGTTGAATGGTATGTATTTTTCATTCATCATAGTATTGGTGTTGAATGGTTAAGTGCTGAATTGAATCATTAAGTTGTTATTTAATTTAAACCAAACGCGCTGAATGGTTAAGTGCTGAATGGTTTCATTAAGAGGTAAACAAACAACCCCTTAGTTAACTTGTAATTACCTACAATTGGTGATCATCAAGCCATATGGCTTCAAAGATTACTTTGTTTTTACGACGTAGCAACTTACTTACGTGGTAAACACTCGGGTCTCCACAATACCCGACTAACAAGCCCGGCCATGGGGAGGGGCAGGGTGGGCGACCTCCCCGGGCCCGACAATTTAGGGGGGCCGAAATTTTAAAAAATATATATATTATATATACAAATTTTATATAAGAAATATTTAACATCAATGTTTAAAAGGGTACATGAGCGGTCGGGGGAAGGACAAACCCGACCTCTATCACGGGCCCAATTTTTTTAGAAGGCGCAAAATTTTGATATATATGTATATATGGAGAATCGGTTAATGGTTTATTCGGTTTGATTTAATTGGTTTTCAAAATTTTCCCTATTCAAAAACCGAACCGAATTTGAGATTCGGTTGTGTTTCGGTTAAAACCGAACAAACCGATTAAAAATCAAATAAACCGGCTAAAATCAAATAAACCGAATTTCATCGAATAAACCAATTAAAAACCAAAAAACCAGTTAAAAACCGATCTGAATAAATTAAATTCAAGCTCATATATTATTAATAAAATAATAAATTTAAATCTGAATTCAGTTTAATCGGTTAACCAAACAAACCGAATTAAAAAAAATTGGAACAATTACTGAAAGAAAACAAAATTCGGAGTGAGGAACCAAAACGAAAACCGAATTCAAAATTCGGTTCGGTTTTTCAGTTACGAACACGGTTCGGTTTTTTCAGTTACGAATGCAGTTCGGTTTTTTTAGTTACGAATACGGTTCGGTTTTCGGCTTTCTTGAACACCCCTAATTTTAATATTTGAATTCACTATAGGGTCATTTTTTCAGTTTCGTCTTGATCACCTTAATTCTTATGGCCGTCTTTGAAAGTGCCCATTTTTTTTCTTGCCCCAGGCCCTAGAATTTTTTTGATTCTCGGGGCCGGCTCTGCCGACTAACCGATATGAACAAGTAAAGTGTGGCCACAAGCAACATGGTCGACGTCCTCCAAGGAAAATTGATTTAAGCGAGGATTGAACTTAAGACTTATAGGTTATCTCTCTTCCATTTTAACCACTGTACCATCCTTTAGTAAAATCAATGGTGGCCTGCTCAAACGGTTGCGTAATATGGTGATAACAAACTGGTTATTACACTTACAAAATAAATCTAGCCTTTTTTAGACGTAGTAAACATGTAATACATGCTATCATTTTAATAGGGAACACCAATTTCTCATCATCACCTACCTTTGGAGCCTTTTCTTCGACCTTCAGGCTCTCTAAAGGTTCAAGTCCGCATAGAAACATCATCATTTTTCCTAGATATCATACAACATGGGCGTAGCTTTAGTTCAGAAAGAAGGGAGGGAGGGACCGCCCTCCTGTTTTTTCGTATAGTAGTGTAAATTTCCCGATACGTAGTGTAAAATTTTTTAAAAACCTTTATTTCGCCCCCTGGGAAAAAAAAATTATTTCTCTCCCCCTGAGATTATGGTCAAGCTTCGCCACTGCATACAAGACAATCAAGATACAATATTAGATTCTATATTCTAATTCAACGCCCATTTGCGGTGCACACATATAATGTATATATGTGTTGACCCTTAAGGGGCAAAAGTAAAATTGCACTAATTTTAACGTTATTTTACTTACTTTGTGAAAATAGTCGTTAAAAACGTTGAGTTGATTAACCTCAAACGATGACTTTGAGCCGAGGACTTCTTCGGAGCAGCCTCTCTATCCCAATTGGGATAGGGTAAGGCTTGTTTCTATCCTTCTCTCCAGACCCTACTCTAAGTGAGATTTTTACTGGGTATGCTTGTTGTATATTCTAATTCAAATATGGTTTTGTTGAATCACCTATTTCATCTGAGATGGTTGAAGATGTTCCTTTGTACAGTGGTTTCAACTTTCATATACTTAACCCACAATATCTATGTTAAAGTTATCATGTTCTTATGCTTCTTATCTTCTAATTTAATATGCACTTAGAAATAACTTTATTTTTACTATCATAATCAAACACATTAGATTTGGATTTTTCTTTTATAATCGCGAATACTTCATGATACCCACTTATCATACCTGTAACAACATAACTAGAATTTTACATGACTTAATGGTCACTAATACACACATACATGATGTGTGATAGAATACTTCTATTTACTTTTTAGATATATTTTAACACTGACTACCATCATCTTAAGCTGAAATCCAGTTTCCTAGCTGTTTGTGGAATTGATTTGATCTATTCCATTGGCTTTCAGGTACGCTCTTTCCGCTAATGTCATCCGTATTTGAAATGTCGTCCACTCTTTTTTACATCTCTCTCTCACCTGAAAATATGAACATGTTTTAAGGTTTATGTGACTTGTGCTACAAGGAAGGTCTATGTGATTATTAACTAAAGCTTTCTTTAGCCAAAAAAAGTTTTTGATACACACTACTGAAGCCTTAAGTTTCCTTCAGGAATGTAAAAACTAGACTTAATTAATGAACAATTTTTTATAATAGAGAGCATGTGCATGATCATACCCCTTCCCATGCAGCCTTTCCATTCTCAGACTTGCCCTGACAAAAAGAAAAATAAACATGGCATCATGTCAAGACATCCTATTCCACATGGGTAGGGTGGCAATTAGTCTATACATGTATTTTTATTTTATTTGATTTTTGTTGATGATCATGTGAACCCACTTACATGGTAAACCCCCATGTCCTTCCCAATACCTAACTAACTGAGATAAACAAGTAAAGCGTTACCGCAAACAACTGGGTTGGTGGCCTCCAAGGAAAATCGATGCAAGTGGAAATTGAACTTGAGACCTCTAGGAGATCTATCCTCCACTTTCACCACTATACATGTATTTTTTTTTTATTATTTTTTTTTATGACCGGGGAACACACTTGCGTGGTAAACCCCAGGCCCCCCCAATACCCGACTAACCGGGGGGAACGGGTAAACCGCGGGCGCAAGCACCCGGGTCGGTGGCCTTGTGGAGAAATTGTCACCCCCATGAGTAGAACCCATGACCTCAAGCTTCAAAGCTCAACACTTTTACCACTAGGCTATCTCCACAAGGTTACTATACATGTATTTAGATGTGGGTCAAAATGGTTCGGGTTGAGTTCGCGCAAAATTTGTGTAAAAAAGTTAATCTTTTATAAATAAGTAATGTGATTATAAAGTCTATATTACTTAAATTTTGATCCACCTGAATGGGTCATGTCCTGTAGGCACAAATCTACCCTATTCTAATAGATAAAGGTTTTTAGGAAGACATATTATGTTCCTAGAGCGCGTTAAAATTGGTTTCCTGCCTCTCTATCCTATTAAATATATTTATGACACTTTTTAAAATTTTAATCTTCTCCTTTTTCTTCTATTAATTAATAAAGATTTTATTCAATTTGGTAAAAAATATGATTACATTATAAGTCATATTTTATATATTTTTATAAAACATCTTTAAAAAATATACGATATGCTATTTAGAGTAAATAATTTTAAAATTTATTTATTTAACTCGTGTAAGACAAGATTTTAACCTATTTTGTATATAAACAAACATAGCACAATTTTTTTATATAAAAAAAATTATATATTATAAATAGGTCAAATGTGATTTAAAAGTGTGTATTACTTATTTACTTCAATGATGATCTACCTTATAAGAGGCTACCCAAGAATTCCATTTTTTATTATGATCAGAATTATATTTCCTAAATACATATGGAAAGACAAAAACAACCTAATTGATGTGTCAAAGCTATAGCTTAGTTGTCTATTACGGGCATTTTTGTCATCATGCATGCTGTTGGTTTAAATTGGTATAAGTGAAAATCAGATACATGCTTTGGTGTGCCTAAAGATACACCAAACATTTTATACATAAACTTCAAACAAATGTTGACCCATTTGACTTATTTCTTTTGAAGCTATCTTTTTTTATTTTACTTGCTTGACCCATTTAAAATAATAATAATATAATCCAAATCAATTCATGCACAAGTGAATGGCTAGCAAAAGACTCACCTGGTTCCCAAGTGAAGGGACTGTTTGATGAACCACCCACTGGGCATCTACAACTCCTATCTTTTCATGAGCAGGCTGTTTAAAAAATAAAAAATAAAAAAAACAAGATAAAAATAAATAAATAAATAAATAAATAAATAAAT
Source organism: Mikania micrantha (assembly GCA_009363875.1). NCBI lineage: Eukaryota > Viridiplantae > Streptophyta > Magnoliopsida > Asterales > Asteraceae > Mikania > Mikania micrantha. The sequence goes on from CM018694.1 coordinate 72,351,945, forward strand.
AAAAAAGGAAAAAAAAAACTTCTTAGGGTTTCTAGGATTTAAAAATTAAATTAAGTATACGCTATATGTTCAAAATTGTACCTCCACGCATCTCCTAAGAGAAAAATCAAGGCCCCACCCATGGACTAAATCATTCTGCAGATAATGACACGAGGATTGTTGCAGAAGGAAAAAAAGAACATGAAAAAGAAAATAATTTAAGTACTAGTGAAAATATGTGTAAGAGATCGAAACCTGAATCATATACCACACACAACGCCATGCGTTCCGGGAGAAAACAGGGGCCATTATCTCAACAAATCTGTGTCATAATTACATTATAAGAAATATTTAGTTAATTATGTACTATGAAGCAAAAGATGCCTATTTACTGAAATTTTGAGAACTATGTGGGGTTTTTTTTTGATAAAACTTATTTCTTTAACGTTAAATGAATCAAAGGCCTGACTGATGATGAGTGTTCTGAATGTACACTCTCAAAAACTGCAAAATCAGTAAATTACCGTTTTAAACTTTTGTGTGATTTAGTGCTGAAATAACTGTGTGATATGTGTGTCTTCAAGATACATAAGTTAACTAAAAAATCATTAATAACTCAAATTGTATATGTGATGCAACACACATACGCTGCACATGGTGGCAAATGTGGATCAGTGCACCAACCATCTCTTTCCTCAGCTTCTCTGAAAGTGTGACAAGTAAAGCAATTTTCAACTTTTCATTACACGTGAAAATAACATCAGTTTAAGCATATGAGCATTAATTCTGTGCTTACTTGTGCACCTCGCTATCATTTTGTTTCCTGGTCATTTGCCATGTTAATCCACTATTAGCTGATAAACCTGGCTGGGAAATTTCTAATCCATGCTTCTTGACCAGGCTAATGTATCTGTGTATCATAGGCTAGCAGTTTAATATAAAAGTGTTCCAATTAATCTCGTTACCATTGGATAAAAGATTTTTTAATAGTTACCTTTCAGGATCAAAGTCCTCCAATCCAAGATCCTCATCCCAGATAAATATATAATCATATGATGCCAAGATATCCGGATGCAAAAAACGTTTGGCATACCACCTAAATCCAATTTCAGACTGTTTTCATGGAGATTTAGGATAACAAAAGATGGAGATTGGCATCCGTTTTGGAAATGATCGTGTGTGTGGCAATCAAAACAAGTTATTGTAAAATAATCATTTGTGTGTGTGTTTGGATACTTCTAACTATTTAATGATTTCTTTGTGTGTGAATGATTAAAATAATTAGTCTCAAAGTCAATGCCAAACATTCCCAAAGCCTAATCTTTGCTTTAGCCATTAAGTATTATTTATTTAATTGCAATTCAAAGATTACCATTTAGTTTGCTTGGGAACACTGACATGTATAGCCCTGTGTGACCATTCAAACTCATTCCATTCACTTGTTCGACCATCATAGTGAAACAGCAAAATGGAGAAATTTTCTGAGAACTGGTAATGCTAGAATTAGATTTGTTTTACACATGCGTAAACAAAAAGACATAAATGGCCTTCACCTAACCTTCTTCACTGCTTTATTGATGTTATCCTTCTGTTCATAACCCACGGTAAACGTTACAAGGTACCTCGGTTTAATGATCAAATCCTGCAAATTTCACTTTATAACTAACTACCAAAACTTATAAATTTTACTAAAAGTTGTTGCTAATATACCTCACTGGGTGTACCATACAATCTGCGGAGGTAGAGATCAGACTCGGATGTAACAATACCTGGCGGTAGCGTTTCAGCACCTCGAGGGTTTGTTGGGACCCATATCTGCATTAAATTTAGAAAAACCGTGCATCGAAAACATGGTCGTGTATAGATAAACAAAGCTATGAACTAAATGGAATGGTAAAATTACCTTTGTGTCCTCAGGTTCATGTAATAATATACTCTTCTTCCTTAGAGAAGACCAAACATTCAATAGTGCTTGTGATGAGAGGCCTGAGTACTTGTCTTCTATGTAACCAAGATCAATGGAAGGGAGTAGAGTAGATGGAAGGTTCATCTGTTATAAAAACAAACAAGTTGTTACTATTATTCACATGATAAACAGATGGCCTTATTAGCTTTACATGAATCAAAGAATGATAAAAAGTTGAAACATGCCTTGGTTAACGAAATTGTTGGGAAGGATACACCTAAAAACAATCCAAAAACAATGCTGATAAAAGTTGTTACTATTATTCTCATTGTCTCATTCGATCTTCTTACTATTCCACTGCAAAAAAATGAAAAATCAAATGACTTTAATAAACAAAACACAAACTAAAAAACAATAACTTGATTTCAGAACCTGCGGGTATTTGTTTCCATATTATTCTGAACTGTCTGATAAATTAAGTTAGCTATGTAGTCAACTCTAAAGATGACTCCTTAGCTACAGCCTACAGAGGTATAATCTTTATCACTGTGGTCCAACCCTGAAACCAGAAAATGAAAAAATTACTAAGATATGCAAGTAGGCAACAGAACTTGTTCCCTATTTGGAGTGTTAGGATATGAATTTTCACAACTATTGTTTGACGTAGCTCCCGCTTTGCTCACGGTCTAGGACATAAAGAATCAATATCAGTTAACTGAAGTGTTAGATAATCGGTTTTACATTAATTTTAATTTTCTTACAAAAGATTCTTACATACTTCTCTAAATCTGATTAGTTTGTCATGTATAAACAGAAAATCATAATCACATTCAGTTATAGGCTTTAAAAACTAATTATTGTGATTTAAATAGCAATAATCACTGTCGATCAAAGTCCAAGGTCCCCAAAAATACCAGTTTAATGAATTTTAATCGCAGATCTCTAACTATGATGTATAAGAAATTAATCAAACTTATGATGTTCCGTATAGGTGATTAACTGATTATGTATAATCGACGAAATCCACAGGCATTATCGATTTTCTCTTTTTTTTTTTAACCAACCGACAAAGATCTTTACGAAATCACGAATCCAATTCCATATTCACATATAATCTGAAGGCAAATAATATCAAGTTATTGTCAAGTTCAACAAGATCAACGAACGCAAGTAAATCGTAATCCGATTACATGAACCAGTATATGACCAAATTCAATAAACACGGATAAAATCAATATCATGAGCTTGAACTAGCTGGATTTTACCTGGAGCATGAAAAAACCCTAGATTCGAGACGCAAATGCTACTCCAACAAACATGTAATTACAACTTCATAGAGCCTGAAAGAGCAAATTAAGTGTGCAGAAGAAGAGATTACCAAACGATTGTATAGATAATTAATTAATGAATGAATGCAGATTATGAGCTAACTTCAAGAATCTGTGATGAACAGACAAAATTCTTTTGATAATTTTTGCGATTTGTTTATTTGAGAGCGTGAAGAATTGTTGGGAGAGACAGTATGGGTGGTGCTCCACTCTGTCTGTTGTCAGGATCTGACGGTCAGAATAGATTTTGAGGTCCACGTGTAGGGACAGATGACGGTTTGTATACCCTTCCCGCTTTGTTTATACGAAATACGGAAATATTAGTAATCACCGTACGTGTTATATTTCGAATTAAATCATGACCAATTGACCATTTTTAACTCATAATTAGTAAATTTAAAAATAAGATTAGAACTAGTAATCATCACATGTTTATGATTACAATAGCTTAAAGAGTAAGATGTATAAATTTAAATTGAAGAACTAATCGAAAAGATAATGTTGATCGACTCCACCGACTTATTAAGTGCTCAAGTCAGGTTGAGTTTAAATAAATCTAGATTTAATTATGAAATGAAATTCATTAATGGTTGAGCTTCTTATATTTGTGAATTTAAACAATAATTAATATAAACTAGTGTTTAACTACCTTCGTTTCATGCTTACATATTTAAAAAACATACAAGCAAAGAATAAACCATTATATAACACTATTCCTACTCTCGTGTCATTTGTAGGTTAACAAATGACGAAAACCTAAACGATCCAAATGTAAAAAAATGTTATTAAAAACAAAAATGCTATAAAGAACCCAACACAATTGATCCGTTATGAGAGAGGGGTCTTAGCGGTTGATAGTGTTGTTAGGATTTCTCACTCTTATGTAGATAATGAATAATTTATCTGCTATTTATAGATTTCGATCATTCGGATAATTTAGTCTATTTTTATTTAAATTTCAAATATATCTTCATATCTCCTCATATTTTCAAAATTATAACACATATCCAAATGAAATTTATAATACATATATATATATAGGGGTTGTATCATGTGAAAATCCGATCTTAAAAAGAAAACCCTTCAATCATATCTGGGTCATTGATTTGAAATCTTAAAAATAGATATGTCGTTCATATTCACCCACATTAAAACTCATTTTTTATTCAAAACTCAATTTTTTATTCAAGTTTAACGTGGACTACATATTTAATTTCAAAATTTTAAATCAATAAATTAAATAGGTTTAAGAGTTTTCTCTCTAGAAAACAGGTTTTCACATGATACAATCCATATATATATATCAAAAGGTTAACATACAAAAGGTATTTTGCGTACAAATGACGACACAATAATCACACACTTGAGTTACATTCAAGTGATAATTAACACGTAGTGTGAGACTTTGGATTATCACGCATATAAGACTACCCGCAATGCTAACACTGCATTTAACTACATGCGTCCTAGTCATCACTGACACATCAGCTTTTTACACATTCTTCTCATATGTATTATCTCTCCTCTTTTTAACTCCAACACATCCTTCTCACGTGCATTTTTTATCACCCACATGATTTTAAAGAGGTAGCCCACCTCTTTTTTCTTTTTCTACGCACGTGGAGACGTGCAAATCCATCCAAAATGCTGCCACATCATCCCCTCCATTGCATTTGTCTGAAAAATGGCCATCCACGTAGGCCTTCTACGTGCGCAGTGGGTTCAGTCTAATTATTCACTTTTGCAGTGATAATACAAAGGTTACACCCATATAAAAACATTCGAGTCAAATGTATTAAGAAACTCATCATCACTTCCAAATCATGGAGCCTAATATTTGTTCTTTTTGTCAACTCCCATCAAATTATACAATATAAATCACATTTATGAACTAAAATAAAATACAATTGCTAAAAATTCGATAAAAGTGTTTAATCTTGCAAATTTCAACAAAATCTTCGACTCAGAACTATGAATCAAATCCGATACAAGACAACCATCACCCAGATGCCTCATGTACCTAAAAATATTTATATATTTGTTCCAGAACCACAAAAAAAGAAAAAAAAAGAAACTTTATATAAATACAAAAAAATGAAAAAATTAACTTGTGCTATAAACATGCACATTAAACCGAGTCAAGCTAAAGTAGTCTCTCCTGAAAATAATCAAGCTCCAGATTAGAAAATATTGAATTTGACTTGGTCTCGTTTACAATATTCGAAACACGTGTCCTTTTCAGGTATGATTGCTTGGTTATTAATAAAATTTAAAATAGCAAATCATGTTTTTATATCAATACACGTTTGTTCTGCAGCAAGTGAAATACAAATGAAAACGATAGTTATCATATACTACGCGTTCTTTCTATCTGACTATCTCTCAGTCATGAATCATGATAACACATATGTGTACAAGTTATAAGTTAACGTCGTGCCATACGTTCCGATATACACACACGCCGACACTAGCTTTGTTACAAACTTAGAAAGTACAATCACGTATCAAAGTATTTAACAGCAATTAATTTGCAAGAATTCAGAATATAATTTAGGCTGAACCATTTAACTGCAGTTTTTTAAAGGAAAAAAAAAAAAAAAAGAAAAATGTTGGTGGTTAACTTTTATTCATTGGCAAAACAGGGGTAGAAGCAGTACCATCAGTGCCAAAGTAACGATCACCAAACTGACCCATGCCTGGAATCACTCTTGAATGCTCATTCAGCCCTGCATCAATCTCTGACGTCACTATTTTCAGCCTTGGATACTGCTTACAAACTGCACGTATTCCTTCTGGTGCCTGCACCATCATCACCCAACTTCACACCACGCAAAACTTAAAACACGCATACCAAACCGGTCATTCACAAATGAGGCTAAGCCTGTGACAGGTCTAGCTCATAATGCAAATTTTCTAATCGCCTTTTTTTGAAAAAGCTTGATTACAAATGAGGTATTTTCTTTTGTTTTCGATAACGGGTTAGTTTTTGCCTAAGATAACGAATTATGCGCGTTGTAGTTCGCAAACTGAAGACTTAAGACGAGGATGGGTCATTTTGTCTTGCAGTTGCTACAAAATAAAAATCTAAAGGCATCAAAGGCCATGTCAAGAATCAAAGGCATCAAAGGCCAGGAGCTTACCGCTATAAGGTTAAGGAAGATGATGTTAGACTCAGATACACCCTTGTTCAGCAACAAGGAGATTGCCTCCATTGCAGAATCACCTGATTTTCAGTAACAGGCATTCAATCACCATTATAAAGCATTTCATTGAGATAGACATTCAGAAGTTGAAGTGTAAAATGACAACCCGAAGCAAGCACTGGATCAAGCAGTAAAACTTGACGGCTTGCAATGTCTTTGGGTAGTTTTTCATAGATCAACTGCACCAAAACGTGTACAATCAGGCATTCACATAGACCAGTTCGACAGATTAAAACCAATAGATAGGAAGAGAAGCATGAGTTTGACCTGCCGTCCATTGCCTTCTCTTTGAATAAGAACTTTTCCAATTTTAATTCCTTTGCAACAAGCTCGTAATGCATTCTCCATGCTTTCACCACTGGAGAATGTTCAAAAGATTAGTTTAGAAGTGTTAGCTTTTTGTCAATGTATCTACATTAAATTGGCTCTCAAAGTCAATGCTTAGGATTAGAGGTGGCAATTTTTACTCATATCAAAGGAAATGGGTTGGTTTGGGTAAACAATTGTAGTATAATGCGTTGAAATGGGTAACATCATAATATTGAATGGGTTGAGATGTGTAGCACTTAAACACAATGTGGGTCAAGATGGGTAACCAAAAAACGATGTAAATGCAATGGATCCTAACATTTAAGAATGATTAATAACATATTTGATGAGAAAATCACTAAAAATTATCTAAATGTAGTATTTGTTTACTTATAACACATCTTAAGTTAAATTAAATTGATGTTTTTCAAGAACAATCCATTTAGATCCGAACTGATTTTGCTTAAAACCCGTTCTAACCCGCACCCATCATGACCCGAAGGTCCCGAACCCATTCTGAGCCGCTACCCAACCCGCCCATTTTGTCAGGCATACTTATGATTTAAATGTTTTTGGTCAATGTTCATTTTGGCAAAAGAAGTACCTTCTGATGATTGAAACACCACACAATCTTTTGCAGAATACCACTCCTGTGTAGATGGATTCTACAATCAAGCCACCAAAAAAGTTAAAATTGAAATACAATTTGACTGTTGAAGATGACTAAACAATTAGATATGCTGATTAAGTTACCTGTTGGAGTGACTAATTGTTTTTCTGTAAAAGGAAGATGACCTAGACCATGTTCCACAACCTAAAAACATAACTCCAACCCGTGTTTGGTCAAATGAGTCAAACTTTTATCAGTCAATGAAGAGATTCATAACATGAGATGCCAAGATGGTCATACCAAGCGGATAAGACGGTCTGCATAAAAAACAAAGTCATGTTTTCTTGTTTTGGCATCGCGTATAAGTGTGTGCATACCGCGTATCTGAAGGACCAGAAACATAATCAGATAACACCATTGAACAAAAACTAAATAAATTATACAAGTATTTACCTGAAATGTTGATGGTATTACAAAAAGGTTCTGATATATTTTACAAAGATCATGTTGACCAAGCTTTGTGCGGATATGTTGCACTATTAAATCGATTGCAACATTGTTATCTGCTCCCCTTGGGATTATAATATCTGCATGTTTCTTTGATGGAAGAATGAATTCCTCAAAGCTAGGCTTTACATGATTAGCATACTGCAAATGAAAATTAAAAATGTATGCAAAACCTATCAATTAAATCAAAGTTCCAATATCTGCATGTTCATGAAGTCACAAGAGAAAATCTACTAACTTGGTCAAGCACATACTGGATATTTCTCCCTCTCTCAACAGTATCGCGCTTTATCCTCCTTCCCAATCGCACATCAGAATCTGTATCACAGAAGTTGTAAAACATTGTGAATCAAAAGATTTATAATTTGATAGAAAATTAGGTGATTTTACTCTCTTGAACGGAATCTTATATGTAAAGATGAAAGATAGAAAGATCAACATGAAAAGTGATGAACCTGAATCAACAAAAATCTTTATGTTCATTAGATCTCGAACTCTCTCATCATGGAGAACTAGAATTCCTTCCAGAATGATGACATCTGACGGGTTCACCTGCATTTTGATTCAATGATCAGATTTTTTTTTTTAATATTGAAATACAATATACTTATATACTGTCTTATAACATTTATGAATGTGTTCATACCATGCGGCCTGGTCCAATTTTCTGATGGGTCTTATAATCATAATCCGGGATGTTAACTGACTGCCCGTTTATTAAAGCCTCCATGCATGAGACTAGAAGTTCAGTGTCAAAAGAATCTGAAAAAGCATAATGTAAGTTTAAACGTAAATGAGAAAACTACATGCATTATTTGAATTTGCAGATAAGAAAATTAATTACCAGGATGATCAAAATTGTAATTTTGGGGATTTGCAGATTCCTCATCACTAAGAGAATGATAAAATGAATCCTACAGTATTGCATAAATAACTGCATTTACCTCTTGATAATTTTGTAATATGAAATATGTAAACCATTTAAGTGAAGCATGTAATCTTACTTGATTGATTAGGACAACCCTTCGATCATGGAGTCTTGATATTATAACATTGCAGACTGTTGTTTTTCCAGATGCTGTTCCACCAGCAACACCTTAATTTGGGTTTTACAAAGTGAATTTAATTGTTAAGCATCATATATAACTATGACATGGACACAAACATTGTAGCATCTGACCCCTCATATCAACTAATATTGCATGTTTTGTACACAATTAACCAATTGTTTTGGCTTTGGTTGGCAGAGTGGAGACTTCCCGGAATGTTACATTGTTACCTATCCTGGAATTGAACCCATCCAAGTTCAAACTATGGAGTTCTGTTTGTTTTCATAATCAACCAATACGTCTAAAACGCGTTGGTAATATCTGAGGTTGGACATTCCTTACGAGTCCAACGTCTCTGGGCTGACGGAGGATTTGTTTATAGGTTTTAAAAAGTGAATAATTTGTTAAGCATCATATATAATATGACATAAATACAAATGATGTAACATCTTCTCCCTCATACCAACAAATATAGTTTGTTTCGCCAACAATGAGCTCACGGATTTGTTTTCTGGTAGCCAAAGTGAAATTTTTTTCAGAGATCACCTATGTAGAGATTGCTCTCACCCAAACACTTGCAAAAATGTGGAGCTCTTTTCATCCATCGAAAATGTGCCTAAAACGTGTTGGCGGTCAGCATTAATATCTCAACATATCTTAGGTGATCTGGTGATGTAAGATTTGACTAACAAAATACCATATTAAGAGAAAAGTAAGATACACTTAAATTTAAAGCAGCTTTACTCAAGAGCAGTCATTTACCAATGATGAATGGAACTTTATATCTATTTGGTGATTGGGCACCGTTACGTTGGGGAGAAGACTGATTCTGGGATTTAGCGGGAATTTTATCATCCATCACTGACATGAGCCTCTAAAATCAATCAAAAATACCCAATTATCCAACAAACCTAAAAGTATATAACGCATATAGCAACAATTAGGGGTTTCAAAACAGTTTGATATCTGAATAATCGTTTGAATTTCCAATTCAATGTCTTGTAAATTAGTAACTTTATAGCTGCTCTTCGCAGCGACACATGTTATGCACACACACACACGCACGCATGGTGCAACACATGTTTGATCGTTGATCGGAAAAATGTGATCGGTTAAGAGATACCTTGGGATGTACGATGACGGAAAAGAGTGGATTACTTGAAATTGAGCTATAATTTTGAACAAATAACGTAAATCGCCATTGAAGGTCGATAACGTAAAATTGAATGCATAATTTATAAAATTAAAAAAAAAAAGATATTTTCAATTTGGATCTGATTTTTGATACAAATTTATTAAAAATATGTTTTGGTAAAAGAAAATCTGAGGTTTAGAAAAAATCGGGGCACGCGGGAAAACCGAAGTTCTTGAGTTGATGACGTGGCGCCTTCTTTGTTATACGTCCATGTTTCATGCAACCATGGACTTGATATAAATTTGGCTTTTATTTTCTATTCTATAATGAAATCATCTATTTTTTTAATTAATATATTAAAAATCTATAAAAAAAATATATATAACAATTGATAAGAAGCCATATTGAGACTGAGCACAGCGGTCGTCCCGCCCGGCCAGCGGGCTCTTCCCCCGCCGCGGTGCCCAGCGGGAACACCGCCCCTCAGCCAGCGGTGCCCCGCCCAACGAGCCGGAACGGCCCCCGCTCCCAGTTCGGTTTCCTTCTTCCTCATTGGTTGGTTCAAGATGGTGGGTGTTAAAAGGGTTTTCAGTGGGGAAAGGTTTTCAGTGGGATGACCATTGTGGGTGTTAAAGGTTTTCAGTGGGGTAATGACGTGGCAGGAAATTTCAGTGGGGAAGGTTTTCAGTGGGGTGACCACTGTGGATAGTCTGATGATCTTTTTGTCAGCGGCCCAAAACACGTAAATATATTTGGGATATATATAGGGTTGGAACTAATACAAAAATATATTTTGTCTGATAAGAGTAATAATTAACAAAATTTGACATATGACATGACTAAAAACATAAAAAATAAACATCTAATAGAAAAAAAATGTCTAGCATAAAAAATTAAAAATCCAAAAATAACAATAATGCTATACAAAAAACCAATAATACGATAAAAAAACAAAAATTCAGTACAAAAATACATAACAAAAGGTATACATTATACAAAAAAAAATCAGTAAAAAAATATGTTATACCTTAATTATCAAACATTCTTTTTTGAATATGACAAATGTCAAACTCGTAGTTATTCTTACTATTCTTGGTTAAAAATCTTCTCTAATTTAATTAATCATTTCCCTGTATATATATCTACTAGGTTAAATCACGTGTGTTACACGGGTTGAATAAATAAAATGTTAAATAATTTATAATAAAAAAGTTATGTCTTTAAAAAGCATATGTATTGCAATAGTTAAATGAATATATATTACATAAGTTGAATAAAATATAATTTAAATTGTTAATACTTAAAGTCATTAAAATAAATAATTAAAAAAAATAAACTTTAAAGTGACGATAGCTAATTTTGTTAAGTTAATTATTAAATATATTGTATTTAACTATGTATTAACGTTTTTATGTAATCAATATTCATTCTATTAAAATATAAATTATCATATAAATATTTTTATTATCGTAGTTCAATGAACTTGAATTGCAATTAAATTTAATACATATTAAAAAAACTAAGAATAAATATTTGGATTTTTTTCTGAAAATAAATTAATATAATAATTGGCCAAATTTGTTAATTATTACTATTAATAAAGAATTGTTTAACAAATGAATTAATTATCCAAATTTAAGGCAGGAAAATGAATAAAAACATGCCTCATTGCATGACATGTGGCAAAAAACCTTCATTTATCATATAAGATAGATAAGGTATGACTTAACATATAACTTATGATTATCCAATTTCATTTATAATTCTTTATAATTTGGCTACTTTTTTGATAGTTTGTATATAGGGGTAACTTTATATAAATGTAACCAACTTTCAGTTTTGTTTCAATTAGGTCACTCATACTTTTTTTTTGTTCCGATTAAGTCACTCATACTTTTTTTCGTTCAGATTAAGTCACTCATACTTTTTTTTGTTCCGATTAGGTCACTCATACTTTTTTTTGTTCCAATTAGGTCACTCATATGAGCGACTTAATCGGAACAAAATTAAAAGTAAAGTGACGTAATCGGAACAAAAAAAAAGTATGAGTGACTTAATCGGAACAAAAAAAGGTATGAGTAACTTAATCGGAACAAAAAAAAGTATGAGTAACATGAGTGAAACAAAGCTGAAAGTTGGTTACATTTGTATGACGTTTTCCCTTGTATATAAGCATAAAGACAACGAAACCTGGATCAATTAAAAGTCGTGAAACACACTTTTAGATCAAACAATTTTGTGATTTACCCAAATTTTTGATAAAATAAAATTATATTCGTAGTTTCAAGAACAAATATGTTTATTTTATAGAGTAATTTTAAGAATCAGTACAAAAATAGAATTAATGAATTTCGAGATAAGCAGGAAGATATCAAAAATTACTAAAAAACAACTTACTAGTTTTATTTCTTTCAAAATTGTCCAAGATTAGTAAACAAATTTTCATGACAAAATTTGTAAATCAAAAACTTTAATGCATTTTCAATATAGCAATTTAGACTAGAATTTTTTTTTTCCATGCTAACGTGGCAACTAAGCCCTAGCTAGAGGCTTTGCCCCTTAGACTTTGAGGACTCTAATTTTTGAAACCTCAATTGAATCATAAAACCTCAAATAACTATGTATGTCACACCCAACTTATTTAATGATTTTATGATTCAGATTGATCATTATATCAATACAATTACATTCAAATATATAACAGTTTGCGAATTTTAATTGTTCAGATTGATCATTGTAAAGCTAATTTTAATTGGTTTATTAGCAAGAAACGTACATGTCGCAATGTCTCTTTCCAACTTAGCTTGCTCAACAGTCATGGTGTAGGCTATGACTTTTGAATAAAAGGGATGCTCTTACAACATTCTAAGGGGTTAAGGACATGGATGCAATGGTGAATATAATCATCATTCCTTACCAACTTTATGTAATGTTTAACATGTACAAATAATAATTGACAACAAATAAAATACAACTAATTTGTAGTGTCTTGTAAAGTTGCTGGAATGTTGATGTTAAAGATTAAAAAAAAAAAAAAAAAAAAAAAAAAAAAAAAAAAAAAAAAAAAAAAAAACAACATAAACATAAACATGCGCCATCATTCACGATACATTTTCATCATGCTAATCAAACACAAATAGAGAGTGAAATTTAACAAAATTTGATACCCTAAAACAAAACCCAAATTTCTGAAATTAATTAACCGTTTTAATAATCGAATTTAAGTCGATTCATTATATTGACTCAAGATTAAAGCAACTAACAATGGTTAATGGTTTGAGCCAAAATTTATTTATACAATTTGAATCTAAAACTGTTGGGGAAATACTTCTAGAAAACAATCGGAATCTTCCAAATTGAAGATGCGAAAATTTGCAACATCAAATACGAACCACACGTATCAAAGTACTTCTCGTTTAATAATACCCTTCTTGACTTCTCTATGAAAAGTCTTGGGTTCGAATTCGGGACGAAACATATTTGCTGAGGCAAGGTCATTGAGTTTACCCAATTGTGGGGTTCCTCGTAGGGAGGGCTTGGGCGTAAGTCTCAGAGCGTCAAATCCAAGGAGACGGTTGAAATCCCGTCTTGACGCTGTGTTCCCGAGTTCATTTAATGAGAGAAAAAGAAGGAAATGGAAGGAAAGAACAAACATTTTTGTGTTTCCGAGTTTCATTTAACGAGGGAAGGGAAGAGAAAATAACACATGTTGTGTTCCCGAGTTTCATTTAATGAGAGAAAGGAAGGGAAGTGGAAGGAAACCAAGGCTAAATTACCTACCTTTTCTTTCCTTCCGATTTGGAAAGAAATTGAATGAAAGAAATCCCTCTTTTCTTTTACTTTCCTCTTATTTCCTTTTTGTTCCCTCCTTTAATAAATTCGGGAACACAGCGTGAGTGTCGTCATACCATGATGTTAAAAAAGCAAAAATATAAAATAATAACAAAGATATGAACCGACCGCACATGGTAATGCTTGGAAAAATTTATCCAGGTTTGCGTCTTTGAATTTACTTCCTGTAGATTCATTCGCTTATAAAATTGTTAATCACTGATCAAATCAAATTGTTAAGCAAAATCTGATGCAAATCGTCTGTTCATCGTAACCGATGAGATTATACTATAATTATAATAATTATTCATACAGTGGAAACGCTCAAGTGGTTTGACCAGAATTAAGGATGTTGATATACGTTTCTTCCGGTTGCAGATGAGAAAGTTTTTAGATGTTTCAATGCCGTGTTTTGAACAACTTGTTTGGCTACAAATTTGATCATCTTGAAGGTTTCCATTATTTTACGATTTAAACACATGAAGATCGGTGAAGCTTCCATCGTTCTACAGACTTCTTAGGGTTTTAATAGATTTCAAGCAAACGCGTTAAATGCAAATTGCAATTGTGAAGCAAAGTCGTACTCGTTATCTGATTCAATTTCACATTAAATTAGGGTTTTCAATTCAGATTTGAGATTTTGAGTTTGAATCGTCATTTTGATAAATTGCTTTTTGAACAAGAATTGAATACATCTGGTTAATCGATGGGAGGCAGGAGTTCAAGGGAAGAAGGAGCAAGATATAGACATTCATCATCGTTTCAATCGACTTCGTCGTTCTCTGGAAATCAGTTCGCCGGTTATTCTCCTCAACCGTCGTATTCTTTTCCGGCACATGGAGATCAAAGTTATCCTGCTACTAGTTCTGCCAATGGATCCCAACCTTATATACCACAGAAGAAGTTTGACAAGAGATATTCAAGAATTGCAGATGCTTACACGTCTTTAGAACAGGTAACATCACCTACAAATCCACAATCATCATGTTAATTTTGATTGATTCTTGCTTTTTTATTCTTCTTTATCATAAAATCAGTGTGAAATATCCTCAAATTCTTATCTGCAGGTGACTCAGGATCTTGCACGTGCAGGGCTTGAGTCTTCTAACCTCATTGTTGGCATTGATTTCACTAAGAGCAATGAATGGACAGGTAACTTTGTTATGCTCATTGTTTTTTCGTGAAATTTGATCAACGTAAAGGAAACATGTTTAACATTGGATCATGTAAATAGGATCAAGATCCTTCCACAGGAAAAGCTTGCATCATATTGGAGATGATATTAATCCTTATGAACAAGCTATATCTATCGTTGGCAAAACGTTAGCAGCTTTTGATGAGGATAATTTGATTCCGTGTTATGGATTTGGAGATGGTATAGTTCTGTAAGCTTGTGTCTATTCTTATTACTGTATACAATAACAAACAAACAAACATACCCAACAAAACGCACTCATAGGCAAAGCTTGTGTCTATTTCTGTACATAATGATGCTACACAAGAAACACAAATTTAGTGCCATTTTAATTTTTTTGCTTCATTGTGCAGCATCAACACATGATCAAAATGTATTCAGCTTTTATCCTGAAGATAGATTCTGTAATGGATTTGAGGATGTCTTGAGTAGATATAGAGAGATTGTCCCTCGTCTCATACTTTCAGGTTCATAATCTACTTAACCCTTTTACCTCTTCTTGCTGATGGTTCTTAAAAGCTCTGTGATCTTGTCATTTCCTTTCTAAATAAACATTCATTAATCTTGCAGGACCAACATCGTTTGCCCCAGTCATTGAACAGGCTATGACAATTGTTGAACAAAGTGGGGGCCAATATCATGTGCTTTTAATCATTGCTGATGGGCAGGTTGGTATTTTTGGTCATTAACATCAGTTTAATTTGTTTTCTTTTTTTCTGAAGTAAATTGATGTGTTACTAATATTACAGTTGTTTTATAGGTAACAAGAAGTGTGGACACTGAGCGTGGCCAATTAAGTCCACAAGAACAGAAAACAGTAGATGCTATAGTTGAAGCAAGGTGATTGTCTGTAACATTTATCAAATATTAAGCTTTTATATCTAAGAGTTTCATGGACTTTTGCTTAAGTTAACATAATTTTTTACAGCAAGCTTCCACTTTCGATTGTATTAGTCGGGGTTGGAGATGGGCCTTGGGACATGATGAAGGAATTTGATGATAACATCCCTGATCGTGACTTTGATAATTTCCAGGTAAACAGTTAGCTTCTAGAGGTGGCTGGTTGAGTAATGGGCCATTATTAGTTGGGGTCTAAATGGACGAGTCAGGCCTAAATGAGTTGACCTCTGAGACATCTTTTTGTTTTTTCTAGTTTCTTTTTGTATAATCAAATAATCAATCATTTTTATGAAACACATATTAGTAGAATGTATTCTAATTCTTTAAAGGTGTTGTATGCTTATAAAATAGTCTTTGGAACACTTTATCTTTTTGCTAAACTTTTTTATCTGACCCGTCTGAGCTAAAATACAACCCAAATTGACCCACGTATAATTAAATGGGCCAAAATTGACACATATAAATTTTAATTTCATGGCAATACTGAGATATTATGACACATTATGCATACTTTTAATGTTCTTTTATTTGTTGTATTAGTTTGTCAATTTCACAGAAATCATGTCAAAGAATGTACCTTTAATTCGAAAAGAGACGGAATTTGCACTTTCAGCGTTGATGGAAATCCCTTCTCAATATAAAGCAACAATTGAACTTAATTTACTAGGGTACGTGACACCAGTCTTCCTTTTGACCTTTGTCAAATAAGTTTGACTGATTCCTGACTGTCTTCTTATATTGTATGATTTTATATATTTTTAATCTCCAGTATTCAGAAAGGAATTTCACCCCAAAGGGTCGCCCTTCCTCCTCCAATTCGTGGACCATACTCCTACAACAGCCCAAAACCATCACATTCGACCAGTTTTCAAAAGGGTTCACAATCTTATTACGGGCATAGCAGTCCTGTTCATTCTGTTCCTGTTTATGGTCAAAGCCGAACTAGTTCAGATCAAACGTCAGCAGCACTTTCAAAATCTACCTACGACGACCAGGTACCCATTGTTCAATTTTAGCAGAATTGTTTCTAAGATCTTACGAGTGCTGGTTCTTGGTTTAACTTAGAAGTGACAATTTTAACATGTTTATTTGAAAATGTACCTCTTTGATTTATATTTTATCAATAATGATGAAATGTGTGACGGAAGAACGGTCCAGCGCATTTAAAAGCAGACCTAGGGGCTTGTAACCTCCAAAATGGCATGTTCAATTGTTCAAACTTGTTTTTGTGGCCATAAATCTTATATTAATTATATCTAAAATTAAAAAAATATATATATGAATACGACTATAAGTGCTAACGGGTCAACTTAAACCAGCCTTACCCGTATAGGATCTAGCATGTTCTAACCAATTAATCACGGGCCCATTTTTGCCACCTACACCTACAACTTTTTGTCCTATTATTACAATTTTTTCTTTAAAGTACTTTGCATTAACATGATTCTTGGTTGAATTCATGTTATTTAAGATTGATTTTAGGAAACAGTGCCGATTATATCTTTATTTTCTTACTTTTTTTTTTGGATCTTTTGCAGCTATGTCCCATTTGCATTACTAACTCTAAAGACATGGCCTTTGGTTGCGGACACCAGGTATTTTTACATGTTCACATGTTACTTCCGAGTAAATCTTAATATTCTAGCATTCAATACTCAAGTTTGTTGGTTTTTGGGTATTTTGCAGACATGTTACGAGTGTGGAGAGACGCTTGAGTTATGCCCGATTTGCCGGAGTTCAATCCAAACTAGAATAAAGCTATACTAAACATTGATTATTATTATTATTTTTTAATTATTTATTTTTGGTATAGAATATGATTTATTTTTTAGCTTGTCAGGCTACATTCTCTGGTAAAAAAAAGATGTTTTATGCATTTTTTTAGTCATTTGAAGTTTTTTTAGTGATATAGAAGTATTTAAAAATTAAAGATACGTAAATGAACGTGAGTGTCGCAAATTTATTTTCCTCAAATGGGTTTTATCAATTTTTTATTATTATGTAATTACCAGCTATTACTTGGAGTTTTTTTTAGCTAATTCTGTTATTTGTCAATCGAGAGTGATCTTAGTTAAAATTATTTACCTTCTATTACTATATTGCATACTAGCATTATAAACCCATGTATTACATGGGTTGAATAATTATAACATGTTATAAATAATAATTTTTATAGAAATTTATATGTTCTTTGGAGACGGGGGCGGGGGCGGCCGCCCCCCTCTTTTTCCGTCCATAGTGTTAATTTTTCGGCCAAAATGCTATTTTTAGTTAAAAATAGGGTTTCGCCCCCTCGTTTCAAAAAATTAACATGTATTATGAGTTTCAAAATTTTCCGCCCCCCTCCCCCCTCAAGTCGATCAAGCTCCGCCACTGGTTAGATTTATCAACTATTGGTGAAATAAGAAATGTGAATATCTAAAAATTATAAAACAAATAATAAATATATTCAATAATTATATAATTATATCTTAAGATAATATGTAATTTAAATTTTATTATAATTTACCAAGTTTTAATAAAGTAGTAAACTATTAGAATAAGAAAATATATATTTTTAAATATACAATTGTTAAAAATTGTTAAAATAATTAGGAGAAAGAGGCGGGAAAAAAATCCAGATATTACTAGGATGTGACACGTGTCTTCTAAATATATTCCTTTATTAGAGTAGGTAGAAGGTAGATTTGCATGTAATTCCCACACGTGACAATAACCTCGAATCTGATATAAATAAGTTAAAAAATAAATGAAAGAACCGCTTTTGGGTTTATCACTACAGTCGTTGCAAAATTTATTTATTTTTTCACATGAAATATCTTGTTGTTTGTTGATACAATGTGTTATGGCCGGAGTTACAACCACTTATAAAACGGGTTATTTTTTAAGATTTTACGTCGGTGCATCATTTTGACATGCTTTTATACTTGTGTTTAATATTTGTTCATGACAATCACCGATATAAGACAGAAAACATAATTAAAGTTAAAATATAGATACTCATTTTCTTTTATAATTGTTATGTGGTTTGTTCAGGTAAAAACATATTATCAATATGTATATTTCATTTAAATTTGTAAATTTTTATATTTTTTTTAAATCGTTATTAAAAAACATCATACATTATGTTATGAACAAAGAATCTACCTTGTATATAGGAAGGTAAATGAAAGAACCATTTATGTAATATTTAATAACGTAAACGAAAGAACAAGATTTGTGTTCGTATATTTTGTAGTAACATGTTCTCAAATTTATTAATAAAAAAATAACGATAGTTTTTTTTATCAAAAAGTTTACTGACCTAGGCGACATATATATATATACACACACACACACAAACACATGTTTTACAATTATACACGAAACCTAATATATGAGATTTTTACATATATCCTATTAAACCAACCTTTAAACTCAATTACATATGTTTTACATATTTTCTTTTAGGAGTAGGCCTGTAAACGAACCAAACAGTTCATGAACTGTTCGGTAAGAAGTTCGTTTATGTTCGTTTATTTAATAAATGAACGAACACGAACATAAATTTTGTGTTCGTTGAATTAAATGAACGAACACGAACACACCTTGTGTTCGTTTATTTATGTTCATGAACAGTTCGGTTATGTTCGTTTATTTGCGTTCGTTTATTTGTGTTCGTTAGTGTTCGTTAGTGTTCGTTAACTATGTAATGTTAATTTTTGTTCGGTTAACTAACTAATTTACAAATGATATGTATTTACATTTAAGAGACTGGTCGTTTGTGCTCGTTTATACTTGTTCAATTGTGTTCGTTTATGTTTGTTTAATAGTGTTCATGTTCGTTTATGATTGTTCAATGGTGTTAAAAAATGTCTATTTAAGTTTGTTCGTTTATTTTAGTTCGTTTGTATTCATTTATGTTCATGAACAGATCGTTTAATTTATTAATGAACGAACACGAACATATTCATTTTCTTAATAAACGAACACGAACACAAAATTCATGTTCGTTAATGTATTTGTGTTCGTGTTCGTGTTCGTTCGGTTCGTTTGCAGGCCTGTTTACGAGGATAAAAATGTGTAATTAACTATTTATTTCAAAATAGAAGCATCTTTTTAAAAAAATATGTAATTGTTTTTTTACTTTTGTATATATATGTAATAAATGATATTAGTAAAGATAAAATATGTAAATATCTCTAATATCTGGATAAATCAATTATTTTTATTATGTAAAAATCGTGCCTTAAATATAATAAACTATATAGGATTATATTGCGAATCTGCTTTAATGGCAAAACTCCAACCAAATCTCATATGAGGCGTGGGTTTGAGTCCCATATCAGGCAATCTAAAGTAATCAAGGTAAAGGAAATAATTTTAAGCTTAATATTTGGTTTGCATCAAATGAAGTTAAAGTTTTACGGATTTCATCCGGTTCCTGTGCAACAGGGGGTATGGTCTTAGCGGCGATTAGGGTAAATATACATTGGTGGCATAGCCCGATAACCGGTTGTTAACACGTTGAGAAAAAAAAAAAAACTTTTTTAACAAACGATGTCAAACAACTAAAATAACTTGATATTTTTTAATAACGAGTATTCTCCCGCTAAAATCTATTTAATAAAGTTCATATATCGTTCAGTTTATGTGACGTACGTCTCACAATCTAAGATATGATAAAAATTAAAATTATTAAAATCATTTTATTTGGGTATCATCTCACCATCAACCACCTCGTTTACTCATTTAATGCTACCAACATCTTCCAGCTTCATATAATTATATAAACACCTAACTAACTAAACAATTAAACACCCATACCGATTACAAACAAGATGATTCCGGCCACCGGATTTTCATACCGGCGCCTGCGCAACGAAAGTGATGATGACCACGACTACGAGGAAAAAATCAAGCAGGCGATCGATCTCATGAAGGAGAGAACCCGAAGGTCTTCGAGGTTGCATCGAGTGCACATGAGGAAGAGGTTGAAGATGAAGATCCCGAGCTTGAGGAAGTTCGTGAGGAGGAGAGCTCGATTGGTCGTGATATCAATGACGAAGGTTCTAAAGAGGCTCAACGATAGTCGATCACATTTCGGTGATCTGTTTGCCGGTAATTACTTGTTCATGCAGGTCAATCCTACTCCTTTGAAATCTTCATCTCCGTATGCAATTAGGGCTTCTGTTAAGAGGAAAGAAGATGAATTACGCCAATCTACCCGCATCTAGGGTTTTATAATTGCTCAATTAAGTACAGATTGAGTTGAAATAATTGATTTTCGTCCTTGGTATATTAAAGTTGATCCAGATTGATTATCCATGGATCTTTATAAATCATAACAAGGAGGTTGTTCAAATGAATACGTTTGATGTGACTTTGCGCCATCTGTATTGGTTACACTTGTACCTAAATAATATTATATAAATGAATATTATTAAGTTATTAACTTCGTTTATCATCTATTATTATTATTATTATTATTATTATTATTATTATTATTATTATTATTATTATTATTATTATTATTATTATTATTATTATACGAGTTTAATTAAAAATACAATAATAAATATTATACATGATAATTTAAAATTATAAAACAATATATTAATAAAATTTGCTTAAATTGTATAATAATAAGTATTTTAAGTAATAAAATAATAATTAAAACTCTAATAACTACAAAATTAATATTTGGTATTTTTTATTTATATAACAGTTGATATGTGTAAACAACTTGATGCCAAAAACTTCATTTATCGACTTGTCAAATTTAATTGTTGCAAATCAAGAAAATATGATACAATTTGTGTAATTAATAAAACTAGTTTTTTCATCCAGCGAGTACCAACATCCCAAACAACAAAAACTATGCATACATCTCTCTAACAAAACCATCGATGCCTTTACATGAATACAAATCATATTATAAGGATTTAAAACATCAATATAACACAAAAGAAAGCACCATTAACATAAAAAAAAATTAACACAATAAAATGAAAAAAAAATTCAATCAATAAGGATCGATTGATCAAACTTGTAACACATAATGCTACATACCAGCGTCTTACCATTACCATAGAATATTTTTTTTAATTATTAAACAAACAAATATTGCCTTTATCCATTTGTAAGCATATGAATTGAAACACCACATGTACAACACATCATTTATTGCATACCGTGCAACATCATATTTACATTGTGCTAGCTTCATTGTAAATTAATATTGTCAAGTTCACTTAATATATATAATAATTAAAAGTATTCAATTTTAAAATAGCATTAAACATAAAGGGATCAAAATTAAAAATTTCAATTATTTTGATAACTTTTGGTTTGTAAATAAATTATTTTTTAAACATTTTGTTTTAAAAAATGTTATTTGTTTAGAAAATCCGTTTATTTAAAAAACTTAAGTTCTTAATTTATTTTAAAAAAATCCCATTTTAAAGATAACCTGTTTTTGATAAAAAAAGTTTATGTTCTAAAATATTGATTTAGAATATTTCTTATTTTTAAAAACTTGTGATTTTAAGAAAAATTTCACTTCTATAATAAACTTTTTTAAAGTAAGTTTTTAAATATAAATTTTTGATTTTTAATATATTAAAACTAGTTTTTTATTAACAAATGTAAATATCATTAGTCATTAGTATTATAATTATTTAACAAGATAAAAAATAATTTTTTTTGAGCGGCTTCAGGATGAATGACTGAATTAAGCCCAAACGGACACATCCAAGGGCAGGCTCAGTCGTCACCCTTCACCCACCATATAAGCGAGAACCGGTTAAATCCGTAAACTCACTCCCTACTCAGGTTTGAACCCTTAACCTCAATGAGATGCAGCTTTAGCTCTTCATTGCAATACTGGTAGAATAGAATCCCTTTGGTAATAAATTATTTAATATAAGAAATAATCAAGTAAAAGTATTAATATAAAAAGACAAAACAATTGTAATGTTCTAAGAAAGTGATAATCAAATAAAAAATTGCTTGTTTATTAAAATATTATTTGTAATTTTTTTTAAAAAAATAGTATTGTTTCTTAAACATTTTGTTAAATTATGGTTTTAATAAATGTTATTTTTTTACATAAATTTAGAGTACTATCCGATATATATAGTTGAATAAATAACAATCAAAATAGTTAGTAATAAAAATTTGTATAGCATAAAATGATGTTTTAAGATAAAATATATTTAAAATTACTGATAAGAAAATAATTTAAAGAATAAATCAATAATATTTATTAAATTTTTATTTTTAATATTTTATTTTATAAACATTTTGTTTAGAAAACGGTTCTGAAAAATGTCATCTTTTAATATATATTACGTTATTTAAAAACTTTGATTTTAAATTATTTTTCTTTAAAAAATTTTCTTAATAAATATTTAATTTTCAAAAAAAAAACCGATTAAAAAATTTACTATTTTTTGGAAAGTTTGTTCTAAGAAAATTTTATCATGCAAAATTTCATCTTATAAAATATTTTTTAATGCAAGTTTTTAACACTAATATCTTCTTTGATAAGCTTGTTATTTTGTCTAATATGTAACAGAGTAATGGGTGATTGGGTGGCCCATGCAATTCAAGTTAGACAACTTTGAATGACGTTCAAACTAAAGTGGTGATTTGGTATCTATCCTTGGGGATTCAAACTAAGGTGGTGATTCGTTATGTATCCTTGGAGTCGAGTAGATTAGTCCTAACGAGTCATCCAGGGGACGAAAACACTATTTTTAACTAAAAATAACCTTTCGGCTGAAAAATTAACACTATGACAGAAAAAGGCCCCATATAAGCTTCGCCTTTGTTACCAAGTCGAAACCACCATAATGACTCGTTAACATCACAACATGGAAATATATTCTCCAGGGTGTTGAATTGCCCCCAACAGGAATGCACCATCTTTAGCTGTTGTATGTACATCTTTCCTAAAAGATATACACTGACATCCTCAAAACAAAAATGTTAGATCATCACTACAAAACTGTTTTCAACAATTGGGTTTACCTTCTACAAAAGCCTTCTAGCATTTTCAACTGCTTTAACATGGAAGTATATTCTCCAGAGTGTTGAATTGTCCTGCATGGTAATTAGCACATTATGTGAAGGTAGTGGTGCACAAAAAAACCGGTTACCCAAACCGAACCGGTCCCGGTTTTGGGACCGGTTAGAAACCGGTTTGGGAACCGGTTATTGGTACCGGTTTGTGCTACGTGGAAAAACCGGCGGTTAGAGAGGGAGATTTTTGGGCGAAACCGGTTTAGAACCGGTTAAAGCAAAACCGGTTTTTTTGACCGGGTAGAAACCGGTTAACCGGTTATAGTTCAAAAATGTAGCCGTTACTAGCCGTTGGAGACAAAAAACTAGCCGTTGACACCGGTTAACCGGGTATTAACCGGTTAACCGATCGAGCAAAATAAAAAAAACTAGCCGTTTCTAGCCGTTTTTTACAATTTTTTGGACCATTTTGCCCCTAAACGTTAGTATAAATAGATGGGGATTGTTTTGGTTTGATCACACAACATCTTACAACATCTCTTCTTCTTAAACGCTCGAAAACGATCAAATACGCTCAAAAAACGATCTCCTACTTCTTCTCGATTCAATCTCTTCTTCTATTACGTTCGTAATTCTAATTCAATCTTTATTTTATCCATGGCAAGCTCACGAAGTGCTCATAGTTCCGTTGGTGTTGGTGCATCCACTTCAAACGAACCAACCGTTGTTATAATAAAAACTACAACGAGGAACAAAGAGCTATTTCAACATTTCGACTTATGCGAAATGTCGAACGGTGTCGATAAGGCACGGTGCAAAGGTTGCGGTACTTTTCTTAAACCGGAATCTAATTCTACTTTAAGAAGCCATTTGACGAAGCATTGTGTTGTTGTCAAAAATAATCCCGCAAACGATCAAGCACAAATGTCTCAAGAGTGCGGGGTTTGGAATTTCGATCCCGACATGGTTCGTGAAATGATGGGGAACTTGGTGATTCAAGAAAGTTTGCCATTCAATCATTTTGACAACCCACGCTTGACGAAGATGATTCAAAAGACGCTACAACCACGATATCATCAAATAAGTCGAACTACTATTAGACGTGATTGTTTAAAACATTGGCGTCAAGCCAAACAAGAATTAATTTTAGGTTTTCAAGATTTAAAAACCGGTGTTAACCTAACAACGGATGTTTGGTCGGCACCTCACGGTTTGCCCGAATCGTACCTTTGCGTTACCGCGCATTGGATTGATCCCGATTCTTGGCAAATGATGAAACGTACGATTGCGTTCGAAATGTTTCCGTATCCTCACACGGGGGATAATTTGTTTTACATGTTAGATGGAATAATACAAACATTTCATTTACAAGATAAAATACTTTCTATAAGTTTTGATAACGCTTCAAATAATACGAATGCTGTTCAAAAATTAAAACTTAAATATAAACCGATATGTAACGGTGCTTTTTTTCATACAAGATGCGTTGCTCACATTATTAACTTGGTTGTGAGTGATGCTCTTGCGGTTGAGGGAATGAATATGTTAAAAGAAAAATTTAAACAAATGTTAAAGGATGTTTTTATGAAAAGCCATAGAAGATATTTGGAATATCAAAAATTATGTGAGGATACGAACTCCATCTTTTTAGGTCCGTCTTGGGACGTACCAACAAGATGGAATTCGACTTGGCGTATGTTTAACAGCGCCTTACGACAAAGGGAAACCTTGGAAGTATTTCATAACAATTTAGTGGAAGAACGTAAGGCTAAAAGATTTAATCGCCGATGTTGGGACGCCATAGGAGAATTTACTAGTTTATTTGGAGTTTTTAAAAATTCAACAACAATTTTATCGGGAGTTTATTATCCCACGTCTTGTTTGGTTTTTCAACAATTATTTATAATGACAAGAAAAATTAACAAATTTCCATCGACGGGTGAAAATAATGAAAATATATACAGGAATGTTACTTCTAATGAAATTAAAACTAATGAAATACTTTCAAGAAATGCCGCCCGTATTTACTTGTGCGACAGCATTAAACCCATGTTTCAATGGTGCCGGCGTTGAAACATTAGTTGATGAAATAGTCAGTGCTTTGGGTTTGGATTTGGAAGACCCAAACTTTGCAACAAACACTAAAAATAACTTTAACATATATTTTCAAAATATGTTTGATCATTATTTACAAAAATATGGTGAAACATCTAACATACAACAAACAATGTATGCGGTTTCTAGTTCGAGTAGAAGCCAAGATGTTAACTTTGATTTATTTAACACATTAAGACAAAATGTAACTAAACGAGCCCGAGGTACTAGCGCAAGTAGCGAACTAGGAAGGTACCTAGGGACAAATTGGATTTCCGGTCTTACGCCGGAAGAATTTGAAAACTTTGATATTTTGGCCTGGTGGAAACAAAAGGAACCCCACTTTCCGATTCTATCTGCCATGGCCCATGATTTACTAAGCGTCCAAGCTTCTACGGTAGCTTCGGAGTCTGCTTTTTCTCTTAGTGGCAAGGTTTTATCGATACGAAGGACGAGGCTTACTTCTGCATCATTGGAGATGTGCATTTGCTTGAAAGACCATTTGGACGCAATGGAACATGTACAAGACCACACACAACTTGAAGGCGAGCTTGAGATAGAAGTGACAATACACGATGTTGAAGTTGAGGAAGGAATGACATTCCCACTTTCCGACGAAGAACAGGCAATGGATGAATGGATGCGGAACAATAGTCCGGAACTAAAATCCGAAGCACCAAGCGAAGACTAATTTCTATTTTCGATTTTGTATTTAATTTTGTAACTTTAAATCTTGTGTAATTAATTTATTTTAATGAAATATGCTATTTGAAATCCTTACTAATAAAGTTCATTGAATTTTATTTAATCAAAACCTTAAACTAATAATTACTAAACCCTAATAAACCTTAAACTAATCAAACTAATATTAAACTAATAACTAATAAACCTTAAAATAATCAACTCATAATTACTAAACCCTAATAAAACCTTAAACTAATCAAACTAATATTAAACTTATAACTAATAACTAATAAACCTTAAAACCTTAAACTAATAATTACTAAACCCTAATAAAACCTTAAACTAATATTAGTAATTATTAGATTAATATTAGTTTGATTAGTTTAAGGTTTATTAGGGTTTAGTAATTATTAGTTTAAGGTTTTAACTTTTAAAGTTTATTAGTTATTAGTTTAATATTAGTTTGATTAGTTTAAGGTTTATTAGGGTTTAGTAATTATTAGTTTAAGGTTTTAAGGTTTATTAGGGTTTAGTAATTATTATTTATTAGTTTTAGATTTGATTTTGTTAAGTTTTTTATTATGATTTTATTAATTTAACTTTAAGGTTGAAAACGTATAACAAAAAAAAAACGGTTCAATACGGTTACGGTTCAACACTCTAAGTCTAACGGACGGATCAAACGGATTAACGGATAAAAAAAAAGGTTTAAAAACCGGTTTTTGAACCGGTTTGGCCGGTTAACCGGTCCGGTTTATACCCGGTTCGGTTCCATAGGTTACAGATTTTAGGTTAAAAAAACCGGTTAATAACCGAACCGGTTTTTAGGAAAAACCGGTGAACCCTATGTACCGGTTAACCGGTTCGGGTAATTTAAAAACCGGTTTGGACCGGTTAACCGATTTGTGCACCTCTATGTGAAGGATAAGATTATAACGAATAAATTATTTATTTGTTATTTGACAAAAAGCTAATACATATGTTTATTACCTCGTTTAGCAGATTGACAGTAATAACGTCGATAGATTGATTTTCAGGAGGCTTTCCCCGTTGTATAATTTCCACAACACGATTCATATTTTGAGGATGCAGATTTTGAATCAGTCTCCTTAGTTGATGCTTTTCAGCAAGGGTCATTGCCCTAAATTAGACATCAGTTTAGCATTAGACTTTTTTTTTATAAAATATAAAATTTGATGGCACATCTTCAAAGGCCAAAACATCACAAACATTTACACACAATTTTGTAATGACAAATGGATTTATTAAAAACAAGTTTGCATGAGGTAGATTATGGAACCAACTTATAACCAAAACAATTCATCAAGATGTAATGATTGATTTGGTTAACAAAATTAATAGAGTAGTGCGATCTTTGACACCAGGTTATAACCAGAATTCATGCATTCAAGTCTAAAGATAAGATGAGACGATCATTAAAACCCAAATTCATAGGGAAAAGTTTAAACTGTTTGGTCAACAAATATATAGCCAAACTAGAAGGCGACGATCACATAAAATGTCAGCTTATCTATCAATTAGATATAAGATATACCTGCAACTTGAGACAACGATATCCACCAGTTCTTCAAGCTTCACTTTCATTCGTTCAAGCTGAAAATCACAAATTTTTCATCAATTTGGCAAACAATTCAGTCTACATGAAAACTCGCACATGCTAAAACTTGAGCCAAAATTTTTACCGTTGCAGATAAGTCATCAGAATGTTTCTCCATCTTTTCATAAACCTTAGGACCCCTGTTTACCAGAAGGACCTGTAAAATATCATTCACCTGAAGAGAGCAAGAGAGAGTACCACCACAAATGTTAAATTATAAACAACATATTAAATCACAAACAGAAGTAAATAATAATAAAAAAACCTTTCTCAACATTAAAATTGGAAGATTTTAGAGATTAAAGAGCTTGTGCAATAGAATATTTACCTCTCCATTCTCTATATCATCTCTTGAAATTGATCCCAAGAACGATTCATTGATACCTTGTTTTGAACAATCGCCACACAAGGACTGCAGAAACGAAAGACTACATAAATAACAGTCATATCAAAGTAGATCAAAAGAAATGTCTAGTCAGTTACCTTAATTTCATCAACGTTACTTTTCCGGGCATAGTTCCCACATCCCGTATTATTGCACCTGGTTAATGATTTATGTTTTCTTGGTTCAACCACATGGTCCACATCCTTCCTTTCACATAAAGATCCCTGCGTATTTCAACATTTTAAGAAATGGTAACTAAGACTAAAAGAGGAAATCTACAGGCTATCAATTAAACAAAATTCAGCATTTGATTAAATGAAAGAAACAGATTAAAACGTGAATATAGCAATGTAATAAAAGACATTAAGAGTGAAGAAACAATAGAATCCTCGAGGACCTCTAAACTTTGTTAAATTCCATCAACACTCATAAAGTTGCAATGTATGTAAAAACCAAATGATTATGCATTTCTACAAACAAATAAACAATATACCTCCTCAGTGAGATTACCGCTGGCAGAACTGGCATTCAAAGGTTCATTAACTTTAAGCCTCTTCCGTGCACGTTCCTCTAGCTCAGTCTTGTCATTTGCATCCTGATAACTTGCATCATTCTTTTCAGGTGCCAAAAGACATCTTAGTTGAAGCATTGAAAATACAGGATCCAACATCTGCGTTATGCAGAAATTCATGTAAATATTTATAACTCAAAAAAGCAGTTAATAATAATTAATATCAGAAATTAAAATATTAAATACATGTTGACTTTTACACATGATGTAACTTTAGGCCTATTATACAACCTTACATTTCATCCTATACCATATCAAGGAGACATGTAGTCCACCCATAATGACAAGGCAAGTTAGAACTTCAAATTTATTAAAAAGCATGTGGAATTGTAATGTATTAGGAGCAAATTTAATAGATAATTAGATATTTAATGCCCTAGTTTCCAAATTTTTAATTCACTTCAATACCAGGGGATCAATCGATCAAATAATAAACGATACTTTGATTTGAATCATAGAGCTCTAATGAAATATAGAATCAACCAACATATATCGAATTAAATTAACAACTTATGTCATAATATAACACAAATTCATTTATAAATACCTCATCAACTTCCCTGTTTAAAGCAACAACACTTTGGCATAGCATTACAACCAGTCTCTCTTTCGTGTGACCCGAAAGCCCGTTTCCTGCAGCATTAGAGAATAGAGAACCAGAAGCAACAGGGCGTCTTTTTTCATTACATCCAGTGTCTTGTTTTGCCAGCTCATTGCGCTTATAATTACCAATTTCTCCTTCAACTAAACGGGTATTCATCAAAGAAGATGGTGAGAAATCATCTCCAGAGATCAATGCCCCAACGCCACGAATGTAGTATTGGAATAAATCAATTCTCGTGTCCATCTCGGATGATGTATTCATTTCCCTTGAGATTTCAGACATGGTACAGATTCACCGCCCCTGTTGCAACGATCAAGAAGGAAAATTACTAATTCGAAGGTTTTCAGCTAATGTTACATCAAACAGAGATGATACATAATCTTCAATTGATTAGGGCAAATTTTCAATCACAAAATCGAATCAAGGATGAACAACTACATAGATACGTCAAAATATAAGCATTCAATAAGCCTAAAATACATCGAGCATAAACCCTAACCCTAACCCAAACCCTCGGTACAGAATTAGGTTTAAAAATGTTAAGAACAAAAAGAACCTTGAGTAACTGCAATGGAGTCAAGAACAAAAAGGACCTTGAGTAACTGCAATGGAGTTTGTAGGGTTCCGGCGTCCGTTAGGATCGTCTTTTACAGTTTTGCATTAATTGATCTCTTTCTCTGGAGTGAGGCTCTGCAACAACAGACTTTACGAGTTGTCGATCAAATGGATTGGATCATAGATGGAATCTAATATAGATCCTCAACGAGAATCAGGCAGATTTGTTCATCTGCATTCACGAAAATAGTGGGGTACTACCGACTACGGAAGGAATGAGAGCGGTCTGAATACTTATTTTTGAAAATTTTCATGTTCCAAATGATTGATGTGAAAATTATTTTAATACATTTTCTTAAATAAAATATAGTCGGTTTTGTAAAAGCCGTGTTGTTTCACATCCAAATCTTTAAGACTATTGGGTGTGCCAAGGCGCCCCACTCACTCCACGTGTGCGCCACGTAGGCGCCACATAAGCACTCACCACAACCACTCACCCCACCATTTTGGTGGAAATGCCCCATTAACCCACTCACTCCACGTCATCATTCCTTTTTAATTTAAATTGAGATATAATTAATAAAAACAAATTACAAATTAATAAAAAAATTACAAACTAATAAAAAAAATACAAACTAATAAAAAAAATTAATAAAAAAATTACAAACTAATAAAAAAAATTAATAAAAAAATTACAAACTAATAAAAAAAATACAAATTAATTATCTCTATATTTATTACGAATTTTATCCTTCTCCCGCTCAGCAATTTCGCGGTCGAGCCCGGTTAAGTGTTCGGTGTTGGTGAATATAAGTTGTAACTCTACCAACCGTTGACGTTCCCGTTTTAATTCGTTAAAGTCACCGATTCGTTGAGATAATTGTTCTATTCCTTGGTTATAATCCGGGGTCGTTTGAGATGAAGAGCCTCGTCTCGCCCTTGCTCGGTCGGCTTTTGCGCGATCTATGCCGATCGGACGAGTCAAATCCTCTATCTCGTTGTCGTCGTCTTCTTCTTCTTCGTCGAGATCGTTTAGATTTATATTCACTCGAGCATCCGACGTGCCGGGGCTATCCGTTGACGATGCTTTTGATCGTTTTGAGGCCGACGATTGTACCGTCTCTAGTCGAATCCAGTTCGGACATTTTCTCATAAGCTCCCAACTCCGTTGAAGCGAGAAGTGGGTGTTAAACTCTTCCCGGTACTGCTCTTCCGCTTCCCGCTCGATCATCGCGTCGCTTTGGCCGCTCCGACGAGTTTGCCATTTCTGGGAATAAATCCCGTTGAACTTTCAAACCTTTAGGTTCATGTCACGCCATTTGCTAGAGAGCATATCGTTAGTACGATATTCCCCACGACCCATGGCTTGAAAAAATTGATTTCGGATTTTACTCCAAAAGTCCGGTCCTTTTTTGTTACGACCAACAATTGGATCTTCCGACACATCGATCCAAGCTTTTGTAAGTTGAAACTCTTCCTCCGTAGTCCATTTTTCTATACGGGATGAACCTCCCACAGCAGGTTCGGTATCCGCAGCTTGTTTCCTTCTGTGTCTACGCTTTTGTTTTGGTTGCGTGCTTGGACCGGCATTTGTAACGGGTTGGGTCTCGGGTACAACTTCATCCTGAGATAATTGTGTAAACCCGTGCGGTTGTGGACTCGAACCATAATCGGCGAATGTATAAAAACCTTGTGGGCTTGAATCAAAATTGGGTCGATAACAGTTTGAATCGAAAAAAGGATTCATTGGAGAAGGGGTAAAGACCCAATTCGGAGGTGGCGTGTTAGGGTTTCGGTTTGGTGGAGTGTTTGGGTTATAGTAATTTGGGTTTTGGTTGGGATCCATGAAAATTATTTTTTTGTTTAAGAAAGTTTGAAATGGGAAGAATGAGTATTTTTTTGTGTTGAATGTTAGAAATGGGAAATATTTTTTTGGGTTTAATATGTGAATGGTGGGTTTAAATAGGTTAAAAAAATTTTTTTTTTCTTTGCCCTTCCCAAAGCCCAACGGCTAAAAAATCAACCGTTGCCTCCCCTTCACGCCGTTGTTCCAGCCACATGGATCACCCACGCCACGATCACGCCCTAGGGGGGGCGGTGTGCCACGCCCTCAACCACGCCCAACAACCCGGCACACCGGAGGGTCTAACTTCACAACATTGTCGAAATTTATTAGCGTTAATTATTAGTCTTGTATACGTCATATGTGAGGCGTACCACGTATAAGAGAGGGTTATACACTTTGTATAGGCCTGTATGAGATAAATAATATCGGTAAACTAAGGATTCCTATATCGACTTTTTAAGCGGAAAAACAATGAGGTCCAGACACCCTGGCCCTTCAAAAGCTTTGTCATTGTCTAGGCGAACATCTTTGGTCATGAATCCGAACAGATTGAGCGGACGAAGACATCGGTCGTTGAACCAGGAGCCGTGTTTGGTAGGTGATCAGGCGGTTGTTTTGCGGCCCACGATCAGAATTTGAACAAAAACAAAATATAACGGAGATCGTAACTCGTAAGTCGTAAGTGTAGAAATTAAGAAATGAGTGAAATGACAGTGATAAGAACATTCTTTGTGAATAAATAATTGCGTGATTTTAATCGACGTTTAGCTTTATCAACTTCAATCTCCGGCCTTCAATTGCCATAATGGTTGCATGTTACTCTCCTGGTCCTAGCCACAGGCTCGTGTATTTTAGAAGGTTCATCACTAAGTTTTTATGGCTTTTATTATCTCAATAAGTGGTCTTATTTAATTCTATGTAAACGATTTAATACGAATTGAGATCATCCCAATTCACTATAATAATAAAGTAGTTGGAGCTACCTGCACTTAGCTGTAGAGGTGGTCAAACCGGGTTTTTTTTTAACCGGAACCGGTACCGGTTCCAAACGGTTCCTGTTCTGGTCAACAAAGTCAAGAACCTGTTCCAACCGATTTTTTGCCGGTTCCGGTTCGAGTTTGACCGGTTCCGGTTCCAACTTTTCTGAAAACCTGGAACCGCTTTGTACCCACCGGTTCTGGTACGACCGGTTCCGGTTCGGTTCCTGGTACGCTGGCCACCGACGTAAACAAACTTTTAGTAACATTTTAATATATAACAATGATGCAAACTGATTTTTAATAAATGATAACGTACAAAATTTTAACATAAATTTAATTCAAAACATAAATATAAAAACACACATCGCAACTATATAGCCTAAAAGTACTGGCGAGACCCTTTTATTTGAAGAGCCTACAATAGTGTTAGGTTGAAATGAAATTCGTATCAGTATGCATGTATAAGTAAATACGTCGCCACAACGTAAGTAAGTTGAAACATCTTATATTTTTTCCTAATGCATTAATTGCATATCGAGTTATTAATTAAGTAAATGCACCATTCTAAATTATTTGCAGAAATCTAAAAATACGATAACTTATAGTTTTATGATTATCAGATAATCATTAATAAAAAGGAAATGTGTTTTTTAACTGTTTATAAAACGAGAGGTAATAACACAAGAGTATATATACTTAATGAGCTAGTTAAGTTTTGATTTTTTAACGTATTTTTTTACAATAATTCTTGTCAGAAGGCAGTAACAAAATGATTTTAAAGTACAATAAAATTTACAAAATTAATATTGTTTGGAACATGACAACATTGTACGTTTGCTTGAGGTTTGATTGGATTTGGTTACATACGTTATCGTCACGATCGACTATGATGTGAGTTCATTGTGACGGCGTCTAATAAATAGTTAACGATGTCTCTGGTTAGCTTATTGGGAGTACATTGGCCATATTCATGGGCGTATGAATCGTGTTCATAATTTAGTTTAGTGGGTGGAATCATGTGTGTATGCCACACATAGTCGATCGGTTGGCTAGCCATGAACTGTTTAGTTTAATTTAGACTTTGGGTAAGTTCTGGTATCTTACAATATGTTTATTAATATATTATTGTTGTATAAATCAATTTAGTTTATTTATTATAATAATTCAGTTCAGTTTTGTATCATTAATTTAGTTCAATATTATATGTTTAGTTTAGTATCATTTATGTTAACAAAATATTGCTATTTATTTTTCATTATCCACTTATCGTCACTAATATTGTTTTTTATTAATGAATAATTTCTGACATAGTCATATTTTTTTATGATGTTTCTTTGTTTATGCATTAGGTAATAAAAAAAGTACGGGGAATCATTGAGAGTATAGTCAAAAATCAAAACTTAACTTTGATTTCCATAATATAATAAATATTTATCTAGGTTTTTTCAGAATTTTTGTGTGTTAAATCTTTAAACCATGGATCTTTATTTTGCTATGAGGAGAGATGCTTTAATTTGAATTTAAAGGTGTTTATCGGGTCGAATAATGATTTATTTGAATAGGTTTATTGGGATTAGAATTTTTTTAGACTCTAGGACCTCGACCCGGTCCGAATAAGAAATATATTTATCCAATTCGAATCTATCTGAATAAACTTGATTTTTACACCCAAATAATCCGAATAAACATGTTTTATTTGGGTTATCCGGGTTGAATTCGGATATGTAACACAACCAGATTTTGCATACCTGATCCGATATGAATAAGAAAAATAGATATTAGACTTGAATAACAGAATAAAAAATTTTGGATCAGTTTTCGGGTTTTGAATATGATTTAGTTTTCAGATATCGGCTTTTTGAACAGCTCTGAGGCTCCGAATTTGATATATGTATAATGTAGTTACAGTGTATCCAAGAAGATGAGTAATTAACGGCCCAATGGAGGATAAATCATCACTTTTTTAATTGAACGGCTTGGTACAACGATACCTAAGTCGGGATTTCAACCGTCCCCTCGGATTTGACGCTCTGTGGCGTATGTCCGAGCCCACCCCAGGAGCCCTCAGGAGGAACCCTACAACTGGGTAAACCCCCTGACCTTGCTTCAGCAAATATTACTCAGCCCGGATTCGAACCCAAAACCTCCCATATAGAAGTTAAGAGGGTAACCATTAGGCTAGAAGCCTTTGATTAATCATCAGTTAATTTAACAATATGATGAATTATTGTGATCAAAACATGAAATAAATAAATGCATAATTTGACCACGTATTCCTTCTTTTCAGCAACAAAGTTATTTCAAACCACGTACTTCTCATTAACCAATAAAGTGGGGGAGGTTTTTTTTTTTTTTTTTGAACGGCTTGGTACAACAACACCTAAGATGAAATTTCAATCGTCCCCTCGAATTTGATGCTCTGGGGCGTATGCCCGAGCCCACCCCAGGAGGAACCCCACAACTGGGTAAACCCCATGACCTTGCTTCAGCAAACATGCCTCAGCCCGGATTCGAACCCAAGACCTCCATAGGAAAGTCAAGAGGGTAACCATTAGGCTAAAAACCCTTGGTTAATTAATCCGAAGAGACGGTTGAAATCCCGTCTTGGGTTATCTGCTTATCTTAATTAATTAATTAATATCAGAGTTATTTATAATCACTTAAGCCTTAGTTTAGAATTGCTGAGTTAATGGTAAACAAATAAAATTATTAGACTGCTTTGCTTTATAAAGTAGGCCCCTATAGCTCAGTGGTAGAGCGCCAGTCTTGTAAACTGGAGGTCTGTAGTTCGATCCTGCATGGGGGCAATTTTTATATATTACTACTTTATCAAATTGATGCTATGATGAATTGTTTCACACGCCACCGTATCTGTCAAATTAAGCCCCCTTTTTTTTTTTTTTTAACGGTTAAATTTTGGATCACTGAAAGATCACTGGAGTATTATCGTGCCATCAACAGTATCACCCAATCATATCGACCGCCAAGTCATTAATTCTGAAGTAAACTCAATAATTTGAGAAAACTTTCTTGTAAAAATCGAACCCAAGACCATTTGGTTTCACTAACATTATCCCACCACCAAAATGCCGCTAAGTAGTAATGCATTTTGTTTTAAAGTATATAAATAAGAAGTTAAAAAAGTACGTTTAGAGTTGTAACGTCGCAGTTAACTATTAATCAAGAGCATATAATGTCATATGCAAGGTAATTAATTAGTAGATACATGATATGTGATTCTTTACACACTGTTTACATCAACTTCGTTTGATCATTTGAACGTTTTTTTTTTTTGCCGTGAATCTTGAAATCCAACGAGTGTTAGTTTCTTCACTATCGTGTGTGCTAGATGATGGAGGGTTGCACATGGGAGGCACATGCTCTTTATATATAAATAATAGTTTTTAATGAGATTAGGCTTGGAACAAGAGGACCATTATTTAGGTTTTATGCATATGTTGAGTATATTATTGAGGGGACATGATCACTTTAACAAAGTCAAGAATGGACCCATCATGTGGCTTTTTTCTTCACATTCCAAGAATTCAACCTACCATATATCAATACATGATGCATACATATGGTATGAATGGACACTGTAAAGAAAAAAAAAACAAAACATTTTTTTTAAGTTTTCGGTTCTAAGCATTCTAATTTTGATTCAAACTGAATAAACCGAATTACACATTTTGTTTGATACGCGTATACATCTATCTCAATACCCAATTCAATTTAGCATGATACCCGTTTGCATTTAACATTAATCCCATTCACATTTAGCATAGTTCTAGCTTTACAATTGAAATTGATTTTGGCTTCGGTTTTCAACACAAAAATTAAAAAAACCAACTTTTCAAACCAATTAAACAAAACAACTTTACAGGGAAACCGATGATCCCACTAGTTCACAATCATTTCTCATCTTCTTTAAATAAATAAAGGAAAGTAAATTTTAAAAAAATAAAAAATAAAAAAAATAAAAAAACAGAGCACATTCTTTATACTCATTATGGTTTTTCATGCCTATACCTTACTTTTTCATCTCCATGAGAACAAGGTCTCACGCTCCATCATTTGAAACTTATACTTAACGGTTTGTGCTACAAGCTTTCCAAGGAAATGAGAAGTTGATGTGCTGTAATTTAACGTATAAACACACACACACTACACACACATATAAATAACATAATAACGTGTGAATGTAGGTTTGGTAAATTGACATACAAAATGAGAGCATATTTGGGCTCTCTTTTCACCTTTTGTCTTGTTGGTGTGGGGGATAATTTTCTGTTATAAACCAGGGGTTGTTTGACCTTTAAGTCTTAACAATTTAGTGTGTTATCAGCTTAATCATTAAGAGGTTTGCTGATCGATTCAGAAGTGTCGTTAAGAGACTACTAAACATCCCAACCACTAACCAATTTAGTGGTTTTAATTCAATAGAAACATTATAATACTATCAAGTATCAAACAAGTTTGGTATATCTTTGATTAGATGGGGGCTTAATGGCTTATCTACTAAAGAGCCACCAGTGTCATTTGGATACCCATAATTACTATTATGTTTTATATAATATCGTATACTTGTTTTTTATATGTTATACACGTATTTTTTACTTATACTAATAAAACAAATAGAAAATTATAAAACAACTATAATCTGTCACAATATTAGGTCAAGTTTTAATGTCTAAGAAAACAGCCAAAAATGTTTAAATTTTTGTTAAATAACAAACGAAGTCACTCTATACTTTCACAAATATTTTACTTAAGTTATTAAAAGTAACTAAAATAAAATACAATCAATCAAATCATAATTAAGTACTATAATTTACACCAAACCTTTTACTAATTACACTAAGTGATTGTGATGTGGCTATAGCTACCATATAATCTTCTTTTACTTTTATAGCTTTTAGTATATCATTTATTGAGATAAAAAAGCAACATTTGATTTTAACTTTTTTTTCCCTCAAATTTAGTGTACAAGGGAAATTAGGTGAGTATTTTTGTTAGTATATCGTCGTATTTTAAAGTTTAATAGACATTAAACATCCTTGCTTGTTATGAAATTTGAAGATAAAGAAAGTAAAATGAAATTATTTAAGTTTAATTATAAAACCATAAAGTTAGTATATATAGATAAAAAATGTATCATGTAATTTACTCTGTTTTAAAAAATAAAGTCAGAATAAATTTATATGTATCTACTGTTCAATATATATATATACATCTTATAAAAAAAATAAACCTACCAAAAACTGTTATGTATAAATTTTTATATTTGATTTCACACTTATAATTAAAAATATAAGTGGCATCTTGATGATTTTTTAACAAATATCATGTGAGTTAGAGAGTCGATTGAAACAAAACTTGCTTCGACTTGAGACAAAAGATTTTTATAGCATTATTTTCTTAGCAGAGTAAACCGTGTTATAATATTAGTATTATTTATATTGATAACTAGGTAATAGACCCGTGTATTACACGGGTTCACCAATATAAAATATGTGATTTTTTAATTATGGCTTCATAAATTTACATAATGAAAATAATAATATTGGTAATATTTTTTTATATTAAAAAAATTTAAAAATAAAAATATATGAAAAGTGTTCTTAATACGTGTGTGTGTAATTACATTAAACATGTATGATATTTATTATCATATTATGAATTATTTGTACAAATTAGTGTATTTATGTAAACAATGCATATTATTAATAACATTAATTGTGAGTTTTTTATATTTACATTTAAAATTAAACATTTATTTTTGGATTAACAAGAATGGTGGGTATGCCGCTGGATTGGGCGTGAATGGGGGCGTGGCACACCGCCCCCCTATGGCTTGAGTGGGCGTGGGAGGGGGAGGCGTGATCAGGGCAACGGCTTAGGGGGAAAGAGACGTTGGGGTGACCGTTGGAAGGGAGTAAATTTTTTTTTACCTATTTAACTCCGCATTTCAAACATTCAACACAAAAAAATTCTCACTCTTCCCATTTCAAACTTATTAAATTTCTTAACCAAAAAAATAGTTTCCATGGATCCCAACCAAAACCCAAATTACTATAACCCAAACACTCCACCTAACCGAAACCCGAACACGCCACCTCCGAATTGGTTCTTTAGCCCTTCTCCAATAAATCCTTTTTTTGATTCAAACTGTTATCGACCGAATTTTGATTCAAGCCCACAACAAGGGTTTTACACATTCGCCGATTATGGTTCGAGTCAACAACCGCACGGGTTTGTCAACTATCTCAGGATGAAGTTGTACCCGAGACCCAACCCACTACAAATGCCGGTCCAAGCACGCAACCAAAACAAAGGCGTAGACACAGAAAGAAACAAGTTGGGGATACCGAACCCGCTGTGAGAGGTTCATCCCATCTAGAAAAATGGTCTCTGGAGGAGGAGTTTCAACTTACAAAAGCTTGGATCGATGTGTCAGAAGATCCAATTATTGGTAATTAATTTATTTTTAGTTTTTTAAAATTGTTAATATTTTTTTATAAATTGTTAATATTTTTTTTATAAATTGTTTATAGGTCGTAACAAAAAAGGACCAGACTTTTGTAGTAAAATCCGAAGTCATTTTTTTCAAGCCATGGGTCGTGGGGAGTATCGTACAAACGATATGATCTCTAGCAAATGGCGTGACATGAACCAAAAGGTTAGAAGGTTCAACGAGATTTATTCCCAGAAATGGCAAACTCGCCGGAGCGGCCAAAGCGACGCGATGATCGAGCTCGAATCGGAAGATCAATACCAGGAAGAGTTTAACGCTCCCTTCACGCTTAAACGGAGTTGGGAGCTTATGAGGAAATGTCCGAACTGGATTAGAATCCCGACTGTACAAACGTCGGCCTCAAAACGATCAAAAGCATCGTCAACCGATAGCCTCGACACGTCGGATGTTCGAGTTCATATAAATCTAAACGATCTCGACGAAGAAGAAGACGACGACGACGACGAGATAGAGGATTTGACCCGTCCGATTGGGAGAGATCGTGCAAAAACCGACCGAGCAAGGGCGAGACGAGGCTCTTCATCTCAAACGACCACGGATTATAACCAATGAATAGAACACTTCATCTCAACGAATCGGTGACTTTAACGAATTAAAACGGGAACGTTAACGGTTGGTAGAGTTACAACGTCTATTCACCAACGCCGAACATTTAACTGGGCTCGACCGCGAAATTGCCGAGCGGGTGAATGATAAAATTCGTAATAAATATAGAGATAATTAATTTGTAATTTTTTTTATTAATTTGTAATTTTTTTATAATACCCGTAAAAAAATAAAAAAATATATAATAAAATAATAAAAAAATAAAAATAAAAATCATTCATACTCACAATATGTTCATCATGTAAAAATGATAAAAATGAGGGAAAGCGTAATTTGCAAACAATGCTCACAGTGAAAGTTACGACAAACCGAGCTTTTGAAAGATATTCGCACAATGGCCACCATAATCATTACACTCTTAGGAGGTGTTCTATATATGGTTGGAAAGATCTCGGTAAATCATGAACGTGGGCGAAAACGGTGCTTAAAACGGAGTTCGTATGAAGTGGGAATCGCGAAAACAAGTTGCAAACGTATTGCGCGTGACTGGACACGTGTCCAGCAGCTATGACACGTGTCATAGCCCATTGCCACGTGTCCCAAGGAGGTGCCATGTGTCCGGCGACGTGTCATGGTGCGGTTATCTCGATTTGCGTGCCAGTTCCTATAAATAGACGTCAGAAGTTCATTTTTTTTACGTATTCCGCTCAAACACCGTACTTTTCTCTCAACCAAAACACTTTATTAAGCCTCTTTAAAGTTATCTTAAGTGAGAGGAAGCTCAAGACTTTCTCTGGAAGCGATCAAAACGTTTAAACGAAGTGCTGCTCAAATCGTCGAGTCATCGAGAATTGGGACTGCTTACTAATTTTCTGATTTACTTGGTATATTTGCTAAAGCTAAGGTACGGATTTTGTTTATTTAACTCAGAGTATATTTGTTTATTTTGTTTGTTATATTCATTTTAATAAGTTGAACCGTTTGATTTCGAGCATCCTTTGATTCTGATTTATTAAGCATGCGATATAATTATTAAATTGTATTTATTATCGCATGTTCCGTTATATCAACTTATGAAATCGTTGCATTTGAACTTTGTTTAAATATTTGATTATCTGTTAATTGTAAACTGTTTCAAATCCGATACCCGAGCAAAGCCTCCGGTAGGTAATTCTACCGGTGCGTCATTGGGGCATCAATGGCGTAGCACTTTTCGTGACGGTGTGACTTGTTCACGGCGTCTCCATATTTTGGCAGTTGATGAGTGATTTTTTGGGAGGCGTATGGACTGGTCCTAGGATAATTGTTTTGTTTTGGTGAGTGTTGGTGTGTGCCCACATACAGCTCACAATTTGGTACATTAGGCCGACAGGTCTGTGTACAGCATTTGTTTTGTTTTGTGCTCAAATGGGTATCTCCTTACCATACGAATTGTTTGATTATGTATTCGTTCTTATTAATTGAAATTGTAAATCGTATGGTTAGTTCGTTCTGGCATTCGTCATCATATGTTATCTTATGATCATTACATTTGTAATACTTCCGCTAACTTTGCCACCGCTATCTTTTGTCATTTTTGTAATCATTTCCTTAATTAAATTTCATCATCATTACAATTGTTCTTCCATTACTGAGCAAATTTTTGGCTCAGCCGTAGTTCTTTTTTGTTGTTTAATTTGTTTCTAAAACAGGTACTCATGGGATTCAAGGGATGTGTGAAGAGAAGATAAAAAGATTAGAAAGCTGATTATGATAGTTAATGATGTAATTAGATATTTGTATTCAATTAATGTTAGTTCATTAAATATGGAAATATGCATTGTTCTGATTTCTGTAATAGCGACACTTCAGCCCTCGCAAGACTGAGATGTTGCATTTTTTATTAATTTGTAATTTTTTTTATTAATTTGTAATTTTTTTTATTAATTTATAATTTTTTTTATTAATTTGTAATTGTTTTATTAATTTGTAATTTATTTTATTAATTTGTAATTTTTTTATTAATTTGTAATTGTTTTATTAATTTGTAATTTATTTTATTAATTTGTAATTTTTTTATTAATTTGTAATTTTTTTTATTAATTATATCTCATTTTAATTTAAAAAGGAATGATGACGTTAAGTGAGTGGGTAATGAGACATTTCCACCAAAATGATGGGGTGAGTGCCTACGTGACGCATAGGTAGAATGAGTGGGTAATGAGGCATACCCCATGATCTAAGAGAATGTCGTGTGACATTTTTTGGAGTCAATTGTTAGTACAGAAAGATATTATTTATTTGTCATGATGATATCTGTTGTAAAAACGTTCTTTCATAAAAAAATAAAAAATGTAAGCAAAGAATTATTTTTAGCAACAAGGAAAGGGACTTAAGAGTAATAAAAAGAGTGAGTGAGGGGAGGGAGAGTGCATTCAAATGTTTTTTTTAAAAAAAATTTAATTAAGATATCATCATCATCATCCATGCGCGCAGAGCAAGGGTACCCCACCCCCCCTTTTTCATGGCCATAGCTCCCATCCCAACATATATCCTCCTTCTTCTTCCTCACCACAACTAAATCAATCCCATCAAATCCCATGTTTTCTGGGCATTACAGTCTGCCACTCATCGTATGATTCAAATTCTTCCTCCGTCAACAACCGCCGTGTGGGAAGATGGGTGGGATGACGTCATCAATGGCTGCAAAATTCGCTTTCTTCCCGCCAAATCCGCCTTCGTACAAGCTGGTGAAAGATGAACTTACTGGTTTATTGCTTCTGAGTCCTTTTCCTCACCGGGAAAACGTCGAGGTTCTCAAACTTACTACGCGTCGAGGATCGGGGATCGTTGCTGTATACGTTAGACACCCGATGGCTACTTCTACGCTTTTGTTTTCTCACGGTAACGCCGCTGATCTTGGCCAGATGTATGAGCTCTTCATCGAACTCAGTATCCGATTACGAGT
The DNA here is from genome assembly GCA_009363875.1 of Mikania micrantha. NCBI lineage: Eukaryota > Viridiplantae > Streptophyta > Magnoliopsida > Asterales > Asteraceae > Mikania > Mikania micrantha. The sequence goes on from CM018694.1 coordinate 72,395,266, forward strand.
CAATCTCATGGGGTATCAGTTCTATCTCCAAACCCACCCCTGATTTTAACCGCTTCTGTTAGATTTACTGTCATCCACATGAATGTTTAATAAACTCTAAAATTACATGCCTGATAATTGTTTTATGCTCAATTCGAATTCCACATGTGAATTAGTGAGTAAGATGTTCTTTACATTCCTAGATCTCCTTGTGATTTGTTCAGATAATCAGACGAATTATCTAGGGTTCGTTTTATTAGGTCATGAAAAAAAATGTAATTTACTTGCTGATTGCATGATTAACTTGCCTGTTCGTTAGATAGTTGTTGGTGATCTTTATCCGTATAATCAATGCATTTCTACTGCTTTTATGAGATTCATAGTTTTGATTCAGCAATAAGATTAAATTCAATTAAACTTTATAAATTTCAGAAATATATTTGTCCAATTTTTTCTATCATCATTTTTTTATAACTTTCATTAACCAAGAATGTGGTGATCACTTGATTAGAGGTAAAAGTCATTGCTTGTCAATAACTTAATTACCTTACAAATCCAATATTTCAATCACTAATTTGAAACAGCCATAAAATTAGTCCACAAAAACCATATATTTGTTTGGCCTGCTTTATGTCACCAAGGTAAAAGAAATGTATTTTTTTTGCAGGTATGACTACTCTGGGTATGGACAATCCACAGGGAAGGTGAGCAAATTCATATTTATTTTCAGCTAAAATGCTTGAATATTTTTTGATGGGTGCTTGGATGTGTGATTAAAGTGGTCACAATAATTAATTTTGCACAAAAGACTGTTCATGAAGGTGGATGTGAAATTACCTACCCAACCCTAGCTTTAATCAACTGATTATCTTATTCTTGATTCTTGTTCAATCTCAAAGCAGACATCCAAATACCCCCTTGTTGATCTTCGTTTTGGTTAACGAGTTCATACTTTTCATGTGGTGCAGCCAAGTGAGAATAATACATATGCAGATATTGAAGCTGTTTATAAATGTCTTGAGGAAAGTTATGGAACTAAGCAAGAAGATATTGTCCTATATGGTCAATCGGTTGGAAGTGGGCCGACTTTAGATTTAGCAGTTCGTCTTCCTCGTCTAAGAGCTGTTGTTCTTCATAGTCCTATATTATCAGGATTAAGAGTCATGTATCCTGTTAAACGCACATACTGGTTTGACATCTATAAGGTATTATTAAAATTTTCACTAGATAGTTTTCTCCCTTTTTCATAGTCATTAACTCTTTTTTTTTTTAAATGGTTTTGCAGAACATTGACAAAATCCCATTCGTTGATTGTCTTGTGCTTATTATTCATGTAAGTCTGCAAATTCTATATTTCATATCATATTGAGTATCAATGATTTCTATGAATTTTTTGAAAGAAAATATTGTATTGAAAAATTCCCAACAGTCAACTAAATGGACCCATATAAAATTGTTTATCTTGTTTGATGGTATATGATTGTTTTTGCTTATATAAAATTAGCACCAAGTGACTGTCATTATTTGACTTTTTGAGTCTTGTATGATGGCCCCTACCCTCTACATGTTTTGCTTATCATGTTATGGACTGATTTAATGTCCCAGCTAATTTCTAAATGATTGCTACCTTCCTCTTTATAATAATTAATTAACAAAAAAGATTCTCAATGCTGTCCAGCATAAATGTCAAAGTAGGTTGGTGAGGTAACGGGTTAATTCGAGTTTATGTTAAACTGGGTAAGTTTACTGTTTTATGTGTTTCTAAAATAATTACATTCCAAGTGTAATTATGAAGCTATTACTCATAGTTGTCAAAGGCACAAGGCGCACTCAAGGCTCATAAGCCGCGCCGCGCCCGGAGCCTAGGCGTAAGGCGCAAAAAAAGCAAGGGCTTTTTTAAACTAGGCGCATAGTATTAAGTTACCATTTTTAGAGGTTTGACATGTTTTAAGCTTAAATTTTTTTAAAAAATATGTAAAGGCTAACTATAAAACAATAAATAATCTAGTTATATAGAGATTTTAAAATATAAAACCTTTTTATGGTTGTTTTAGGCTGGTTTATGGTTGGATTTTTTTTGAACTTTGCCAGAATCTAGCTGGAAAGTCATGGGAGTGCGCCTAGGCTGCCACTAGGCGCCTTTCATGTGCCTGGCTTTTTTTTATTGGGGCCTAGGCGAGCGCCCGAGGGCTTTTGACAACTATGTTATTACTTTATAATAACACAAGATTACTGGAAAAATGCAATTTTGATAAGGTATAAACATGCGAGTATCCAGAGAGTGAATTTTTAAGCCTGTTTGACTATTTTCTTTTATAGCTTTGTTTCTTGATTTTAATCCATTTGACCAATTATGAACAAAATGTATTATTTTAGTGAAAATATTAAGAAAAAGAAAAACTTTGTGCCTTCATTTTTTGTACAAATAAATCCCTAAACTTGTCATTCTCCGTTGCTAAATCTTTTTAAGCCTTAAAGTGTTAAAATGGAACAAAAGGTTTATTTTAAGCCAAATATTTTACTGCTAAACAATTAGAAATTACTTGCCTCCCTTGTGTGCAAGCATAGTAAACCCTTGAGTCTATATAGTAGTAATGGTCTCAGCCCTCAGGTTCAAGTACAACATTCACTGGTTTCTACCTTTAAACCTGTGCAAACTTTGTTTTACCTTATCCCACTAATTAGCAGAGTATTGGCGGGTCCCATGAATTTTTGGTAACAGGGTCTCATGGTTAGAAGACAAATTTGTGCAAACATGCTATTGTGGATAATCTTTTGACAGTTAGATTCAAGACGACCTCAAACCATTTACATTTGGTAAATTCCATCTATGTTAGAAACTAGATACATAGATGTGATCATTGATTCTGGGTCCCCATTTCCATGACTACCCACATAAGTATGATACGTGATTTTGAATAAGAAGAAAGATAAACTAATAGATTATAACCGAAAATAATCTGAAATCTTTTTGTAGGGCACTGCAGATGATGTTGTTGATTTCAGTCATGGGAAGCAACTATGGGAGCTTTGCAAAGAAAAATACGAACCACTTTGGATCAAAGGTGGAAACCACTGTGATCTGGAGCTCTATCCAGAATACATTAGGCATCTAAAGAAGTTTATATCAACAGTTGAGAAATCACCATCACACAGGCACAGCAGCAGTTCAAGATGGAGTGTTGACATTCACTTTGACCCGCCAAGAAGGAGCACTGACGTGTTTGAAGCATCAAGAAAAAGCACCGACAAAAGAGAGAAACCGAGAAAAAGCATGGAAAAGACCAAAGTTGAAAAGATTGAAAAGATGAGGATGTCGTTTGACCAGATGGAGAGGTCAAGAAGAAGTGTGGATGTGATTGAAAAATCAAGAAAAAGCGTTGACCTTCAACAGTTAGAAAGAGGTAGGAAGAGTGTTGATCGGATGGATAGACTGCGAAACGGGTAGTTTTTTCTTTTTTGATATTATTTAAACTAAAAGGATGTAAAATCTATGCATGGTTTGATGTTGTTTGGCATATGTTACTTGCTATCTATTACATGAAATTATGAGGCTGTGATGGTACCATTTGGATTACTCTCTTCCTTTGAAGATTAAAATGATATAACACTGTTCAAGTATTTCATGTGAAGATGCTGGTCTTCAATTTTGAATATGAAATTCATAGATTTTAAAACCACACAGTCACACACACTGCTTTTGATGCCATGTGAAATTCACCCATCTCAATTGTGAGTCATAACCCTTTCAACAAATATCGGTGTTCATAGATCTCAATTGAGAAAATCAAAGTATGTAAACACATGCTTAAAGTTTACTTGCATCTAACCACCAAGTACCTTTTATCACACCAATGAGTTACTCTCCTTATTTTTTCATCTAACAAACCAGAAAGACAATTAGGAAGTTAAATTGGAGAAATCGTTAGTCGCTAGTCGGTCGGTAGGGTGGGAACTAGGGATTATTCAGGATTAATCGGCCAACTAATCGGCCTAGTCAGATAGTCGGGCCTACTCGGCCTTAAGGGACTAACGATTAATCGGCTTAATCGGGGATTTTTACTAATTACTATAACAAAAACCTATATATTTGATTTACACAACACAAATATAATTCACCCTTAATTCAATTTACATTCCTAAATAACAGGTGGGACTTCAAGTGTGTGTATATGTAAATGACATCATTATGTCAAACTTGCACAGAACCACATATAATTCTTGATTCCAAAGCTTGCATATGTCAAACATACCATAATATTTCTAATACTTTGAGCATGTTAATGTGAACTTTAGGTGCAAAGTCAAAATCACTTGCACAAAATTAATAATTGGGGCACGACACGTGTATTAATCCTTGAAATGAATAGCTTTAATTTTATGATGGATAATTTATTTAAGAAAAAAACAATATCTATTCATCATACAATAATCAAAAGAATCCCAACTAGAAAGCAAAATAAGTCATAGTAGTATCACAGTAGCACTTTAACTTCTCTTATAAAAGATTTTGAATTTGAGTCTCTTAATTGATTCTGAATGAGTAGAAGTTTTTCCAATGCCGGTTTCCTTCTAGTTGGTGGGGTCAAGTTGTCTGTTTGAAAAGCAATGCTTGCTTAGTGTTTCAAAAAGAAATCAAAAATGAAGAAAATTTATACATGACAGCGAACATTAAATCTAGAAGTTGTTAAGTAAAGGCAAACCTGTAAAATTATGCCTGGCAAAATGGACGGGTTGGGTTGAGTTGGGTAACGGGTCAGAACGGGTTCGGGTCAGGATTGGTGCGGGTCAGAACGAGTTTTAAGCAAAATGAATTCGGGTCTAAATGGATTGTTCTTAAAAAACATCAATTTAATTTAACTTAAGATGTGTTATAAGTAAACAAATAGTCCATTTGGATAATTTTTAGTGATTTTCTCACCAAATATGTTATTAATCATTCTTAAATGTTTGAATCCATTGCATTTACATACTTTTTTGATTACCCGTCTTGACCCGCATTGTATTTAAGTGCTACCCATCTCAACCCATTCAATACTATGATGTTACCCATCTCAACCCATTATACTACAATTGTTTACCCAAACCAACTCATTTCCTTTGACAAGGGTAAAAATTGTCACCTCTACGTAAAATAAATAACTAAGCTTAAAACCTTGAGAGAATTATATATTTCTCCTTCTTAACTTGAAAAATTACATATTTCTCTCAGGTACAAATTTTCATTGCATGATGTACAATGCTCTTAAAGTATGATTTAGGGAAACATGTAATTTTACAAGCTATAAGGGGTAAATATGTAAAACCTTAAAATCTTTAATCTTTTGTTGCGAGAGACGAAAAATCTTTATTCTTGAACGAAACTGAAACCAATATACATAAAATAATATTCATAATAAAATTGGTAAATTAATAATAATTATCTTTCTTCATATTATTCTAATATCATATTAAAAAAAATACATTGTAAATTTAAAACAATACAACGATTGTGATATGATACGACTCGACCCGAGGCATCAATCATGTGTTACTTTTAGGGTTGAAGTGGTCAAAACCCACTACATGTTTCATGTAAGGCATACATGCACGTAGGATTAGTTTTATTGGCATTTTCTAGCATGATCTCCATGATCGAAGAAAAGAACAAGAACAATTGAACCAAAGTCTTTTATCTTCTTATCTTAAATTTCTTGAAGTCTAACCCACTCAAATGGTTCTCTCACCCATCAAACTAGTCTTTTGGGTTGAGATCTTCTGTTTGTCTTGTAACAGATTGTCTTAGCATAAAACAATTAGAAAGAAATCGATTATATTATACACTCTTACCAACTTAAAATCTTACAAATCCAGTAAACCTATTCATAAAATCACTTTGTAAAGCCATGTGCCCTAGAGGTGGCCAACGGACCCGGAACCGGAAATCGGAACCGGTGGGTGCGGGCGGTTCCTGATTTTCAGAGAAACTGGAAACGGAAAACCCAGAACCGGTTCCACCCTCAAACCGGCCAAACCCGAACCGGAACCGGCAAAAAACCGGTTGAAACCGGTCAAAACCCGAAACCGGTTTTTGACTTTGTTGACCAGAACCTGAACCGTTTGGAACCGGTTCCGGTTCCGGTTCCAAAAAAAACCCCATTTGGCCACCTCTAAGGTGCCCTGTGGAAAGAAGGGAGGTGTCGGGTTGATGACGTGGTGATGTTGACATGAAACCAGGGGTGAATTTACTAAGAGCTCAGTAAGGGGCAAGACCCTTACTCTAACCTAGCCCATTAATGTAAAATTTTCAACAAATGGAGTTAAAACGAATTAGCCTCCTTTCGATTAGTTAACAGACCCACTAAAGCTATATTGCAATCGAAATTGGAACGCATAAATAGGGATGGCAAAAAAAACCCGCACCCAACCTGAAGCCACTACATATGGGACGGGTATTCCCGAGCCCGATGGGTATTGGGACGAGTATGCGATTAATTTTTAAAATTATCGCTGATTTGGGATGGGCTTGGGATTTGTTAATATACGCATTTACCCGGCCCGATTACCTGATTATTTATACCCTATAAATACTCATTTATATACATTTGATGTTAATCGACTTTGTTTCTTTTTTATTTCTTTTGAAATTAAGAAATTTTTCATAGAACTTGTTTCTTTTTATATTTGCTTTTTGTGATAACTATAATAGTTTTTTTTTGAACTATTTTGTTGATAATTGATATCATTTGATTTATCTTGAACGATGCTAATTAACTTATAATATTTTGAAATTTCATGCTATTTGATATATTAACATTTTGTTTAACATATTTAACATATAGTTTTTGGTTATAAAAAATTTATTATTAGTTACCTGATACCCGACGTGTTTTAAGTCAATTATTTTCAACGAGTATATTTAGCTAACTAATGGGTATACCCGAAACCCGTTGTGATACCCGTTACCCGACGGGTAAATACCTGATAGATAATCGATGAGTTTTGGGAGGGGTATAAGATAAACTTTTATAATCGGGTATGAGGCTGAGATTAATCAAACTCGTTCCAAACCCAGCCCATTGCCATCCCTAGCATAAAGACTCGGTTGTTTGAATCGACTAGGGTGTTGATGATGGATGATTGTTCCTCAAATCGATTAGTGGGCCAGCTCTTTAAATCACTTGGAATAAATTATTGTTTTATCCATCAGAATTTTTAGAAATTTGTAATTGCTTGGAATGGACTTAGGTCAATCACAACTTTTTTTAACCTTTTAATGATGATTGATGAATAAGAGTGTAGCTCTTGATTAATCATAGTCTCTTAATGGTTAAAAGGTAATATTAAGTCTGAATGGTTAAGACGTTACCTCTTATTGCTATTATTTTTTTTGAACGGCGACGATCATACATAAAAACGTATGTTGTCTTAACAGGGCCCACCGGGCAGAGGTAAGACGCGGCCACACCAGATGCATGGGAACCCCTGGAATAGGTAAACCCTCGCCCCCTATTGGTCCAGAACATGAGAATAAGCTCAAAATTTCTTCTCTCACCTGTATGTTCTTTAAATTATACCTAACAGGGCTTGAACCCATAACCTCTTAATGTTATCTCTTAGCTATTTAAACTTAAGTTTATTTTTTAATCATTAAGAGACTATGAACGATTAAGAGACTACCAAACAGCCCGAGAATCGTTTCCATTCTTGTTTGTTTTTTTTTTATTTTTTAACTTTGATAACCCACTTACATGGTGAACTCCTAGGCCCCCCCAATATCCGATCAAACGGGAGGAATAGGTAAAGCATTGTTGCAAGTAACTAGGTATGTGACCTTTAAGGAAAATCGTTCTAAATGAAAATTAGACTTCAAATCTTTAGGTTGTTGTCCTTTCATTTTAACCACTACATCAATTTCTTAAAGGTTTTGTGTTGATATCAATATCACAGGTTATTTGTGTTTAGGCCTACTGAATTGGCAGTTTCGTTTTCTTGATATATTTTTGTTTGTTTAATTGTTTTGCTACTCATTCAGAGGAATCCTTTGCTGATTTTTTATGGATAATGCAACTAAGAACTCTGGTAACCGAAGTGTTGATATGTATGCTATTGACCTATGTGACGATTGCAGTTGATAAATCACGTCATTGATGATGTGAGCACATTTGATCGTTTTAGAAATCCACGTTGATTTAATGATTGTAATTATTACGGATTTCAAGTATGAGAGAAATGATGAACGTGGGTGAAAACCGTGTGTAACACGGAGTTCGGGAGTGCCCGGAATCGAAAAACGAAGAAAAATTTCTAAGTATTGAACTCATGGACTCGTCGCGGTACGCTAAGTCTGGATTGAGGGTTCTCGGCGGTACGCTATGGACCAAAATATCTGAGATTCCTCCGGATTTCTTCGCGGTACGCGAAGCCTTCTTTGGCTCCTCGTCGCGGTACGCGACGGGTGAGGCGATGGAAAAACTTGATATTTTCCATCAGATTTCATGCAGATTATCATGTTTCATCTTCTCTCGAACATACACGCTCAAAATACGCACCAGACAACATTTCTATCATCTAAACTTCAATTTGAAGCTGCCAGAGTCCACGGATCGCACCCAGGATCGTGTTTACAAGTGCTGATCATTGTTTTGCAGTCAAAACTTCGTCAGATTAGGTAATGATTCGTTTTAAACCTTCTAGTTTGATTATGATTAATTAGATCTTGATTTTGAACATAAGGACATAGTTAGGATTGTTGATTATTGCCTAGATAATTGCTAGGATTGATTATAAACAAAGAACACGATGTTTTAACGGTTAAATCCTTGTTTTGATCCGTTGTAATGCCCGGTTTGCATGAAATCATACCTATGATTATAATGGTTTAAACCATTTGATTATGACAATGTAGGTGATTAGTTTGATTAATCTTTGAAATGTAAGGTTAATGTCACACCCCAACCAACGGCGGAATATGTTGGGGCGTAAGTTTGATTGTTCAAAAGCTCATGGGCTACTATTAAAGTTTAAATATTTAAACAACCATATTAAAATATCCAAACAACCATTCAATATTCAAACATAGAAATCAAATCCAACATTACATATGCAAAGTTCATTATAATATAACTTGTTTTAAATTATTAAACTAGGTCCTCTAAGTCTAGCTTATGTCTTCCCATCTTCAGTTACCTGTCACATATGTAAAATACAATTTGTCAACTACTTGCATAGTTGGTGAGCACTCATACAAGTTGTAATATGTATATATAAATAAAGAGATGCAATACGAAGTTCAAGTGGTAAGAAGCCTAAGTCTATGTTCTTACGAGTATTCTAGAAGCATGCTAAGCCTAAGAATTCATAACAAGTCATCACAAGTATTTGTCATTCAATCATGTATAAGTAATCAAGTTCTTCCCAAATGTCATTTGTCCTTTACAATTGTCCTCAAACATGAGACATAACATAATTATAAATCAAGGTTAGCAAGACCTTAATTAAATTAGTTAGTCTACAAGTTTGCAAATGTACACATTTCACCTTTTTAACACAAAGACCAAAGTCTAAGCGAAGAAGGTATCTAACCATTCTTAGGCTACTTTGTGTATAATGAATATGCATACAAGAATTCCAAGTCATCACATGTTCTATCATTCAAGTAATCACACAACACTTAAGGCCTTTATACCAAACTAAGTAATTTGCATCATGTTTAGACTCTAAGAATACATTGAGTTGATAAAGACATATGTGACATTCCCAAAACTTACAAAAGTAAAAAGGGAAATATGAGAATAACTCACTTGTTTAGCTTTGATCCCAAGAAGTTATTGAGTAGGATAGAAACTTGTGAAGTCACAATTCACCCTATATTGTGATATAATTTTTGTATAAGTTCTAGAACTCATATTAACCTATAAAGTCTATGTCATTCCTAATGGACCTTCCTAAAAGACAAAATCCTAATTTGGATTTTATAAATCCGTCTTTTATAATTTTTTTTTATAATTATGAAAGAAAGATTTAATTATAATGTTTTATGTATCCAAATGTTTGTATAGATATTACTTTATTTGTATAAAACAAATAAAATATTTCTACAAGTTTTGTAATTCAAATCCTTGAATTATATATATTGTTTTCATGTTCCACAACTTGATAATAATTTAGATAATACTTTATTAAAAATTATCAATAAAATATTATTCTATATTATTAAAAAATATTTCAGAATAATATTTAAAAATATTCAAAAATATATGCATATGTATTTTCTTAAAAATTTACCTTTTAAAATTTATTTAAACCATATAAATATTACTTTCATAAAAATAAAGTTCAATAATTATTTAAAATCTTCCAGAATGTTTATGACATCAAAAATAAATTTCTGGAATTTTCTAGAAATTTTTAGAAATGTTTTGATATTCTTTTTATATTTCAAATCATTTAAATACAATTTAAATAGTAAAATAATAGAAATAAATTCTAAAAATTTTAATAATTGTACAGAATGTCTAAAATGATTATTTATAATTTTTGTAAATTTTTCAGAATTTTTAAAATTGATTTGGTATTTTTAGTATATTTTAAACCATTTAAATACAATTTAAATGGTAAAATAATAGAAATAAAATCTGAAAAATTATAATTTTTTTATAGAATGTTTAAAATATAAATTTTGATTTTCATGAATTTTTTTAGAATTATTAGAGTTGATTTGGTTAGCAAAATAAAAGAAATGGAAAAAAAATTGATGTTAAGGTCCAAAACCGGTTTATACCCGGATTTGAACCCAAGACCATCTATCTCAAACCCGAAAGCTTTTACCGTTAATCTGCATTGTGTTTCTTGTTTATAATCCATTTCACCTAATCTTATACACAAACCAAATCGACCTAGAAACCATATGAACCCTAATTCTTGCTCGACCCAATTCGTCAAATCGGTTGTTTTTTTGATCTTACAATCATGGGGCCTTTGTTCCCCATATAAAACCGATCAGAAAGCACCGAAAACTTACTTGGATTGATGTAGTATGGATCGAGTTCGGGTATGGCTCAGTCACACGCGTTCTTGAGAAGATTTCACGAGCTCCGATCGATTACAGAGAATTTGGTGAGTATGGTTTCGTTCGAAATGAGGAAACGAATAAAAACCTCTGATTATAAGTGTTATTGAACACGAAATCCGATATATATGGTTTCGGCGATTATGATTGCGCTATCAAGTACCATCCCGGTAAGGCAAACGTAGTGGCCGACGCGTTGAGTCGGAAAGAAACGACAAAACGCGTGCGTGCCCTACAACTAACGATTCATTCTGAATTACCAAGGCAAATCCGACTCGCACAACAAGAAGCCCTAAAAGCTGAAAACCTCTCTCTCGAAGCCATGCGTGGAATGGATAAACAATTGAAGGCAAGGGATGACGGGGCTTACTATCTGATGGATCGGATTTGGATTCCACGCTACGGAGGATTGAGAGGAGTAGTGCTGGACGAAGCACACAAGAGCCGGTATTCCATACATCCGGGCTCTGACAAAATGTACCATGATCTGAAGACAACCTACTGGTGGCCGAACATGAAAGCCGAAATAGCCACTTACGTGAGTAAGTGTCTAACGTGCTCAAAGGTCAAGGTTGAGTACCAGAAGCCATCAGGGTTACTTCAGCAACCGGAATTGCCAATGTGGAAATGGGAGCAAATTTCCATGGACTTCATAACTAAACTGCCCAAAACGGCAAGTGGTTGCGATACCATCTGGGTTATCGTAGACCGACTAACAAAGTCCGCACACTTCCTACCTATCAAGGAGACTGATAAGCTAGACAAACTCACACGTATCTATCTGAAGGAAGTGGTTACTCGACATGGGGTGCCAATCTCAATCATATCTGATCGCGACAGTCGATTCACGTCGCATTTCTGGAAATCCTTGCATAAGGCTTTGGGCACGAGATTGGACATGAGTACCGCTTATCACCCGCAGACGGACGGGCAAAGTGAGCGAACGATACAGACACTGGAGGACATGCTCCGGGCATGTGTCATTGACTTTGGTAGTAGCTGGGAATCTCATCTACCGTTAGTTGAGTTTTCATACAACAACAGCTATCACACAAGCATTCAAGCTGCACCATTCGAGGCACTCTACGGACGCAAGTGTCGATCGCCCATCTGCTGGGCAGAAGTTGGAGACAGCCAACTAACTGGCCCAGAGCTTGTGCACGAAACGACTGAAAAGATCGTGCAAATACGAAAACGAATGGCAGCAGCTCGGGACAGACAGAAGAGCTATGCTGATAAACGATGAAAGCCATTGGAATTCCAGGTGGGGGACAGAGTGTTACTCAAGGTCTCGCCCTGGAAGGGAGTCATTCGATTTGGCAAACGAGGAAAGTTGAACCCTCGTTACATTGGACCTTTCGAGATCACCAAACGAATAGGCCCTGTAGTCTACAAACTGAACCTGCCAGTTGAGCTGAGCAGTGTACACAACGTATTCCACATCTCGAACCTCAAGAAGTGCCTATCTGATGAGACACTTGTTATTCCTCTCGAGGAAATACAAATCGACGAACAATTGAACTTCGTGGAGGAACCGGTGGAAATTATGGACCGGGAAACCAAGAAGCTCAAACTCAGCAAGATACCGATTGTGAAAGTGCGATGGAATTCGCGACGAGGACCGGAATTCACGTGGGAACGTGAAGACCAGATGAAACAAAAGTACCCACACCTGTTCACGGAACAGACAAACACTGACAACACAGGTTGAATTTCGGGACGAAATTCTTTCTAACATGGGGAGGATGTGACACCCCGTAATTTCCAGGTCAGCTTTGATTTTATTTAAATGTTTATTTAAATACATTATGTACACGTGGCATTAGAATTAGATTAATTTAGTGTGACACGTGGCACGACAGTACGAACACTGACTCATGACTAGATAATTCGTGGAATTATCGGCAAACAGCACACATGTGTCAAAACACACGAACGTTGGTGAACGCCTAACACATTGTGTAGCACAACACTCGAAACTTCACGAAACACTGTCACAAGTCAATTATGGCTAATAATTGGCCAATAGAGTCCAAACGACGCTCGAATGATGTTTTACAGTCGAGAAACGGGCAAGGATGGGCCAGAACAACAAAACAAGCCTATTGGGCTTGAAATTCAAGCCAGGCGGTACGCCTGACCCGAGACGCCCACGTCAGGCGATGCGCGCGGATGGAAAATTGAGCGCCTCATCCGTCTTAACCCGCGCGTAACGACACATAGTGCACACCCACGTCAGGCGTTACGCCTGACAGCCTAACACGCTAAAATCTTTATAAAACCAAGAAAAATCATTTCAAGCCACCCTATTTTATCTTCTCGAGCTCTAGACCACTCAAAGTCGTCTTCCCCACCAGAAAGCTCCATTGTTACTCTGTTGAAGCCATCATCAAGCTTGTGGAAGCTTAGAGTGAAGATTGGAAGCTTGAAGACCTAAGTTGGAAGCTTGAAACTACCATCACCCTCTTCTTTCTGTCGAATCCAGCCATCTCAGAAGGTTCAGGGGCTGCTCATCCATTATCTTGGTGTTCAAGGATATCTAGAAGGTAGTTCTATGCTTAAAACCCACTTTCACATCCATTACACACACATGCAAGTGCTAAATCCCACATGCAAGCACTTTGAATACACATGCACGAGATTATGATCTGGGTTTGTTGATTTTAAGGTGATTGATGATGATCTATGATGTTTAAATGGTGTTTCATGACGATCCATGATGATGTGTTTATATGTATTTCATGATTTGGTCACAAATGGGTGATTTACCCACATGCATGTACGATCTATGATAGTTAGAATGATTTTCAGTACTTGGGCATAATTCTTGATGATATTGGATGATTATTACATGTTTAGATGATGTTAAAATGGTTAAAACAATGATCTCGATAATGTTTATGGTCATTTTTGACAAAGTTACTATATTTAGTAACTTTTCGGGTCAAAATAATGATAGGAGACTCTTTCACCATATGTGTATGATTAAAATGATGCTATATTGGTTAACATGAGGATTGTTAATGTGAAAATGGTTTAGAAATGTTAAATGGTCATTTTTATGCAAAAACCACAAAGTTACTATTTACAGTAACTTTATTTTTCGAAAAACCGATTTGTCAACATGTTGTATGATTTGAGCATGCTAAATGACTTATTATGTTGTAATATGATGTTTAGATGCTAAGTTAGATGGTTTCCGATGTCACGTATGCTAAAAATGGAAACTTTCCATTTTAGGAAACTTTTGTGCACTAACATGCTATAAACGACGTATATGAACTTGTATGATAATGTGCTATGTGTTAACATGACCCCGTAGGACCATTGAGCATGCTAGAACTCTAACATCGATATGCTTTGTGAACTTTCCATAAATGGAAACTTACTATAAATAGTAAGTTGTCCATAGACGCGATTTGCGCGTTTTGCACACGACAAACACTTACACGATTGCTACACGATTCACAAACCGGCACACGGTTCACCAACGGGTCGTTGACTTGACACGGTCAACCTTGGTCAAACACGGTCAACTTTGGTCAAACACGGTCAGACACGGTCAAACACGGTCAATATGGACCAACACGAGCAAACACGGTCATTGTGGACCGACACGGGCAAACATGAACAACCAAGGGTTGTTGGACACAAACACGAGCACTAACACGAACACTAGCACTGTCACTTACACGAACTCACGTACGGTATACGATATAGGTTGCCGGTGACCGACACGTACTACTACATCAGGAGCTTACGCTACTTGCTACTTTTATCACTAAGGTGAGTTTACGGCCCCTCTTTACTCTTTTTCAAACGCTTTTAAATAGGGGGAGAATACTAGTTGCATCGAGTCAAACATTATTACTATTACAAACATTTTTGTGTATGCTGGTTTATTGGACAAACATTAAGTGTTGAACTCGTATTAAGCCCTCACAAAGTCTTACCGTTAATGTACGAACAACGTGGTAGATTTGGATGGATCCATTAGGGAATGACTAACCCCACGGGGCACTATGTTGACTGGATGTCATAACCCGTGCAAATTCTGACCTAACTTGCTATGTATACGAGACATAGCGGAGGCAAGGACAAACAAGTCTAGTTCGGTAGTGACGCACTGACACTTTGGGCCTAGGGCTCGGTACTAACATTGATAAACAGCATGACACACTTTTATTACTATATGTATATCAAAACCTGTGAACTCACCAACCATCGTGTTGACACTTTTTCTAACTGGTATTCTCAGGTAACTAGCTGCGCATGGAACAGGATGCACGTTAAGGGATGAGCTTTAGGAACCGCATGCATTCTGTTGTTTCTTTTGAAAACAATTTAGTTCTTAATGTTCTAAACAATGTTGTATTAAACTATTTACATTTCCGCTGCATGCTTTCAAACATATTTGTTTCCGCTGCTATGAAATACTTTTCCGCTGCAAACTATTTTGTTATGTGTATGTGTCAAACTTGGATTTGTAAACGCATATAGAGGTGTTCTATATGACCTTGAGCTGTGATTCTGGACACGTCACATCCACGTGGACATACACCACGAGTGGGAAATTGGGGGTGTGACAGACTGGTATCAGAGCCTTGGTTATAGGGAACTAGGTTTGCATGTAGTAAACTTAGACTATAGCCATTGCTCAACTTTAGACACTACACTTAGAACTTGCACATTGATGATATTATTGCTTATGTTAAACTATTACTTACTAACGTGAAACTTACAGGATGGCCGACAGCAACAACAACGCTAACAGGAGCGCAGCTAGACCCACGGGCACAGATGATTTGGCGGCAGAGAGTCGGCGACGGATCGACGATATCGTAGCCCAGGTTGACGCCGAGATGGATAGGCGGGCCAGAGACGCGGCACGGGCCCGACATTGGGGATGGCTTCCCACCATAATCCAGGGATGGATCATCGGGGAGAGAGTACCTCCATACCGTTTCCCTGGTGATACCACCCCAGGACACCGACTGCCACCACTTGGAGTACCACTGGAGCAGACCTTCGCGGCCCACGTTGCTTACACCCGACGAGAGATTTGGAGGACTAGAGAGCTGTCAGACGAGGTCCGAGTTCTTCGCGAGAAGAACGATCGATTGGAGAGGCAGAACGAGAGACTGGAGGGACGCAACGACAGATTGGAGGCACAGGTGGAGACTCTACGCCTCCAAGTGTCCCAACTGATGACCCAGCACGGACAGATCGTTGATGTCATGCAGGAGCATGATGTACGCATCACTGAGAATCGGACAGACATAACCGAGACTCAGGCGATGGTGCAGGCTAGTGATGCCATGCTTAACGCATGGGCTGCACAGTTTATTGAGGAACCACCACAGGAGGATGGTCCTGAATTCGAGGCCGAGGACCTCGAAGAGGAGGACCTTGATGAGGATCCTAATGAGGATCCGGAGGAGGATGATGATGACAGAGACGCTGCTAGCGATATTTCACATGTCTCTATGGATTCGGATTAGAGGACTGTTGTATTTTGTACTTTCTTATTTTGGCCTAGACGAGCGAGATGTGCTCGAAGAACTTATTATGTATTTCCTTTTGAAATCATTGTACTTCAAGCTTATTATTAATGAGAATTATGTTTTGTCTTACTTATTACATGTTGACCATGATTGCTTGATAACATAACCTCTGACTTGACAGCTAACATGACATCTGATCTGACATCTGACATGACATTTGACTAACACTCTAACATGTGCTGATTAAAACTCTATCCCTTATGTATAGAACCATACATGGCGGGAAGAGGACCGTACGCGCGTCCTGCTAAACGGACACTAGATGCCGCTGTGATAAAAATGATGGTTGACCGTCGGGTCAACAAAGCGATCGCTGACTACGAAGCCAGTCGCCAGCATAGCGAAACTAGCGGAAACAACAACGGTACTAACACTTGCCTGACGCGACTAATATAGTGTAGCTAACACAATACTAACACACGACACTGGTTTCTGACGAACAGGGTCAAACAGCAGCAACGGGAAAGGATGTTCCTTTAAATCTTTCCTAAACTGCCACCCACACAAGTTCAAGGGAACTGAGGGAGCTGTCGGAATGCTCCGCTGGGTGGAGAAAGTGGAGTCTGTATTCGCCATGTGCGAATGTGCTGAAGAGAACCGGGTGAAGTTCGCAACTGGTACACTGGAAGGACCAGCACTCACATGGTGGAATACCCATGTACAAACCCTGGGGTTGGACGGTGCCAACTCCATGCCATGGGCTGATTTCACCCGACTACTGCAAGAGGAATACTGTCCTCGTGATGAGATAAGAAAACTGGAAGCCGAATTCTGGGTACTGAAGATGGTCGGCTCTGAGATCGAGCAATACTGCACTCGATTCCATGAGCTGTGTAAGCTATGTCCGGCTATGGTGACGCCGGAGTACAAGAAAATCGAGCAGTTCATCAGTGGGCTGCCCGAACAAATTCAAAGCATGGTGACTGCGTCTGACCTCACCACTATCCAACCTCTGATCAGGGTGGCTCACAAACTAACCGACCAAGCGGTAGCACAAGGCAAGCTACCCAAACGAGGCGAACATCTGAAGCCTCAAGAAAGCCAGAAGAGGAAGTGGGAACCCAGCCACCACCAATCTCATCAGCTCCAACAACAACAACGATCTGCACCTGCCAGAGCATTCACTGCCACCCAACCCGATGACAAGGGAAAGGGTGTGTATCAAGGAAAATACCCGCTATGTAACCGATGCTCTTATCACCACTTCGGGCAATGCGAACGATATCGTTGCTTGAAGTGTGGACGACATGGCCACATGGCCAAAGACTGCAGATCCAAATTTCCCAGTAACAACAACCCTAACCACAACCAGAACAACAACCAGAACACCTCCAGAGGGTGTTATGAATGTGGAAAACTAGGCCACATGAGGAGGGACTGCCCTCAATTGAAGAAGGCCGGAGGAGGAGCGGTCAAGGGACGAGCTTTTGTGATTGGCTCGGGAGAAGCCAAGGATGACCCGAACATCGTAACCGGTACGTTTCTTTTAAATAATGTCTATGCTAGCATATTATTTGATACCGGTGCCGATAGGAGCTTTATATCTAGTGAGTTTAGCAAATTACTAGATATTACCCCAACACCACTAGACTACAAGTACACCGTAGAGTTAGCCGACGGCAAGCTAATTGAAACACAACACATCTTTCGAGGATGCGTCATGGTTTTGGCGAATCACGAACTCGAAATCGATTTGATGCCGGTGACTCTTGGAAGCTTTGATGTGGTCGTTGGAATGGATTGGCTATCCGCTAACCAAGCTGAAATCGTATGCAACGAGAAGATCGTACGAGTGACGTTGCAGAACGGAGAACAGATCTCGATTCAGGGGGAAAGACGGGGAGTACCTCTGAACATCATATCATGCATGAAGGCAAACAAGTATATGCAAAAGGGATACACTACCATACTAGCCCTCATCACGGAACAACCGAAGAAAGAAAGGAAGATTGAGGACATCGCCGTAGTCCGCGACTTTCCCGAAGTGTTTCCCGAAGACCTACCTGGACTGCCTCCGAAGCGACAAGTCGAGTTCCAGATAGATCTTACACCTGGAGCGGCACCGATCGCCAAAGCTCCATACCGACTAGCACCGACTGAGATGCAGGAACTGTCTAACCAGTTGCAAGAACTGTTAGACAAGGGATTCATCAGACCGAGCTTCTCACCTTGGGGAGCACCGGTCTTGTTCGTAAAGAAGAAAGACGGATCATTCCGTATGTGTATCGACTACAGAGAGCTGAACAAGGTGACGATCAAGAATCGATATCCCTTACCACAAATAGACGATCTATTTGACCAATTGCAAGGGTCAAGCTACTATTCAAAGATCGATTTAAGATCGGGTTACCATCAATTGAGGATACAAGAAAACGATATTCCTAAGACTGCCTTCCGAACTCGATACGGACACTACGAATTCTTGGTTATGCCCTTTGGACTGACCAACGCACCAGCCGTGTTCATGGATCTCATGAATAGAGTGTGCAAACCTTACCTTGATAAATTCGTAATAGTGTTCATTGACGACATTCTGATTTACTCGAAGAATCGGGAAGAACATGCTGAGCATTTGAGGCTAGTCTTAGAACTATTAAAGAAAGAGCAGTTGTACGCAAAGCTTTCAAAATGCGACTTTTGGATTCGCGAAGTCCAATTCCTTGGACACGTGGTTAATGAGTAGGGAATACACGTAGACCCAGCCAAAATCGAAGCAATTAAGAACTGGGAAGCACCCAAGACTCCAACGGAGGTGCGACAATTCCTAGGTCTGGCCGGGTACTACCGAAGGTTTATCGAAGGATTCTCGAAGATTGCTCAATCACTGACCTCCCTGACACATAAAGACAAAAAGTTCGATTGGGGAGACAAACAAGAAGCTGCCTTCAACCTGTTGAAACAGAAACTATGCACTGCACCCATCATATCCCTACCGGAAGGATGTGATGACTTCGTGGTGTATTGCGACGCCTCGAAACAGGGACTCGGTTGTGTGCTGATGCAACGCGAGAAAGTGATAGCATACGCTTCACGCCAACTGAAGGTGCATGAGAAGAACTACACGACTCATGACCTTGAGTTGGGAGTCGTGGTGTTTGCCTTGAAGATCTGGCGACACTACTTGTATGGCACAAAATGCACAATCTTTACCGATCATAAGAGCCTACAACACATCTTCGACCAGAAAGAGTTGAACATGAGACAACGAAGATGGGTTGAGCTTATCGGCGATTATGATTGCGCTATCAAGTACCATCCCGGTAAGGCAAACGTAGTGGCCGACGCGTTGAGTCGGAAAGAAACGACAAAACGCGTGCGTGCCCTACAACTAACGATTCATTCTGAATTACCAAGGCAAATCCGACTCGCACAACAAGAAGCCCTAAAAGCTGAAAACCTCTCTCTCGAAGCCATGCGTGGAATGGATAAACAATTGAAGGCAAGGGATGACGGGGCTTACTATCTGATGGATCGGATTTGGATTCCACGCTACGGAGGATTGAGAGGAGTAGTGCTGGACGAAGCACACAAGAGCCGGTATTCCATACATCCGGGCTCTGACAAAATGTACCATGATCTGAAGACAACCTACTGGTGGCCGAACATGAAAGCCGAAATAGCCACTTACGTGAGTAAGTGTCTAACGTGCTCAAAGGTCAAGGTTGAGTACCAGAAGCCATCAGGGTTACTTCAGCAACCGGAATTGCCAATGTGGAAATGGGAGCAAATTTCCATGGACTTCATAACTAAACTGCCCAAAACGGCAAGTGGTTGCGATACCATCTGGGTTATCGTAGACCGACTAACAAAGTCCGCACACTTCCTACCTATCAAGGAGACTGATAAGCTAGACAAACTCACACGTATCTATCTGAAGGAAGTGGTTACTCGACATGGGGTGCCAATCTCAATCATATCTGATCGCGACAGTCGATTCACGTCGCATTTCTGGAAATCCTTGCATAAGGCTTTGGGCACGAGATTGGACATGAGTACCGCTTATCACCCGCAGACGGACGGGCAAAGTGAGCGAACGATACAGACACTGGAGGACATGCTCCGGGCATGTGTCATTGACTTTGGTAGTAGCTGGGAATCTCATCTACCGTTAGTTGAGTTTTCATACAACAACAGCTATCACACAAGCATTCAAGCTGCACCATTCGAGGCACTCTACGGACGCAAGTGTCGATCGCCCATCTGCTGGGCAGAAGTTGGAGACAGCCAACTAACTGGCCCAGAGCTTGTGCACGAAACGACTGAAAAGATCGTGCAAATACGAAAACGAATGGCAGCAGCTCGGGACAGACAGAAGAGCTATGCTGATAAACGATGAAAGCCATTGGAATTCCAGGTGGGGGACAGAGTGTTACTCAAGGTCTCGCCCTGGAAGGGAGTCATTCGATTTGGCAAACGAGGAAAGTTGAACCCTCGTTACATTGGACCTTTCGAGATCACCAAACGAATAGGCCCTGTAGTCTACAAACTGAACCTGCCAGTTGAGCTGAGCAGTGTACACAACGTATTCCACATCTCGAACCTCAAGAAGTGCCTATCTGATGAGACACTTGTTATTCCTCTCGAGGAAATACAAATCGACGAACAATTGAACTTCGTGGAGGAACCGGTGGAAATTATGGACCGGGAAACCAAGAAGCTCAAACTCAGCAAGATACCGATTGTGAAAGTGCGATGGAATTCGCGACGAGGACCGGAATTCACGTGGGAACGTGAAGACCAGATGAAACAAAAGTACCCACACCTGTTCACGGAACAGACAAACACTGACAACACAGGTTGAATTTCGGGACGAAATTCTTTCTAACATGGGGAGGATGTGACACCCCGTAATTTCCAGGTCAGCTTTGATTTTATTTAAATGTTTATTTAAATACATTATGTACACGTGGCATTAGAATTAGATTAATTTAGTGTGACACGTGGCACGACAGTACGAACACTGACTCATGACTAGATAATTCGTGGAATTATCGGCAAACAGCACACATGTGTCAAAACACACGAACGTTGGTGAACGCCTAACACATTGTGTAGCACAACACTCGAAACTTCACGAAACACTGTCACAAGTCAATTATGGCTAATAATTGGCCAATAGAGTCCAAACGACGCTCGAATGATGTTTTACAGTCGAGAAACGGGCAAGGATGGGCCAGAACAACAAAACAAGCCTATTGGGCTTGAAATTCAAGCCAGGCGGTACGCCTGACCCGAGACGCCCACGTCAGGCGATGCGCGCGGATGGAAAATTGAGCGCCTCATCCGTCTTAACCCGCGCGTAACGACACATAGTGCACACCCACGTCAGGCGTTACGCCTGACAGCCTAACACGCTAAAATCTTTATAAAACCAAGAAAAATCATTTCAAGCCACCCTATTTTATCTTCTCGAGCTCTAGACCACTCAAAGTCGTCTTCCCCACCAGAAAGCTCCATTGTTACTCTGTTGAAGCCATCATCAAGCTTGTGGAAGCTTAGAGTGAAGATTGGAAGCTTGAAGACCTAAGTTGGAAGCTTGAAACTACCATCACCCTCTTCTTTCTGTCGAATCCAGCCATCTCAGAAGGTTCAGGGGCTGCTCATCCATTATCTTGGTGTTCAAGGATATCTAGAAGGTAGTTCTATGCTTAAAACCCACTTTCACATCCATTACACACACATGCAAGTGCTAAATCCCACATGCAAGCACTTTGAATACACATGCACGAGATTATGATCTGGGTTTGTTGATTTTAAGGTGATTGATGATGATCTATGATGTTTAAATGGTGTTTCATGACGATCCATGATGATGTGTTTATATGTATTTCATGATTTGGTCACAAATGGGTGATTTACCCACATGCATGTACGATCTATGATAGTTAGAATGATTTTCAGTACTTGGGCATAATTCTTGATGATATTGGATGATTATTACATGTTTAGATGATGTTAAAATGGTTAAAACAATGATCTCGATAATGTTTATGGTCATTTTTGACAAAGTTACTATATTTAGTAACTTTTCGGGTCAAAATAATGATAGGAGACTCTTTCACCATATGTGTATGATTAAAATGATGCTATATTGGTTAACATGAGGATTGTTAATGTGAAAATGGTTTAGAAATGTTAAATGGTCATTTTTATGCAAAAACCACAAAGTTACTATTTACAGTAACTTTATTTTTCGAAAAACCGATTTGTCAACATGTTGTATGATTTGAGCATGCTAAATGACTTATTATGTTGTAATATGATGTTTAGATGCTAAGTTAGATGGTTTCCGATGTCACGTATGCTAAAAATGGAAACTTTCCATTTTAGGAAACTTTTGTGCACTAACATGCTATAAACGACGTATATGAACTTGTATGATAATGTGCTATGTGTTAACATGACCCCGTAGGACCATTGAGCATGCTAGAACTCTAACATCGATATGCTTTGTGAACTTTCCATAAATGGAAACTTACTATAAATAGTAAGTTGTCCATAGACGCGATTTGCGCGTTTTGCACACGACAAACACTTACACGATTGCTACACGATTCACAAACCGGCACACGGTTCACCAACGGGTCGTTGACTTGACACGGTCAACCTTGGTCAAACACGGTCAACTTTGGTCAAACACGGTCAGACACGGTCAAACACGGTCAATATGGACCAACACGAGCAAACACGGTCATTGTGGACCGACACGGGCAAACATGAACAACCAAGGGTTGTTGGACACAAACACGAGCACTAACACGAACACTAGCACTGTCACTTACACGAACTCACGTACGGTATACGATATAGGTTGCCGGTGACCGACACGTACTACTACATCAGGAGCTTACGCTACTTGCTACTTTTATCACTAAGGTGAGTTTACGGCCCCTCTTTACTCTTTTTCAAACGCTTTTAAATAGGGGGAGAATACTAGTTGCATCGAGTCAAACATTATTACTATTACAAACATTTTTGTGTATGCTGGTTTATTGGACAAACATTAAGTGTTGAACTCGTATTAAGCCCTCACAAAGTCTTACCGTTAATGTACGAACAACGTGGTAGATTTGGATGGATCCATTAGGGAATGACTAACCCCACGGGGCACTATGTTGACTGGATGTCATAACCCGTGCAAATTCTGACCTAACTTGCTATGTATACGAGACATAGCGGAGGCAAGGACAAACAAGTCTAGTTCGGTAGTGACGCACTGACACTTTGGGCCTAGGGCTCGGTACTAACATTGATAAACAGCATGACACACTTTTATTACTATATGTATATCAAAACCTGTGAACTCACCAACCATCGTGTTGACACTTTTTCTAACTGGTATTCTCAGGTAACTAGCTGCGCATGGAACAGGATGCACGTTAAGGGATGAGCTTTAGGAACCGCATGCATTCTGTTGTTTCTTTTGAAAACAATTTAGTTCTTAATGTTCTAAACAATGTTGTATTAAACTATTTACATTTCCGCTGCATGCTTTCAAACATATTTGTTTCCGCTGCTATGAAATACTTTTCCGCTGCAAACTATTTTGTTATGTGTATGTGTCAAACTTGGATTTGTAAACGCATATAGAGGTGTTCTATATGACCTTGAGCTGTGATTCTGGACACGTCACATCCACGTGGACATACACCACGAGTGGGAAATTGGGGGTGTGACAATAACAGTCAGATTAGTATGTTAAACATGGTTGTTAAACCTATTCTAATGCTACATTGTGATATTTCATGATATTTGGGTAATCAATAACAAGGATTGAGCATTCCTAAGCCATTAAACTATCTAGAAACTGTTACGGCATTATAATCAACAACATTAACTATTTGGTTAATCCAAGATTATTTTGATTAATCAAGTGTGTCATCAACCTCGTATGAGGAACTTGAATCAGTGTAGGTTCCTACATTATCATACATTGTGTGATATAACATTAAATTCACTAATTTCAGAATTTATCTCAGTTTGATGACTGTTAGGACAATGTCCTTGACATTAGACGTTCAGAAAGATCTAATCAGTAAGTTAAAACCTAAATAACTCATTAAACATAAACTAATGCAGATTTATACTATTAACATCAGTTTGCGTGTGATTCCACTACTTCTGTGTTATCAGGTGAGTTTCGTACAAGCCCTTTCATTTTAGTGTTTTACAAATATCGGGGAATATCTGTAAATCGATTTCTGAACATATGATATGTATCACTGTTATCTTTGTGATTTCATGTGACTTTTGTGTGATTTATGGGATTTTTCCGTTAGTATCTCTATCACAGTATTAAAAGCCTTCATTCTTTGAAACTGTATCTAGTGAACCCATGTGGGGCCGAACAGGAAGCATTGATAGTACTATTGGCTGACAACCCATTTGCCGGGAGCTTGCAACTCCCCTTGGTGTAAATGTTTGTTACCTGTTTCCAAAACACCTTTTTAATGTTAGTGATAGACATTAAGATAATGAGGCATTAAGATATTTACCGACGGGTAGTATCATCGTAAAACGTAAAACTGTCCGAAAGGAATTAGATACGGGTCCCATGGTTATCTGAACTGTATATCTTGAAATTTTGCATATCATATTGTTTAATCACTAAACTTTACGAACTCACCAGCTTTGTGCTGACGTTTTCAAATCAAATATTTTTGCAGGTAGACAGTGATTTCGGTGAGACTGCACTTCACAAACTTGTAATGTGAATTGTAATAACGAACCATGTAATGTAATTATCCTAAGTTAATCAGTGTGCTTGTGATATTGGATCAAATAAGTCACCCCTTATCTCTGAGACATCACCACTATGCTTCCGCGACCGTTTCAGTGACATCATCAACAGGTGACGAGAGGCAGGGGTGTGACAACCTAAGTGTTGATTTTTTTTAAACTACCTTAATATCTTTGCTTCTAACAGCTTCCCTTACATGACCAATCTTTTTTTGGGATTGGTGTACTAATTATACCATCCGCATGGTCATTATATTATATCCGTATCGGGAATTACTTGCATTTTTTAATGTTTACGTGATGTTATAACTTGTTTCATCTTTTTATCTTACTAATTGTTACAAACTAGGTATATTTATGCTGCACGTTACCGCGGGAGTCATTATACAAAAGTTAGTTAATACAAAAATTCAAAACGTAGAAGAGTTTAAAATCTAGTGGTGAAAAATTTGCATTTGTTATAAAATAAAGTCTTTACAAAATAACAAATAGCTTAGGGGCCGTTTGGTTGGGTCTGAATCATTAAGTGCTGAATGGTTAAGATGTCTGAATGGTTAAGAGGGTCTGAATGGTTAAGTGCTGAACCGGTTAAGAGTGTTTGGTTGCACATCTGAATGAGAATGAAAAAAAGAGAAAAAAAAAACCCTTTCTTAAACCTAGCCGGTCGAGCGATAACCCATAGCCCGCATCCATCACCTCCGGCCAGCTCCTCCGGCCATCAGTCGAACCCATCACCTCCGCCCAGCGCCTCCGCGGCACCACCGCCCATCGCTGCCGGTCGAAGCCTCACCATCGATTGTCGAAGCCTCATCATCAGTCGCAGAACTCATCACCATTGATCGCCATCAGTCGAATCCATCACCTCCGCCCAGTGCCTCCGCAACACCACCGCCCACCGCTGCCGGTCGAAGCCTCACCATCGGTCGTCGAACCCTCACCATCAGTCGAACCCTTCGGTTGCAGAAACCCTAGGTCGTCGAACCCTTACCATCGGTTGTAGAAACCCTAGGTCGTCGAACCCTCGCCGTCGCAGTCGAACCAGTGGTGGTGGTCGTCGAGAAGTCGGTGGTGGTCGTCGTCAGTGGGTGGTGGTGGTCAATCGGGGGTGGGCGACCATCGGTGGGGAGGAGGCCATCGATCGGTGCTGCCATTCAGAGGCTTCTCTTCTCATTCAGACTCATCTTCAAGTCTGAATCATTCAGACCTCCATTCAGACCCTTCCGTTCAGACCTCCATTCAGACCCTTCCTTCCGTTCAGACCTCCATTCAGATGCTGAAACAAACGGTCTGAATCTGAACCATTCAGATTCAGACCCATTCAGATCCATTCAGACCCAAACAAACAGTCCCTTATTCTTTAACTTTTTCTTTCCAAACCCCTCTCAAGGGAAATTTTAAAAGTGTTAAAAAGATCCAAATATAATATCTATTAAAAATAACTATTCATTTCACTTAATTTTTTTAATATATATACTAATTTGTTATGTCATAGACAGTCGGTAGGAAATAACTTGAACGAAAAAACGGAGGAGCTAAACGATTTTTAGACAGAAAACAAATGGAGCCGAATGATATGAATAAAACAAAGGGGACCGATACTAATAAATCGACCCTTTTGACAGGAAAAACAGAGGACCGGGCACCCCGGAACCCTTCTTAAGCTCCGTCCTTGAGACTACGGCTATATTTCCAATAACTTTAAGAAAATATTTAATAAACTAGATGGAAAAATAATAAAATTAGTAAAAGACAAAATTTAACGAGTCAAATAAAATTTAGAAAAAAAAACCTCGTCGCCCTAATTTTGTGGCTACTTTACCTATGATCCTGACATGCATCTGTGGCTTGTTTTCCGTCAACGGTCATAAAAACAAGCTCCGCCACCCACCTCCGCCATCTCCGGTGTCACCAGCAAGTATATATATATAAACTCCAACCACCACACCTTTTACAGTTCTTGAAATCGATAAATAAAACCACTGCTTTATTCCCCATTTTTAAATGGCCCGACAAATTATTGTAATCGCTCTAATAACCATCGCCCTCATCGGAATCGTCTCCGGAGCCGCACCGGAAAGTTCTCCGGCCGGCGCACCGAAATCAAGCCCACCAAAAGCCTCACCAAAGGCATCCCCAAAAGGATCACCAACAACCGCACCCCCACCAAAATCAACGAAACCACCGGCCGCCGCACCGAAGGCGAATGAATCAAGCGGTTCACCGGACGCATCATCTCCTCCGTCTCCATTAGGCGGGGGTAAGTCGCCGTCTCCGCCTTCTCCTCCGTCGGATTCTGGGAGTTCCGATAGTGATGCACCGGCGTCTGATGCGGCTCCGGCTGATGCCCCGTCGTCGGCGACAGGCAGCTTGAAGGCGTCTACTGCGACTGGTGCATTGGCTATTGCTAGTTACTGGTTTTACTAGATTTATGTGATGAGATAATCGAATTGAAGGTTGACATAAAGGAAAACACGAATTTGTGTGTTTTTGGCATTGTTCTTAATTTGAATCCATGGCCACCCATCAAAATATCAAATGCCATTGCTGCTGCTGCTCTTTTCAATGCTTCATCTTCCCGCCTTTTTTAAATATTTTTTTTTTGTTTTTGTTTTTTTTTATGATGATTTTTATAATCGAAAGCTTGTTTGGTCCACTGATCAAAGATTTATTTAATTTATTTGTTTTCATTTCCTATTCTATTATATTGTTGAAAGGAAACTCTAATTCATGTATCCATTTTATTAAACATATCATATTCTCTTTACGTGATATTTAACCAGTAAACTTACCCGCGCGTTACGACGGGAAGCTATATTTGAAACCTGCCTGTTGCAGTTGAAACGTTAATAGAGAACACGATTATGCCCGTACTTTGTGGAATAAGAGTTTTTTAAAAAGACAATTTAATATAATTTTTCAACAAAACTAAACAACGACTGTGCGTCACGCGATGCGTTGTATTTACGAAATTCATATCTCACGTTGCATCGATGACGTATATTGGTTAGTTAAAAACGTATGCGGTTGCAACGACTTGATTATAGAGACGGAAACAGAGATGATAAACATTTATATAAGAGTATAGATCAATAGATGTTCTTCAATCAGTGTCACTATCATTCTTGACCGCATCACCACGTTGTTGTTAGTCAGTACAACCCACGATTATTTTTTTACATAAACGAACAAAGTTATTGAGAAAAAGTCAAATTTTATATATTACATGTAATAAATTCCAAATTAAAAAAGTCAAGAGGTTCAAAGTGAGTGAGTCGAGAAAATAAAGACCAAAGAAAAAGAAAAAAAAAATTAGCAAATGTGTTGAGAAAAACCCAGATTATATATATACTAAGATGATAAATTATAAACTTTAAAAACTCAATATGGTTAAAGTGATATTCTCTTACATAATATATATATATATATATTAATATATATGTGTGTATATATGGTGTGATTTCCTTGTTAACCCATGTTTATTACGTTAACCAAAGAACTAAATTTTATTACTTTGGTGCCTTAAAGCAAACATAAAGATGTAAGTTTTTTCTTTTTTTTTATTAATATAAGTAGACCCTAATCAGACTAGGTTTTGGTCAAGATAAGTTAAGTTCAAGATTAAGACTTAGCTATTTTTAAAAATGGTCATATTTGCTCGGATTAGAACAAAGGATGATACCATTGTATGCAAGTTTCTTTCTTTTTTGTTTTGTTTTAATAACCATGAAACCCACTTAGTGACAAACTCTTGGGTCTCGTTTAATAGCTAACTAACCAAGGAACAAAGTTTTTATTTTTTATTTTTGAACAACAAATTCTTCCACCTTTATCTACTATAAGAGTAGAACTCTCAACATATTTTAGGAAGGAACAACTATGTCTGACAAAATGGGCGGATTAGGTAGGGTTGGGTAATGGGTGAGAAATGATTCGGGTCAGGATGGGTGCGGGCCAGAACTAGTTTTAAGCAAAAACAGTTTGGTTATTAAAATATATCAATTTTGTTTAACTTAAGATGTGTTATCAGTAAACAAATAGTCCATTTGGATAACTTTTAGTGATTTTTCTCATTAAATATGTTATTAATCATTTTTAAAAGTTTGAATCCATTGCATTTACGTAGTTTTTTGGTTACTCATCTTGACATGCATTGTGTTTAAGTGCTATCCATCTCAACTCATTCAATATTATGGTGTTACCTATTTCAACATATTATACTACAATTATTTACCCAAAACAAGTCATTTCCTTTGATATGTTTAAAAATAACCACCTCTAGAAACAACTTAATACACCCTAGTATCATTGCACACGGCTTTCCCTCTGTATACATCTAAAACTCAGTTCTTTCATTATTTCATCACATGCATTTTAGTAACAAAGTTTTTATTTAGTGGGTTGGACCAACAATAGTCTCCGGTATATTATGCGAATCTTTGTAGTTTGTTCCACGTCACCAATGTAACTAAATAAAATATTAAGTCATCTTACTCTAACTAAATGGTTTGCTGGATTTTTTTTTTGACAGTTGAAAAAAAAAAGGCTCATTCATTGAGCAATTAAAACCTGAAAGTGATTTTTTTTTTTGGAAATCTAGAAAATATAAACTATTTCTTTAAACTTTTACATTGCATAATTAAAGAACTCAAAATCCATATTATGAATAAAGGACTCAGCTGTCTCATGAAGAAGGAGTAGTCATTTGGCTTAGATTCGTTGCTTCATCATCGCCATCTGGCCATCAAAACTCCCGTGCAAGTGTGATTGTATGCAAGGGGTTTGTGAAAGAGTTTTAGTAAAGTGAAAGATAGTTTTGAGAGAGTTAAAGAAAAATAAAAGAATTCTCTATTTATAGAGAATTGAGGCCTTCAGGGGCTTTTTTAATTAATAGGACTTTTAATATGCCTCTAATATATTGTCTTGGACTTGACTCACTCAAGGAGTTGGCTCACCATGTCCCTTTAGTCTAATACAATATCGTTTAGGCAACGTTGTGATAGACTCATCTACTGTTTTGTTCGCGATAAGTTTTTGTATTTAGCGCTTTAAATTACGACATTTAGCATAAATGACATATAGCCTTTGTGACCTTATCTTTCTTCTACAACTCTACCGCTAGGTGTGTAAATTGATGATTTACCATTAGTTACTCAAACCCATCATGGGTGTTAATTCATATAGCTGTCAAGATTTGACGGTTCCTCAAATCTTATAATAATAATAATAATGTATATTCATTGAGTGAATGATATGTGTGTTTGTGTTGTTAGCAGTGAGGAAGAATTGAAGAGGTTGAGAAAGGAATTTGTGTTATTATGGTTTTATGTTTGAAATTATTTTGATTTTGTGAAATTGAGAGTTTGTTGTGTTGATTTATGACTCATGATTGTTGAGAAATATATCAATTAGGTTATCTTATATTGTTTTGAATGGGTGAAGGTACAAAATGCAAATCTAACGGGCTACGTTTCAAGTTTGGATCCACTAATACTTCGTGAAGGATTAGGTAAATATTGATGGAAAAAAGGTGAAATTGATCAATTGTTTTAAAATAATGAGTAAATATTAATGATGAATAAAAAATAAACCAGTTTTAATCGGAAGTTTGCTTAGGTAGCTAGCGTAATTTTCAGCTCATGACTTATCTGCAAGCTTGTCAATTTTGAAGATACACAATGATGAAATAAATTTGATAAATCATCGATTTTTTTGTGTTTTTAGATCATCAAAAGGAGAGCAGTTAACATCAATACTTATAAGAAAGTGGGTTAGGAAAATTTATTAATGGAGTTGGTGAAATAGGTTAGTTGCCTTGTGTTATTCACTTTGAAGAGCTTCAACATCAAAAATTAAATATCATCAAACATGTCGTTTTTCTGATAGTGAAGAAGATCGATGACCATACACGATCCACATAACCAAGTGATATGGGGTGCCAATCGACTTCACCTTTTTTCTTTTATCGTTGGTCACTATTGGTGTTTTTTTTCAAAGACTAAACTAATAATGTCTGTAGATGATAAGATTTATTCATGTTATATGAATACTAGGACAAACATCACCTAATGCCATATTCTTTCAGGATAAAAAACATAGATCATTGTTTTTTTATTCTAGTCTCACTCTCTCACCCATACACGACCTAACCTATTTTTGTTCTATAACAAATATACCTAAATTATAAATTATCCACCAACTAAAAAAAACATTTGGTAACACATGCATACATAACCACTAATTCATATAAACCATACATCTTTTCGACCATCAATGCCCGTCCACCCTACCTCAGTAAGCAAACACATTATAATGATTTTTCTTTGTGTTTTTATAATAAAAAATAGTTTACCCGGTGTGGCTTTAATCACCTTATAATTTAGTTTCATTTGAGTTATAGAATTTCAATCCCAATATATTCTAGAATTCTTGAAATTCTTTGATAGTTAGAATAGATTCGTAAACCTGACCGACTGATCCGGCTGGACTTCATTTTGTGTATAGTTTCCTTCATGGTTTGGGGATATAAGAGAAGGTGCTAGACCACATGTGCCAGACTTGTTACTACGAAGACCACTTGTAGTATGATATGGGTGCTAGCTAGACGTGATAACATCTCAGGATACATAACCAATTAACCACACACATATGCGATCATTTCACTAATATATATAAAAAACACAATACGTCATGTAATCTATCTACTATTTTAATAATTTTTTTGTTCCAAAAAGCGTTACTTGTATCACGTGCAAGCCATGAAAAAGAGACCAAAAGCCCCATAACAACAATAAAAGCCAACCCCACACCCTCACACACATCTACTCTTATCTATACCATCCAAACGAAATCTCCAAAATATCCAAAAACCCACCAACCAAATCACGCCACGTCATCCATTCTTCAATCCACACAACACAACTTACTACAAGAACCTCCACCCCTTAAAAAAACCACTCCCATTTTTTAAACTTTAATTTCTAACATGATCACAAAACAATTTAAACCATCTCGTAAAACAAGAACTAAGCTCCGTAAACCCAAATTCTTAAGCCTCCGTCTTCAGCTCACCGCCACCACCGTATCACCGCCGATGCCTGCAACCACCGACCACCGTGACGAGAAACAACTCATCAATCTTTTCCCATTACACCCGGAGAATCTTGTCGAACAGTACAAGCTAGATGATCAAGAACACAACATGGCTTGCATATTCTCGTCTTGTGACAAAGCTGCCACTACTCTCACCGGAATTCTATGCTCCGATGATGATGATGATGATGACGGAAACACCAACAACCCATCTCCGTCGTCGGTAAATTACGCCGACGAGGAGGTGAAGCTTGTCCGGACGGCGATGAGGAGGAATAATAAAAAGAATGATGATGAGAAATGGGTTTGTTACTCGGATATTAGAGGGATGTCGTCGTCGTCGTCATCGACGACGTCATGTTATGATCAGCATCATCGGAGCAAATTGGTGCTGAAGCTTGATTATGAGAAGATTATGAAGACTTGGGTCAACAAGGGTCCGCTTTATGTTCATGGTGATACGGGTCTGGATGCTCCGCAACCGCAAACCGTACCCGATCTCCATGATGATGACTTCTTTTTTCCCTCTTCCGTTAACGTGAGATCACCTCTTCCTTTGCATAAGTGCATGATTAATTACCAATTAAAGATATAAATAATAAAAAAGTTAGAGTTTTCACGGTTATAAAAATAAATATTTGTGATAATTTAGGATAAATGGTACTAAAAATAATAGAGATTTTTTTTTTTTTTGGAACGACCAACTAAGTAAACGCCGATACTCCGTACGCGGCCTTATTGGCTAAAGGTAGCCCGAGCCGGCCACTAGTCCGGGCGGACGGAGCCCCTAGCGATCCAACAATCGAGGGATTCCCCGGATAAAACCCGACCCCCACGCTCGCCAAACGGCACGATAGCGAGGAGCCGGTAAAACCGGGTGAGATCAGGACTCGAACCCTGGCAAGCCAGGGTCATCCCTCATATCTCCCATATAAATTGGTGGTAGTAAGAGTTGAACCCCTACCTCTCACTAGTAAAGTGAGTGCTCTACCATTGAGCGGCATCCAATTTATATATAGAGATTTTATATTAATTAATGTATCTTAATTGGCAAATAATTATGTATAAATTATTGCTGATTATATAACTTAAATTTAAGGAAGAATGATGATAATAGCCGTGTTGACTATGCATATTACAAATGATCATTTCTTAATTATCTATGGAAATTTTCAACCCAATCATTAAAAAGTCTTTTATTTATTAAAAGAAATTCCATCAATGCAAGAGCAAGAGAGATGGATGTTTTTTTTTATGTAAAACTTATCACTAAATTTATGCCCAAAAGTCTCTCCAATTTGTTTAATTTGGCCAATAACTCCTTTTGTTTCAAATAGCTTTATTTAACCGAAAAGTGACACAATATTTTTTATTTTTAATATTTGCCAACACTTTTAAGTCACTTGAGTTTTTTCATTGCTTTTTTTAACCAAAAAACATACAATATAGAGTCAAATATTAATATAAAAATTGTCAAGGGCTTTATTGATGAATATATGTTTTAAAACGTAATTTAAGATGAGTATAATTGCCACGAGGGTCATCGCTATTACGCTTTAATAGATGGGCCTACTCTTTTGGTACGATTGGGTTGTCGGTGGTTATTACTTATTAGACTTTTTCTTCTCACTTTTGGGGCGTGTAATATTAATGACCACAAACATTTTATGTCATCACTTCATATTAAGTGATCTTATTTTTATAATATTTTTAGTAAATTATAAGATAGTTCATGTCGTTTGCTATTATTTATTCATGCTTTCTAAGTTTTATAAATTAGTTATATGGTCTCAAATTTTAAACAATTATAACACATACAATCCTTATGTCACTAAATCACTCTCACATGGTTGACCAAAATACTATCATCTAAATCTAAGGATTATATAAGTTAAAAATGTTTAAAGTTTAGTACTATATTAAAATTTATGAAGCTCATGGACCAACAATGAAGTAGTTGCAAAACATATGAACTATCTCAGCAATTTAATCTAGTATTTTATTTCATATACCGGGAATTAATTTGGGTTTATTTCGATGCAAGTCAATCACACACATTGTAATTTACATCCTTTAAAATAATGTCTACTTCTTCGGCCCCTGGCTCTAGAAAGCTCTCCAAAGGGGCCAACCTCAACAGTTATGTACGTGCCTGTCGCTATTGATAATTGATGACCTCAACGTCTATAACACGCTACTAGTTGCACTTTAATGCTTGTAAATTGTACGGTACAATTTCAAAGAATAATTAAGTTTATAGTCCAAAGAACAATTTAGTTTCAAGTGGTTATGATTCAAATCGTATTAAAAGTTAACTTGAAGTAGATTTTTTTTAACGGCCAACTAATTAACTACCGGGTACTCCGTACTCGGCCCTAATGGCTAAAGGATGCCCAAGCTGGCCACTAGTCCAGACGGATGGAGCCCCTAGCCCAGCAGCCACCAATTCCCGGAGAAAACCCGGCCCAAGCACCCGCCCAAAGGCACGACGGTGAAAGACCGGTAAAACCGGGTGGGATCAAGAATCGAACCCATGACCTGGGTCTTCTATTACTTCTCCCATACCTCCATCTTACCACTAGGACAAGACATAATTGGTAACTTGAAGTAGATTTAGGGGATGTTTGGTACCCTTTTAATAGTCATTAAAATGTTATCTTTTATCGTTTTATAGCATCTGAATGATTAAAAGACTACATTTTAATGTTAACTTTTAATCCTTTATGTATATAAGTATTTATGGATTACGTCCTTTATCTTTGTTAATTACAAATTACATCCTTTATTTCATTAATTGGTAACAATTTAATCCTTTAACTTAACTATTTTTAATTTAATGGGTTAACTAAAAGGGCAAAAAGTATATTACACCCCTTTAATTATTTTTAATTAATCTTTTTAGTTAAAGGGATATTATTATATATCCCCTTATTAAACATGCAAATTAAATATATCCTCAATGTTAAACTAAAATTACAAATATCTTTATGTTTTAAAATTATCCCTTAGTAAGGAGAAATATGTAAATTGTTTTTAGTTTGTTTATTAAGGGTAAAATATGATATACATAACTTTTTTTAATGAAATGGATAAATATGTAATATGTTTTGTTTATAAAGGGAAAATATGTAATTTAGTTTTATGATCGGGTAAATATGTTTTAAAGGGTTTTAGCAAGAGAAAATATGTAATTGACCCTTAACTAAACTACATAATCAAAAACTAATCAACATTTGGGTTGATGAACTGGTTCTTTTCACAAAAAAGTACTTTTTATATTGTAACGAGGTAGTTTTCGTGAAAAGAACCGATTCATTAACCCAAAGAATAATTTTTTGGATTATTTAGTTTAATTGAAAAGATTAAATAAAAATAATTAAAGGGGTGTTTTTTACTTTTTTGCCCTTTTAGTTAACCCATCAAATTAACAATAGTTTTTTTAAAGGGATGAAATTGTTACCAATTAATGAAATAAAGGATGTTATTTGTAATTAATAAAGATAAAGGACCTAATCCATAATTAGGTATATACATAAAGGATGAATCTTGTAATTTACTCTTAAAAAATAGCATTTTAATGATCATTAAGAGGCGACCAAACAACCTTTTAGATGAAGATTAAAAAAGATGCTACGGTTTAATGTTATACAAAAATATATACATATTTGTTCAAATTGACACAAACAACCTTCCACTCTATGACTATCCATATTGCACCCCACAAGTGTTAATAGCTCATTAGTAGTTACCAAATTTGCAAAATTTTATGAAAAAACATAATATTGGGTTTCAAATCTTACATGTGTGTCTCAATTTGTTATCAAATGTGTAGGGCACAAGACATGATGAGCAAGACAATTGTGGCAATGGAGGACCATGGATCGTTCCCGATATGACACGCGCTGAAAACAATGGCGTAAGTAGAGGAGATGATGCATTGCCTACGGGCGATTCGAGTGCAATGATGCATAATAGAGAAGCAAGTGTGCAAAGGTACAAGGAGAAAAGACGTAACCGTCTATTCGCTAAAACCATTCGCTACGAAGTAAGAAAGCTCAATGCCGAGAAACGACCTCGTATTAAGGTAACATGTGACACTTTTCATAACGTGTTTAAAAAAATTTGTAAACCGATTTATGTTATTTGTATTCCATCAATAAAATTTGATATTTGTTGTGTTAATTTGCAGGGAAGGTTCGTAAAAAGAAATTGAATGTATTGAACATATGATTAATTTTCATGAGTTATGACCTGTTTGAAGAGGGTACGTGTTTTAGACAGTGTACATGTATATCCTGTATCTCAAATCTAAGATAATAAAGGTAATATTATCATTAAATATTTATTAATAAACATGATGTGTATGTTAAGTTATTAGTCTATGATTTTGATTAATTTTCAATTCTATCCGTTCAAAACAACAATTGCAACAATGTACACGCACTTATTTCCTCGGTCATGAAGTCATGCATGTACAAATTTATGCAATTTATCTTCGTACAATATGTTTAAGCCGTGACTCGTTCGGAGCAGCCTTTCTATTCCAATTGGAATATAAGTAAGTTTGTTTTTATCTCGAGATCCTACTGAAAAATAGAAATATACTAAGTATGTTTGTTTGTTTGATTTGATCTATCAAATTTAAGTAATGCATTTTTAAAAATGAGGAATTTGTTTGTTTTTTATGACGTAACAATATTTCTTCGAATCTCAAATTTTCAACCAATGGTTATATTCATCAAGGGCTTGAGATTGCGCCGAACACTTTTGTAATGCTTGTCTTTTTAATAAAATGTCAATACAAAAGTTTGTGTTTAGAATTTGTCAAAAAAAAAAAAACAAATGAAAATTAGGAGGCAAATATGTTGGATTAATTTTGACGGGTTGGGTTAAGTAGGGTTTTAATTTAATCATATGTTTTTAGTGTTTTATTAGATCATGGGTATGTTTGTATTTGTATTTGTGAAAGTAGTAAGTATATGTTGTTGAAGTAATGGGTTAAAATTGTGGGAACATGGTTCCTCACGTATGCATGTTTTTAGGATGTGTTAGTGTTTCTTATACAAATAAGTACGAGCACGAATTACGTGTGAGAGTCTTTAGAGAAAATTTTATTGTACGTAAGATTGCGTGTGTATCAAGTGTGTATTTGGGGCCTAATCCATCAAAATATGTTTATTGAAGGTTAACCCTAATTGTTGTTTTATAAAAACACCAATTAGTTGACCCTATTTATGTTTGCATACTGCATTGTTTCATCAAGAAGAGAGTTTATTGAATTATTGGATTAGGCGATGGTTTTAGAAAGAAAAAGAAGAAATCCTAGAGAAAGAAACCTCTAAAATAAGATCTTTATACATGTCTTCTTTATCACAAACCTTGATTTAATATCATTTAAGAAAGAACGAATTGATAAAGTTCAAGCCTTTATAATTTTTTATATGTTCTATGTAGAAAAAGTCGATATTAGGGTTTATTCACAAATCACACTAGGGATAAGATCGGTACTGTACCGGTACCGAATTT
This sequence comes from Mikania micrantha, assembly GCA_009363875.1. Lineage (NCBI taxonomy): Eukaryota > Viridiplantae > Streptophyta > Magnoliopsida > Asterales > Asteraceae > Mikania > Mikania micrantha. The sequence continues at coordinate 72,433,213 of CM018694.1, forward strand.
TTGAAAAAGTGGATACCGAATACTGTACCAAAATGATTGGTACGGTACCGGTATTTAATACAAAATAATCAATTAAAACGGTATTTGTACTATACTGGTACCAAATTTATGGAAAAGTGGGTACCGAATACCATACCGAATCTATTGGTTTGGTATCGGTTCAGTTTCGGTATTCGCTATCAAATGCTAATCCCTAAATCATTCACATAAGAGTTATCTCGCGGTAGAAGAACATATACTTACTATTTATATCGGAACAAACGGTTATCTCGATTCATTAGAAATTGGACAGGTAAGGAAATTTCTGGTTGAGTAACGTACTTACTTAAAAACCAATAAACCACAGTTTCAAGAAATAACATCTTTAACCAAGATATTCAACGAGGAAGCGGAAGCCATTTTGAAAGAAGCTATTCAGGAACAGAGGGAACGTTTTATACTTCAGGAACAAGCAGCCTAAACAAATTTATCAACCTTTTCAATCATTTTTTAAATCAAATCAAAAGGGTACTTAAACGTTTCGGATTCAAATCATTCAAAATTTCTTTTTGGATCTCGAAATCTAAAAAAATATCTAGAAAAAAATGCGTCCAATAGGATTTGAACATATACTAAAGGATTAGAAGACCTCTATCCTATACATTAGACAATGGACGTGAACTTTAAATGCTTTACTTATATTGGGCCTAGTATGCATATGTTATTAATGGGCTCTAATTTGTAGATGTAGATCTGTAGTGGAATGTAAGTTTTTATTTTTAAGACTAGGGTTTGTGCGTTTACACTTGAAATTTTTTGAAAGTAACCGTGCTTAATAAACCCTAGGAAACTTCAAACTTGCACTTGATATGTAAAGTTAACGTAGAAATCATTGGAATAATATCAAAGATCGGTATGATAGTGTTATATAATCATCTATATCTGACATAGTTCTTCCGTAGATGGGTCTAGCCATTCGTAGATGGACTTATTCATCCACATAAGAATTAACTTATTCACATAAGAGTTTAAAATAGCTAGACATTCGCGACTCATAGTTCATCCACACTTGACAACCTTCATCCGTAGATGGATAGTTATTTGCGCTACATAGTTCATCCACGCTTGAAATTCAGTACCCACATTTGGCTTCACCATATTTGACAAAAGTCGTATCATAAGTACTATTGTGTAAAGTCTAATGATAGTCACACATATGAATTTAATAATTAAAAATAGTATGAAAGAAAATTACCATAACACCATAAAAGTGTTTCACATAGTTGTATCATGCAAAAGTGATAAAAAGAACATAGTTGTATGCTTGTATTATTTTGTATCATAACAAAATAATGATAGGAAATAAAGAATGACACTATGTAAAATACCGATTTCTCTACACATTATACACTTACACAAGTAAGGGATGTAAATGAACCGAATGTTCAGCGAATCGTTCGTGAACCGTTCGGCGGGAAGTTCGTGTATGTTCGTTCGTTTAATAAAGAAACGAACACGAACAAGAAATTCCGTTCGTCCAGTTAAATGAATGAACATGAACAAAGGTCGTGTTCGTTCATTTGTGTTCGTGAACGTTCGGTAACGTGTTCGTTTACGTTCGTTTATGTTCGGTTAAGTTCATTTATTATATTTATTCATTAGATATGTTGTATAATTTTAATTTTTAGTTTTATGTCATTATATTTAAGTTATTTTTAGTTTAATACTATCATATTTTAATTTATATATTTATAAATGATTATCTCCAATGCTTGAGATTTAGAATATTGATTTTTATCGTTTAAATAATATGTGTTCGTTAGCGTTCGTGAACCGTTCGTGAACAAGTTAAATTCCTTAATGAATGAACACGAAAAAGAATTTTCGTTTGGTTAGCGTTCGCGAACAAGTTAAAAGTTAAACGAACGAACACGAACAAGGGTTCGTTCGGTTCGTTTACAGCCCTATACACAACATAATGACGTGACCCCACACACTGTGGTATATTTTAGTGTAATTGAATGTAAAGAAATATTAAAGAGTTGGAGGTGCGGAGTGCACACTTGTTTAATATTTTCTGAGCTCCAGACCAAGCGCAAGAGTTAAGGAGGCTGCCCCCTAGAGGGGTCCAAGGGGCAGGGGTCAAGGGGGTAGCGCCCCATGTGGGGTTCTGGGCAAAGCCTCGAAACCTTAACGAAATTTACTTATTTATTAGGTTCAGAATTACATTGACCCTAGATTTGACCCGCTGACTTTACCCGCCAAAACCAACTGCCAATAACCGTCATGCGGTTGGTTAGTGTTTAACAGGAAAACGAACCCACAAAAAGAAAACAATTGAAATTCATATTGCATAATTATCTCTATTAGATTATCACAAAATCAAGTTTTTTGAACTCGAAAAGGAAGAAATATTGATTTCGGATAGTGATTTTATACACGATCTGATAGATTTCCAAGCGTTGTGACGAATTTCTCCAACACACATGTCTCTACTTGATTATATGGAATTTTTCAACACTTATACATGGATTTAAGTATGTAACTATTTCTATTAAGCGTATATACGTTTCATCATGATCTACATGAATTAAGCGACTTTTTCAACTATAATACATAAAAACTAATCATTTTCTATTCATTAAAAAATACAAGACGACATAATAAGGTTGTACATCATATAATAAGCATGTACCTAGTGTTGGATTTGAATCTAGAAAAGTGGAATACAAACCTCTGTTTCAATGGTTACGTACACAATTAAGGTGAAACATGAAAACTATGATACAAAACACTAGTCAATATATAATTAAATATCTCAAATCCTTTAATTAAGAAGAGGATTTGGTCTCCTAAACTAATTAAAAACCGTTGTTATTTAGACAATAATTGTACGATAAGAAGCTATTAAGGCAGTGGTGGTCGGATCTTGAAACATCAACACCTTGTCTTTGTCTCTAACCCCAATCATGTGAAGATAATCTTCGTTGTTTCTCTCTTTTCCTTTGAACAACAGTCTCTGCTCTTTTGGCTCTAACCCAGTCACCATTGATAATATCATTTTCATTTCTCCTAAAACAAAATTAATTATTGTTTTCTAATTAGTCAATATATACATGACAATCTTGACCCAAAACAAGATAAATGAATTCGTTTGTGTGAATAATTATTGTATTTTTGGTTGAAATGTGTATCATTATAACATAGAACGAGTTGAGTTGAATAACATCTTAACTATACATAACAATCTTGACCCATAGCAAGATAAATGAATAGAATTGGGTAAACAATTATTGCATTTTGGGTTGAAATGAGTAACATTATGACATAGTATGGGTTGAGATGGGTTACATCTTAACATAAAGCGGGTCCAGATAGGCAACTTAAAAACCATGTGAACATGATGGATTTCAATGGGTATGGATGATCAATAATATATTTAATGAGGAAATCATTAAAAAGTATTCAAATAAACTATTTGTTTAGTTACAACTCATTTTAATTTGAGTGAAATTGTTTTTTTTTTAAATGACCCGTTTAAACCCAAACAGATTTTGCTTAAAACCCGTCTGACCCGTTACCCAACCCGCCCATTTTGCTAGGTATAATCTTAACACAACACTGGTCAAGATGGATAACCTAAAAATTATGAGAATATAATATATTTAAACAGGTAAGAATGATCAACAATATTTTTGATAAAAAAATTAGTAAAGATTACGCAAATAAACTAATTGTTTACTTACAACCTTCTTTAACTTGAACTAAATTTACGTTTTTTAAAACGACCCATTTATATCAAACTAATTTTGCTTAAAATCATCCTGACCCAAACCCATTACCAGACCCGATCCGTCCATTTTTTTCATGCTTGAATCAATCAATCATAAATTCATAGTCTTTATTCATACACAATCAAGTATATAAACTCATGATGGTGATGATGACATACCAAAAGTAGAAGTAGGGTGGATGGATATGTCATGCCTCCGAGAACCAATTACAACTCTAACCACCATATCCTCTTCTTTGATGCTTGTATCACCCATATCTCTCTTTTGAACAAGCATTCCACCAGGTCTTAGTTCCCATCTGACCTCCGAATCGACGCTTATGTCGCGTCGCTGGAGGCTAACCCTGCTGTTTTCACTACTGTCATTCTTGGTCTTGGTCCAATGTAATTTGAAGAAACTTCTACATAATTTCATTGACCTAAACTTCATGATCATCATATTTGGTTAGGTGATGTGTTTGTTTTGATTTGAGTTTGTGAAGTGATGGGGGGTGTGGGATTGATACATATATACTAGTCTAGTAGTCTTAAAAGTTGAATGTAATAAAGACAAGAGTTGGAGTCCTAACATAAAATAAAATAAAATAAAATAAAATAAAATAAAATAAAATAATCAATGGATGTAAGTTGTCTTTTATATTTTTTAAGTTTAAGGCACATGGGTTGGGCTGTGAAGAGTTGCTTAATTGGCGGGACCAAACCTTCTAATTATATACTCAACGAAATAAATAAATTCAAGTTTTTATAATCAGTTATAATATTCTTGTTAATAATATAGATATTAAAATACTCGAGAAGAAGTATTTCATTTTGTAACTACTGCCTTCTAGCCTATTTGATTATATTGTTACTCTCTTAACTTCGCTATGAGGGGTCTTGATTTTGAATACGAGTCATCTACCGAAGGTAGGTTAGGAGGTTTCTAAGTTGTAGGGTTCTTCGGACTCGAACGTGTGTCTCGAAATTTCAAATTCAACTAGACAGTTGAAATCTAGTTTTAAGTATCTTAGTTTGTTAAGAAAAGTATTTCATTTTGTACATAAAAACAACAAATATTTAAATTCATTTGCCACAGAATTTTTTCTAATTCAAAATAATACCCCTAATAGTTTGTTTAAATGTTACTATGTTTAAATATATTGTAAAACGGCTAAAATGTGGCATTCACCATAGAAAGAGGTCTAATTGTCTAAATAAATAGTAGTGGGGTTATTCTTTAAATTGATGATTAAGAAAAATCATAAAATATTAAGTTGGTATAAGTAATATTTTGGTCATAATCATTTTAGTTTTTTTTTTCAGACTTAATATTTTTAAATGTTTATAACTTTTATATAGAACATTAAATTTTTAAATTATAATATAAAAAGGGTTATCTTTTATCTTTAAAACGATTACATTAATGTCATTTAAAAAATTATAAAAATTTTACTTTTTAAAATGATTATAATATTGTTATTCAAATTCCAGTGAGACGTATTTGTTTGTGCCTTGGATAGTCGCTGATCCAGATGACTCCAACGATATTCTGACCACCCCTTTGCCGCATCACTCTATTCTGTATCGAGACTTCATTAAGACCCATATCCGTGTGTCGTCACCTAGACATCTCGTGCCATCTTGTCACATTACTAACTCAACTCCCGTTTCCATATTCCAAACCCACCCTAGCCACACATGTAGGTTGTAGCCCATCTTTGCCCGGATGGACCACCCATCCTTTTCACCAAGCCAAAACAAATAAGGCGATTCACTAGCAACATTGTGAAGTGTGTTATTATTGTGCCACATTGCTAGTCACGCGTGTTCTTGTGCAAGCCAATGGTACAAACCCTTAGGGCTCTTGCTTATATGTCCTATTAGAGGAAACAATCTATAAGGAGTACTACTTCTTATACACCACTTCAATTTTTGTCTTCCCACTTATGTGGGACAAGATGATCTATTTGGTTTCATTTTTCACAACAAACTATCTTTGAACATCAATAAACTTATATCTTCGTTTTGGACAAGGTTTGATTCGTCCAGAAGCTCTCACATAATAGAACTCAAACCCATAAATAATTTATTATACAACATACTGATAAATATAGTTGTTTGTGCCCAAAATTAGTAAAATGCTTGTTTTTCACTGAATCTTTCTAACAAGAAAACGAGCTAAATTCAAGTTTAAGTGAAATCTTCTCATGCATGCTTTCAACTTAGATTTCCAGCATTTTTGTCTCTATTTTTAAAATTTTTTCTGAATAATTAATGTAATAATATCATTATATATATTTAAACAATTTTTGTTTTACCCATTGACCTTAAAAAAAAAACAAATATCTTCAGTAAAATTTCACTATTTAATAGGATGATCTATTAGGACTATATTCTAACAAAATAATTAAATTTTTCAAAAAAAGTGGTCAAAATTGATATTATTACATTTTTGTGGTTATCTTTATTAAATAAACCGAAATGAAAAGAGAAGACGAGATGTGAATAAAAAAAAGATTTATATTAGAACATCATATGGACTTGTAAAAATAAAATTGTTTGTTTCCCGTAATCTCAAAAAAAAAAGAAAGAAAAAGAAAAAGGGGTTTATTTACTAATTTTGTCTTCTTCTTCTTTTTTATTTTTTATTTTTTTAATTATTTTTTTATTTTTTATTTTTATTTTTTTTGTAACCAACACTCATGGAAGTTCGTAGATATTGAGCCTAAAAAATATGTTGTTTTTTATGAAGAAAAAACAAAGTTCACCTAGTAATAATATTTTTTTTATCATATGAACCGGTATGGTCTAAGAGACATGTGCATATGATTTCGCAATTTGCGGTTACATTACCTTTGTACCCATATCGTAAGGTCTTGAGACCTCCTTTTGTCGGCCTTCAACGTATGTCGGACTGTTTGTTGTTCATTTTTAAGTTTTTATACTAATTTTAAACTAGATAATGTTATACTTTTTATAATATATATTAACATAAAACCATCACCAAATGTTTTTAGGTTCTCGTTTCTTTACTTTAATTTTTACTGTTTTATGATTCTTACATTACGTGCTTATATATATTGGGTTCGTGTTTCTTGAAGTCATATTTTACGACTAAGCATGACCTTTTTATGTTTTGGCTATATAATTTTAATATTAGGTGCTTATTGTTGGGTTTGTGATTCTTAAGAGTAACTGTCACTTTTATGACGGTGTTTGATTTAATATTCAGGACGGATTGAAAGACATTGTGGCCCGTTTTTGTCTATGTTTTGATATTTGCGATGATATTATTGTCATTGTGACCGAATAAACATATCGTTATAGTGATATGCCTCAACTTTTTTTTTTGTTGAATTTTATTTAGGTAGCATTGTGTGACGTAAGTTATAGGCTATTTTTTTACTATTATTTTTTTAAACTTTTGTGCTTTATGATATAGGGTGATACCTTTAATCAGATTTAAGTACGTTTTGATCGTTGTGAACGTGTTTATATTATGTTTAATACGGAATAACAAACAACTACAATACGCGTGATAAACTCCAATCAGTAATCTATTTAGGCTGTATCACTGTCATGTTATGCTAAAAATCTTTAAATATAATATAGTATTTGATATTTATTATTATATGTTATATTTGTATCCAAAGTTTCCATAACCGAACCGGACGTCGAACCATAAGTCTTACTTGTTACTGGTCGGAGGATGACATAATAAGTATATAAAAAATTCCCAAAAAATTATAAAAGTATAAACACATTTAAATAAACATAATTAATGTTTAAACAAACATAATCATGTTAAAAAAATAAAGTGTATGATTTTAATGTTTCATTCTTTAGATTTTAGTTAAAAAAACTGAAAATCCGGTCCAACCAGTGAACCGGTTCCCGATCTGGCCGGCTCGCATGCTATATTTGGACCGGTCTCCTCACCAGTTTCCGATCCGACCGGCCGGTTCGGTTTTCAAAACACTGATCAAAAGTTGTTAGATTGTTTCAACATAAAAAAAGAGTAAATTCTCAATTTGTTCATTTTGACCCAAAAAATGACCAAAATGTCCAAATGGCTTCTATTGGCTTAAACCATGGGCGTCCCGTCTGTAATCGGATCCAACTATGGGCGGCCCGTCCATAGTTGGATCCGATTACGGGCGGGACGCCCATGGTTTTAGCCAATAGAAACCATTTGAACATTTTGTTCCTTTTTTGGGTCAAAATGGACAAATTGGGAACTGACTTTAAAAAAAAATCAAAAACATAAAAGTACATATTTAATATTTTTTTAATAAGGATAACATAGTAGCCTAGCTAGTAGGGATCCTTTTCAATCTCATTTTTTGTCAAATCTATGATGAAGATTGAGCTTATGGTATTTAGTTTCAATTATCTCGATCCAACTTTAATGATAGAAACAACATGTATTTGTGTTACGTAATTAGACATGAAGAAAATTAGTAAGACATGTCTCATATTTTTAAATTCATATAAGCCAATACCATCCATCGAAATAATATCATGGAAAACCTTAATATAATTATTAATAATTATCAATTTCATCTTCTTATAGAAATAAGCTTATCAATAAATTATCAAAACTTCATAATTAAACCAATTATTAAATAATCACAAGATCATATCATTAACAAACTCTAACAAGAGTGACATTGATTAATCAAAAATCTTTAAAGAGTGACACCAGTAAAAAAATTATTGGCCGGGTTTTTAAATAAAATGTAAAAAATAAAAAAAAATGTTTAAATCAACCCAAAATAATGTAAGTTTGAAACAACATAGATCTATGCTCACACAGCCCACAATGATTGTCACTTATTCACTGCATGTGACCGTATATTTATCAACCTTAGCTATTTGGATTTAGAAGAATAAAATCCATGCTCATAATTCAATAAATTTGGCACATTTCGTCTGATATCTATTTTGAGATATTGTAATCTACACAAAATCATCTCAAATAAATTTTTTTTTCATGTTTATTATTTATTTTGTCATTGTTCATATATTTTATGACGACATATTAAAAGAGAATTTTTTATTTATACATTATTATATATTGATTTAAATGTTTCCTCGTATATATAATCCAAGGTGTGATCGTACTTTTATATTTTTTTAATCAGATTTCAAATAAAACTACATATTTCATTTCCTTTGTCTTAATGATGTTAATTGTATTAATTACCGCTTTCAAACAATTGTTGTTTAGTGGTGAGATTTCTGTTGATAAAGTTTTTTTCTACAACAATGGTGATAAATTTTCACACACACACACAATACACACATAGTCCGGTCTGGTTTTTTACGATTGGTTTTTGGTGAAAACTGTAAACAATGGTGAAACCGCCAACCAAATTTTTTGTAGAAAGTCCGACCGAGAAACCAAATCGATGACTGGTTTTGACACTTTCGGTTTGAAACCGAACTATGAACACTCCTAATTTAGTATTGTTTCATTTGTTAACGAGCTATATTACGATGTAATTGATGTGTGTTTTGGTTTCAGTAAGCATAAATTCTGTAATTGTTAATTAAACCAACGAATGAAAACTCACCCTTTTCAGTAGTATGGATTAATTGAGACCAAATCAACCTGCGAATTAATGCAAAGCAAGCGAATTCAATTAAATTCTTAAAAAATTGAATGAGGAATATGCTTATCTTACAAATTTTCATTACCAAAAGTGAATTACAATAAACTGACAGGTAAACACACAACCAGCACTTTGACTTCTTTTATGAAAGGTATTGGGTTGGAGACTCACATATAGCAAATATTTAGTGCCGATTGACTCAATTTGTTATGTCTACAATTTTGCAGAACTTGCTGATTTGACTCAATCTGATTGACTGAAAGCGGTCTGTTTTGTTCATCCAATGTGTTGGAAGCAAATTGACTTGCCTGAAAATTGTTATTTTATGGTTATGATTCCTAAAATCGTAAAAACATGTGGTTTTTGCAGGAGAAAGCAGGATCAGAATCTTGAAAGAACACATGAAAGCTAATCATTCAAAGCTACTAAGATCGAGTTGATAAAGGATTAAAGCATCTTTTTATTTGGTAGCAATCCATTCTATCATCGTTCTCATCTGATCTTTTTAAGAGGAGAAACACCCAAGAAGATTCTAACAGCTAATCCATAACCGTTCACATCGTGACCAAAAACTTCATCATCTACATATTCAGCAAAAAGGTGTCTTCTAGAAGATTTTGGAAAAATAATGACCAAAATTAGCAGGAACTATGAGTCATATATTCAGCATTGGCCTATAAATATCCTAGGGCAGGATGCCACCAGTTCAAAAATATTATTGTAACACACTGTGAAAATCAAGAAACACGAATCAAGTTCCAAGCTGTCATATACTTATATACATGTGTTATATGTATGTATGCATTCAAACACAGAACGATATGCGAATCATTGAAGATTCACCATCAACATTTTCCTAAATGCCAGGCTTCAGATTCAGCAAAATGAAGTTAAAACATGTTATGATGAACCAATAAGTGACTCCTGGTTTACTGGATCAGAACTTAGAGATTTGTCGGATTTCTTCGCAGGATATAACAAATAATGTTGCACGATGAACAACAAGTCAAAGAAGATAGATACCTGCATACAGGATAAGAATTGAGAACCAAATGACATACATTAGAATATATATTTTCATTTTTAGGGTGCCATCTACGGCAATAGCTAAATGGTAATATGATATGCTTGATGTACATGACACATACCAATGAAAGCAATGTCTTGCCTATATTTCCATAGAAATTTACCCAAGAATCTGCACAACAAGAGAAAAAAACCATTTTAATCTTAATTCATGCTAACACCTTGATAAATAGAACTTTAATAGAAACTTTTAACATACGTTGGTCAATCGATTGTACCGCCATTTGACCATAATTTGTTATTCCACCAAGTAGATCAAGCAGTATATTACCAATGCTGAACCCTATTGTGCTTTTCCTTTTAAAGTTCATGATTGCCTGAACCATGAAATTTAGTTGGATAATATCTACACGCTTGCATAAAAGGAGAGGTGACAATTCCAACTAATTTGAGGTCCTTTTCTCATCTCAAACGGGTCAAATAAAAAATATTGTTAATGCATGCAACCTCCTAAAACGTTTGTAAGAATAGGAACAAAGATTATTTTTGGGTTGACTGAAAACTGAACCCAATTCGACCAACCTGTTTGTCTAGCCAACTCTAACTAGAAGAGTAGCAGAACGCCAGAACCAGATATGAAAAAAAAAAAGAAAAAAAGAAAAAAAAAATCCTTGCCTGGGGTATGTACTTGATAACAGTCATGAAAACCTGCAGCATGCTGCCATTAACATCATAATCTAGAGTGTCAGGCGTCACTTGAACAAAATCAATAAGGATGGTAGTAGAAGATGAATCTTACTTGAAGCAGGAGACGAGCCACAACCAAGAATGTTTCGGTATGGCTATAAAAACACAAATTGTAACAGTCGTCCACGCTACGATAATTATGGCCATAGTAATCCTTGAGACCTTTTGGGTTCCACGCTGCATATATAAGCATAATGGTCTTTAAGACTTTTAACATTGTCTTTGTTTTTTCAGATTCTTTAACTCAATCAATGATACAAGAAATGCATTTGATATTCCAGTAATTTGTTAGAAGTATGTCTTTGAGTCATCTAGTAGGGATGCATATGAAATTAATCTATAAATATGTGGTCAAGAACCAAAATCATGTTCAACCCACCAACCCGAAATCCTTCAATTTGCCAAGGCAGCACGACTAAATCCCTACATCATACTTACATCATAAATGATGATTTGGAACAAGGTAAATGCGGTTAGCAGAACCGCGTGACAAGAGAAAGCAACATCATTTGCAGCTACAGGTATCATCTGCATTTAGGAAAAAGAGATGAATTATCACCCAAATATGAATATTTTGAACTAAATAATCTTAAAATCATAACAAGAACTAGTTTCTAGAAGTGTTTAGGGTGAAATAGTAAACTTATCAAGAATCTAACTTGGTTTAAATTCTCTATTTAAAATTTTGGAAAAAAAAAGGCAAAATTAACTCTAGCATGAAGTAAATAAGGTATGGTGATTAGAATTAGGGCTGCTAAACTAGAAAGCGTACCGATCTATCTTCGGCTCGGACTTGGGCTTGAAGTTAAACAAGCCAGCTTGGTGCGGCTCTTTTATACTTAACAAGTTGTAATTCGAGCTCTTAAGAAGTTCTAGCAAGCTCTCTTATTATTTTTTTTCAGGTTTTAACAAAAGACCGAGCCAACAATCATATATTGATATAAAATTTGGGCTAAGCAAGATCAACATTGCACTATTATTTGAAATTCATTTACATGAGACAAACAAGAGATCTTACCTAGTCTCAAGCTAAGCTTGTTTACACACCGAACCAGCTCGGCTTGGCTCATTTACAAGCGAGCCACAAGCGAGCTTCAAGCATCGAGCTTTTTGAACTAATCAGAACAAGAACAAAACTGGGTGTAAACAATTCAAACCTGGTTGAAGCCATATTTCTCGCGATACTGACGTTGAACCGCAGAGCTAAAGAAGACAGATGCATTGTATATGAGATAAGACGAATGCTTGGTCAAATTCAGTACAACAAAATCGAAATTCAGCCCTACAACACTGCAATTTTCAATCCCCAAATTGTGAAGAGTAAACACTTGGAAATCAAATTAAGTTTCATAGTTCGCATACGATCAGTGCTAAAATTGAAATTTTAAGCATAGTTACAGGCAATTATTACCTTTTTCTTTTGAAATTTAGAACGACCTGCGGATAGAAGCTGATGGACCAGGCACAAAAAGCAATCCACCCGAAAACATTCGATAACACCTTGAGCTCAATTGAATTCCACGAACCCATTATCTCCCCAAACTTGAAGTGTTGATCAATTCGATCGTTGTGTAGCTACTGTACCATACGCTCTCACGATGATAAAGCTAGTGATCTCTGAAAGTGGGAGCTCGGTGGCGAGCAATGATGACGTTTTCCGCCCAATTTTATGAATGATAGTGCTTTCTCTTTGTGACGTAAGTAAATTTGAGTAAATTTACATCTTTTTATGATTGAACCGACTTTTTAATTGTGATAACGATTGACTAGTATAATGATAAGGTTTATTTTTGTGACCTTTAAATAGGGGTGTGCGTGGTTCGGTTCGGTGCTGTTACGGTCATTTCCATAACCAAAACCGCTACTTCGGTTAATTCTAAATCATTAACTATAACCATAACCAATTGATCGGTTAACCACTAATCGGTTAACCACCGGTTACGGTTCGGTTTCGGTTAAATTCGGTTAATAATGGAATTGTTGAAAAACTAACAAAAACTTGTAAATATGCTTGTGAATTATAGATATATTAAAGATGAAAATCTTAATTAAGCTTGTAAAACTTTGTAATGACTGATAATGTGTAAATAAAAAGTAAAACCATGTGAACTCTTATGTATATTCTAATATCTTTCGTTTCACATATGATTCATAATATTTTCATATAATAAAAAGCGAAGAATCACCTTCTATGCTTGACTTGCCCATAATTTCTTAAAAAAACACACAAACATATAAATATTAAAAAAACAAATATATATTATTCGGTTCAGTTCGGTTAAAGTCGGTTAATGAGTAGCCTTAACCATAACCATAACCGAATGATTCGGTTAATGGCTTCGATTAACCATAACCGTCGGTTAATTCGGTTATGGTTCGGTGCGGTTATCGGTTATTTTTCGGTTATGGTTAAATTATGTTCACCCCTACCTTTAAATACTAATAAATAGTGTCATACTAGGATTTTACACCTGCGCTTCGTAACGGGTGTTGTTTTGCGTTAAATGTCAAGAATCAAGAAAGAGTCATACATGCCTGGACGCTCAAACCACAACGAACTCTTCTTAGGGTTTCTCTGATCTTGCAAAATGGAAACTCGATGGCATCCAAAAGAAAATAGAGACAGAAAGCATTGATCAAGTGTGCTGCATGCGGTTTGCTATGACAGCCTCGATGATGAGTTCGATTAGCTGATCTTTGGTGCACGCAATAAAGTTTCTGGATTTATTCCTGCGAGTTCTTGTCTCTGTGTGCTATCAAGAAGACGGAAGATATCAAGAATATAGGAGCTTAAGATGGTTGAGGGTTGTAACACATGCTTAGGAATGTTGTACCTAAATGAATAGTGTTTTTTCTATAAAATTTTTGGTTTTTATACAATATATAAAGAAAAAATTACCAAATTAATCATTGTTGACCATCTTTTTACCAAAATAATCAATCAAATTCCGGCGTCTAAGACACCCTTTTAAACGCCCATTTAGACTCATTTTTTCTATACTTTTTGCAAACATGCGGGCCCACATGTCGGCGGCTTTGTCGGGTGTTTAAGACCACTTTTCTACCAGCGTCTTAGACGCCGCTTTAGACGACACTTTATACACATTTTTTCTGTACTTTTTTGTAAACACACGGGCCCACATGGGCGTCTAAAGTGGCGTCTTAGAAAATGGGTCTTAGACGCCGATAGAAAAGAGGTCTTAGACGCCCATTTAGACCTCGACAAAGCCGCCGACATGTGGGCCCGTATGTTTACAAAAAGTACAAAAAAGGGCATCTAAGGCTGTGTATAAGACGCTGGTAGAAAAGGGGTCTTAGACACCCGACAAAGCCGTCGACATGTGAGCCAGTATGTTTAAAATTAGTACACAAAAAGGGAGTCTTAAGGGGCATCTTAGACGCCGAAATTTGATTGATTATTTTGGTAAAAATGTGGTCAACAATGATGTTTTTGGTAATTTTTCCGTATATAAATGTGGGTTGAATCGGTTAGAAATATTAAAAAAAAAAGGAAATAAAAATCCGAATGACCTGGTACAAGTTAGAGCCTTCAGAAAATTACAGAATTGACTTAAAAGACCAAGAAAGCTGCTTGATAAGGGCCATAAATTCAACCCTAATGTATGATGCAATAAAGGTCTTAGAAGTGCTTGAACATACGTGAGTCTTGATAATATTGATCAAGAGAGGGCTCGAATGAAGCATCTAAATCAGCTATAGAATGGTCTTGAAACGCCAATATATTTAGGATATTTGCTACAAAGTTTCTAGAGATTGGCATGTAAAAGATGTGCATAAAATTATTTAGATCGAGAAAAGTCATCCAAATACACACAACTAATAGTATTTCACTCGTTAAATCTTCTTTGTATGCTTCTTTGATAACATTAAAAGGTTATAATATTTACCAAAGTTAATTTTTAGGTAATTATACTTATCAAGCTTGTATCTTTCTGGTATATTTTTCTTTAACGTATAAATTCGTTATATTTACCAAACTTTTGATTCAATAGAAGCTCAAAGAGGTAAAGCCTTCTTACAATGAGAATGCATATAGTCATATTCTGTTATTCGTTAGAATCAAGTCAAAAGTTGAACTTAGATGGCGTCTAAACACCATATCAGTTACAAAAATAGCTCTACAACATCAATCTATCAGTTAATAATTTCTTATCAGTGTAGGGTTAAGCCTAGATTGTGAGTCCAAACTCACTCAAAAAAGGAAAAGGAAAAAAAACATTAAGTGTATGTTTAGGATTTCATTTGAAATCAATTTTTTAACCTATTAAGTTGATAAAAAAGTTAACAAGTCAAAAATATGTTTGGTAATTTGAAAATCACTTTTGGTTTTAACTATTTAAATAGTGTTAAAAAGTAGGGTTGTCATAACGGGTCAGACACGACACATTAAGACACGACACGTTAAGACACGAAACACGACACGAATTCTTATCGTGTCTGTTTTTTCAAACACGAACACGACCCGTTAAAAAACTTAAACACAAAAAGACCCGTTAAGAAACCTGTTAACAGTTAACACTATAAATGACTTGTTAAAGAACCTTTTAAAACCCGTTAAGGAACCTGTTAAATAACTATGATTAGACAATTATAAATTTTTTGAAGCTAATCGGTTACCCATATGGCCATATATTTTATTATAATATTTATCTTAAATTTTAAACATGTCTTAACATGTCTTAATGTGTCTTAACAGGTCTTAACAGGTTTTAATGGATTTTAACAGGTCTTAGCGGGTTTTACCTGTTTAGACACGAAAAATAAACAGGTCTTAACGTGTCGACCTGTTTTAGACACGAAACATGTTAAGGGTAAACACGAAACATGTTAAAGTCGTGTCGTGTTAACGTATTCGTGTCTGAAATTGTCAGCCTTATTAAAAAGTCATTTTAGGAAGCTACCTTTGTGGCTTTTAAAGATGATTTTTAACTTTTAATGGTTATACACTGTTAATTTTTGTGAAAACTTACATATACAAACAACTTATTGGTTTATTGACTTTTTATACACAACAATTAACCCAAATACATTTTTAAAAACTTTATTATAAAAAATAATAAGTTAGTAATAATTTTTGAAAAAAAAAAAGTAAACTTTATTAACAATCCCAAATATGCTTAAAAAATTAATTCTTCTTGTTTTTAAATGAATGAATTTACTTTTTCAGTCTTCTGCATATCCTAGATCAATAGAGGTTCCCTTTTCCTTGATCATCAATGGCGACTGCAATTCTCAGAAGAACCCTAATTTCATTAAACCCTAACAATTCAATCATCCGATCGCTATATCCATACGCGACAGTCGCCACTGCCACGGCCGCCCAACCTCAACCAGACGCCACCTCTTCCTCCTTCACCTTCTCATCTGATCAGAACGATGATAGCAACAAAGACAACAACGCCACTGGCGATGATATATACATCAAGGCTTGCAAACCTGCGCCTTCGACATCAGTCACCATGCCTATGTCGTTCATGACTGGATCCATAGTCGGGAAGAGGTTCTATAAGCAAGTAACAACCAGACCTGCCGACGATGGAATCGGTTGGTCTGTGATGCTGGATTACAGGACACTTAAAACCCCTTCCAAGAGGCCTCTCAAGTGCCATACTCTTTCTCTTGCCAAAGCTATTGCTGCCGAATGGGAATATCAGGTTGGTGTATTTCACAATTTGATTACTCAGTTAATTATCCTCTGTTGCTGATTCATCTTAATTTGCTTCCCGAAAACGATGTATCACGTATGCTTGGCGTTTGTTGTCAAAATTATACTAAAAATATATATGTAAGACAGATTAAATTGGTAACATTCTAATTTCTACACTAAATATAAGATATTCCAATCATCCCTAGCAAAAGTTGTTCAGTAGATGGTCTAATTTGTTCAAATATTCAAACCAAATGCTCAATAGATGGTTAGATTTGTTCAATAAGATTTAAATATTTGAGACCCATTGCAATCGATGGTCTAATTTGTTCAAATCCTGTACCGTAAGTCACACCAGACTGCATCATGCATCAGATCACGGAATCACATTGCATCAACTGCAGGGATGCGATCCCATCACTGCATGATATGCACATTTTAGAACCAAGCTCCTTCAATTCTTTGTGTATATCTTGCATATTTGAGCCATAACTAGATACAAACAGTTCTGAAATTACTAGTTACAATAAGTTGGTGTTTGTTGGTTGTAGCTTACAGATGGAATACGGCCATTTACAATGCCACTAATGAAACTTGCATGTACTGCTTTGGAGAGAGTTCCTCTCACCAGGACGAAGATTATTGATAACTTAATGACAAGGTTTAATCGAGATTTGGTTTTTTGCCGTGCCCCAGTTGATAATGTTTTGACCAGAGACGTGTATGGTATGCAATGCATTATATCAAACTCTAATTTCCTATTGATTTCATTGTTCTTTATGCATTATAGAGATGGTTGTTCCTCAGCTGCATTCTTTCTTACATATGCGCAAGTACTTATTGACAGGGTTTTTATGGTCTGGTTTGGCCGGTTTTGATGAAAACAATAGGCCGAACCGCTAAGTATGGTTTTGACAAACGACTAATCAAACCTGGCAGGTTGGGTGCCTTGGCCGGACCTGCCGGTTTTAGTGGTTTGGCGGTTCAGTTTTGGCGGCCTGAAGCGATTTTTTACCTTTCTAAAATCTTATAAAGCAATAAAGATGGGCCTTGAGTATGGTTACTTTACTACACATTCCGAAAAATGAGGGGAAAAAAACTTGAATGGAATGTCTGTTCTAAGTTCCAAACTACCGCCCTAACTGCTAAAGTACCACACTGAAACCAAAGAATGAACTGGGCCTATAAGTCTCAAACTGGCCGACTTGCTTCGGTTTGTGTTGTTCTGTTGATTTCAAGGATTTATGCACATCCTTACTTCGTGATACTAATAATCTAGTTCTAATTTGTTGCATAATCTTTTTTAAGTGCATCAACATAACATTTGACTTTTGAGTTGATTGGGATCTTAAACAGTTGAAACCATCGAAGCACAATCTTTATCATCAATTTAAGTTTTCATCTTACATTTTTTTCAAAAAAAAGTGACAGTCTTGCTATTTGGTTTTTATTTTGTTGTCAAACAAAATACACATATCATGTAAACAGAAAATATAAGTGTTACAGATTGCCTAAAATAAATCGTTAGTGACTAGTATTTTACAGCATCGTTTTTGCCCTAGAGTTGCTCCACTTTTAATTTTAAAATATTTGAATATGTAGAACTGCAAGTGAAGAAAATTGATCCTCTGCTTAAATGGGTAGAATCAGAGTTTGGTTTTAAGCCGGTTGTATATTCCAGCTTTTTTGGGGGAAAACAGGAGGATGGCCTTGTAAATGCCATTGAAAATGTTCTTAAGAAAACCAATGATAATGAACTGGCAGCCATTGATGCACTTGCTTCTGCTTCACACTCATTGATAATTTCTATTGCAATATTCCATGGGAGGCTTCAAATTGATGAAGCGATTGAATTAATTAGACTTGAAGAAGATATGCAGGTTCGTGTTTTCTTTCTTTTTTTCTTTTTTAATCTTGCTTACATTTTCCACCAAGTAACCAATATTAAATTATGGTTTAAATGGCTTCACTTTAAACTCTTTTTGTCCCAACTTTTCAAATTCTCTATATGTAAATAGTGTCCAACATGATTACCAAATTAATCGAATATAATGATATGGGAGGTTGTACCTGTTTGACCCGCTAGAGATAAAACATAACCTGATCTTATTTTTTTTAAACAAACTTTTTTAGGTGGAAAAGTGGGGTCTGGTAGAAGGCGGTCATGATCTTGATATTGCAGACCTTAAAGTGCAAATATCATCAGCTGTGGTTTTCCTTGGACTTACGAAAAGGTTTTGATGTGGCATGTAGGGTTACCATTTTACCATTGGTTCGGCTTTATCGTTGTTTTGCTATTAACATTCCTTCATAGGTGTTAAAACTAAGCATAGGCTAATAAGAGGTAAAACAATCATTTCATAATTACCCTTTTGTAGCCTTGTCTATAACTTCAATCTTTTACAGTTTTGGTTTAGTAGAATTTATTTTCTTTGTATATTAGGATTTTGGAATAAAACCAACATGCTAAAATACAATAATCAAACATAGAGCTCATGCCCCTTGTTCCGTGTTTGTTGTTACTTTACAATCTCTGTAATAGCACATTGATTATATCTGCATTAACATAAAAGGTTCTTGATAGAAAGCATGAAAATGAAGAAATTTTTGCTCTTTTAAGAAGTTCATACCATTGTTTAAGGTTCTATATCCTCGCAACATTGGGTGCAAATTGGTGGAAACCTCTTGATGTCACAGTAGCAACAAGATATATCACAGTCACTGCTACATCCTATCAAGACCATTTTTTCAGCTCTTATACTGTCTATGCTCTTCACTTTCTTTCTTTTTTTTAATATATTTGATAATAACATTTCTCTAATATGGGCCCCGTTTGCGATGCGCGCATATTATGTATGTATTTGTCTGCCCTTAAGGGACAAAAGTAAAGCTGCACTAATTTTAACGTTATTTTACTTTATTTTTGTGAAAATAACGTTAAAACCATTTGGCTGGTCGGTTAATCAGGCATCATGAGCCGGAGGTCTCATTGGAAGCAGCCTCTCTATTCCTACAGGGTAGAGGTAAGGTTGTCTACATCTTACCCTCCTCAGACCCTACCTTAGTTTTGTTAATGATGGGATATATTGAGTGTGATGATGATTTCTCTAATATGTTATTTTAACAGTAATGCTGGTTAGCACCTTGTATCTAAACTTTTTTTTACTTAAAAACCATTTAAACCTCATCACATTTGATACAAAACAAGTTCAAAGTTTTGAAATTTCAACATCACCTGTGACAAGAAAGTAATCTGATGGCTGGATTTGTTGAGGATTGATGAGAAATGGTGAATGTGTTCTTGCTCCAACTTGAAAACAGACCAAGAACCATACCAATGATAACAGTGTCAACTTCATGCTTTCCTTGGGTAAATTTAGCATAGATTTCATGGAAAGATTTGAGTGTTGGTGGCATAGAGTATATAATAAGTTTGGTTGGATTTACAGTTGAGAGTTAGGAATGTGGAGAATCTATAACTCAAATGACATGATTACCCTAAATTATACAACATGTCTTGGTAGGAGTCATACATTGATGATGTCCATTTCAGGAAATGAACACATATTTATCAAAGTTACAATATCATCACCATGATTCCAATACATATGCAACTAACCTGACCAATTTAAATAACAAAATGCATGAAGATGAAGATTATGGTAGTATTCAAAGTTATTTTGTGATGTCATCAAAGTTGTATTATCTAATGTACTGTTCACATGCACGCTTGCACACACAACTACCCAGTTTCAGTAAAACATAAATTTTGTACAAACTATAGATGATAAATAGCAGCTGATAGCACACCATAGATGCATGCAAAATATATCATATAATTAGCATTCATTTCTAGCAACAACTCATAAACGAAGTGGTCAAATGACAGCAATGCAGTTAGCTAATAAGATTGTTTAGTACAGCACAAGAATGAGATGACAATGAATTGTTGACACAGCTCTATAGACTATTGACGTTTTGGATTTACTTGCAAGGATAGGGCTGTTTAAAATTCTTACGGACGGTTTACACGAAAGAAGCTTGTTTGTCAACAAGTCGAGCCTACTCGACTTATTTTGAATCAAGTCAAGCTAAGCCAACCTGAGGTAGGGTTGGTTAAGCTTGAGCCCGGCTTGACTTTATGAGTGTGTGAGAGAGAAAAGAATAAAAAGAGGTCGCATTCCAATATGAACATTCGCTGGTCTCAAAACAGACCAACTCAATCCAACGTTTGGAAATCCTAGTGCATTCAAATACTTTGTACATTTATTTTTTATATTATATTAAATATGTGTGTAATTGAGTTATACTTAAACGAGTCAAACAATCAACTATCCGATCGACGAGCGAGCTTACATTGGCTCGAGCTCAACTCGTTTAGAAACCGAACTGAGCATGTTCGGCTCGTTTACATTTTCCCTAATTGTAGCCCAGGATTCGGTACTGCCGTACTGGTCGTATTTGTATGGTGAACCAAACTTGCATATGCCATTTGATCGACTATCTTAAGGGATATAAAACAAAAAATTCCGTGCCCTTTTTCAAAATTTTTTATGTTTGTGCTAACGATTTCTATTAAACATCAAATTACTAAGTAGAAACATATAAATCAAACTTATATAGTACCTATTAGTTTCAAAACTAGGTCTTCCGTCGTCTTTATAAAGTTGGTTATCAAAAACAAAAATCATACAAGATTAAGGAAATTTGACGTAAAGAATCGAAAGAAATAATAAGCATGCAAAAAGACAAAAAAAATTTGAAGAAAGACTATATAGTTAGAGCAAAATATGAAAACTGAGATAATTTAGGCCCTCAATAAAATATAAAAAAAATGAAACTATGATTTAGCTGTTGAAAAACACATAAAGCCAATAATATTCTTGCATTCAAAGTTTCTTTTAAATACATACAACTATATATAATTTTCATAAATTACATCATTACCGTAGTTTCCTTTTAGAAAAGTTTTGCGGTTACCACTAGACTATGACACAATATTGTCAGGCATGAGGAAAGTCAGAAGTATCTAAGAACGTATAGATTTTCTTATTAAGATCATTTCAACCTAAATATATTATAGTTCATAATAGTTAAAGCATTATCTGTAATCCTGAAGAATATACGAATACCTTGAATATTTTTGTATGATTCTTTTCAAAACTATGAATATGTCTATAAGTAATAATTTTAACATTTATATTCTTTATTATATAAACTGATCAAAATACATGTAATTTTAATGTCTTTAAAATTTATTTAAGAAAAATATGATATGTATAGTATTTTATCAAAATGTATATATATATATATATATTATATGCACATACATTATATGCCCGTATATATGCATACATGTACCATTTCTTCCTTTTTTTCAAACGAATTAAAAAGAGATATGAGATGATAAAATCAAAGAAACATTAACAAAATATATATTATTTTTTCATTGTATTTATTACATTAAAGCGGTACTAGCAAATATATCAGCATATGTTAATTAGCTTAAGCATTTAAAGTTACAAGGTGTATTTTCATTTATTCCCGTCTAGCCTAGTGACACCCGTTGGTTTCTCTAAAAAATAGGTCTTAAGTTCGAGTCTCTAGGAAGCAATTGTTTCCAAATAAGCAAGAGGTTTTCCTGATATGGGTTTTCTCTTAGATGGTAGGTTCAAGCTGTTTGTTTGACAAGTGATGCTTGATTTAACGGGTCAAAGAAAAATTTATAAGTTACAAAGCTAGTTTTTAAGCGATTGTGCAAAACCCTATGTTGCATATAAACCACACCACAACCAGGTACATAGTTGTCAAGTGCTTGTGCATCAATTTCCATGTTGGTTGTATGATCTGCGCATTATTAAATTTATTTTTTACACCACTAATTTAACTGCTTGTGCATCACTTTCCAAACATAAATACATTTAAGCAATGTTACCACAACCACAACCAGGTACATAGTTGTCAAGTCACTTTGAACCTGCCTCATATGAACCGGACCAAGGTCTGGTTTCTTAATCTTCTCTCTTAAATCTCATTTAGTAATTCAAACTTCACAACCTATATATTCAAATATTCCTATATTATTAAAAATGTAAAGTCACACCAAAACATATAAAAGTTTCATATTTCGTTTTAAAGTAACAAGACTAAATTTAATGCACACTAATAATCCAAGAAAATATCATGGCAAAATCACAAATTATCTAAAGAAAACCAATTTCAAAATTGGCCAAATTGTATATACACATCCACATGGTATTCAAATCACCATCTCAATTTCCTTAACCAGAAGAGCAAACTTGTTATCTTCATCACCAGGCCTCCCATAACAACCTAAATGAGCAACAAAAACCCAATGATAGATTTTCAAATGCTCATTTGTGTTCTAGCCAGATGATGAAATATGGTTAGCAATTGACTTCTGAGACATGAACACAGGTTCATGACCACCACCAGACCTCTTAGCCGCTAGATCTTCAAGTCGTTTCCATGTAGCTTCTCGTTTTGACTTGCTTTCTTCCTTTTTTGCTTCATCTTCTTTGAACTTTCTCGAGCATTCTTCAAAGAGTTGCGGGTCAACA
Organism: Mikania micrantha; assembly: GCA_009363875.1. Classification (NCBI taxonomy): domain Eukaryota; kingdom Viridiplantae; phylum Streptophyta; class Magnoliopsida; order Asterales; family Asteraceae; genus Mikania; species Mikania micrantha. The sequence continues at coordinate 72,456,601 of CM018694.1, forward strand.
TCAGAAAATATTTTTCTGACATTTAGAGTCAAACTTTGTACAACTTGGTTCCAATGGGTCTTTGTGTTTCTTTCCAATGCTGGAAATATGATTGGCAGTATCACTTTTCGGTTTTGTTTGATTAAGTTATCGATGTGATCATTGTTCCAAAGGAATAATGCTCTCTCAGCCACCTGCATATTCAAGACACAGTTGCAGCTTTCAAATTATGGTAGAAGGCTGCACTTTTTGTAATGATTTGTGGCTATTTCACCAAATAAACAAAACCCAAAAATAATAGGTTTAATATCCAAAAAGAATGGATCATTATTGTATCCGAACGGGTATTGTATCAATGAGAAAAAAAAATCAGCTTCTTGCGTCGGGCAGTCTCTCGGTTACATGGATGTTGCCACCCCTTATTAATTATATTTGTCATGAGATGTTGTAGGATGAGTTTTTTCCCAAAAGGGTGTTGGTGGAAAAATAATTTACCAAAACGGATGATTTGAAAAATATTTACCAAAAATGGGTGTTTTTCACTTATTTTTTTATTTTTAGCTAATTTATTATAGCATATTACCATTTTTCCTAATTTTTTTAATCAATTCACTTTACTCTCTTTAGTTTTTTCTATTTTGATTGAATAAAAAAAATTATAATAAAATAGTTAAAAATAAAGAAATAAGTGAAAAATACCCATTTTGGTAAATATTTTTCAAATCACCCATTTTGGTAAATAATTTTTCCACCACCTTTTTGGAAAAAAAACTCAAGATCTCATGTTACAAGTATCTGCTGACAAATCACAATCATGACAAATACAAGGCCACAAGGGTATGATTATGGTCTATGAAGTTCTTGGCCTCTCGTCATTATAGGGTATTTAATTTAAGATATTTGCCAAATGGTTAATAAGTTTTTGAAGTAAATTTTTATATAAAAAAACATTACTAAATTCTTCAAGTGAATATCATATATTCTCCTCATGGCATAAGCCATATACTTAGTCGATTCGATCAATATATTCAGGTTCTAAGTTATTATATCATAATAAGTAAATAATTTAACCTAAAAATAATGATGAAATGATAACATTGCAATTTTCAATCGCCAAAGGGAGTACCTATATGCCTGTAAGGTTTCATATAGTTCATACTTCATTTAAACCAAAGAGAAAAATAAATAAATAAAAATTTAGAGCTAAAACTCAGAGGTGGCAATTTTGACCTGATTATTTTGTCTCAAATGGGTCAAATGGATCAAACAGTAAAAATAGCAAAAACAGAAACTGCTCAAAAGGGTCAAACAAGTTAAAAGTCATACAGATTGCATAGACTGTTTTTACTGCATCCAAGCTCCTAAATTTTTTTATTCAAATATTAGGCTATGTGTAACAATACTTTTTAGCCATCACAGTTAACCTGTTTATAATTCATAAAGTTAACACAATGGACAAGTATCCGATTGTCTGCTGAACCCACCCAGCCCTGCAAATTTCAAACTGTACTAAAAATACCCATCTTGACTTGTTACTCAACCCATGTGACCCATCTATCTTGCCACATCTAGCTAAAAGTATCCATATCAACATGAATTAAAACATTTTAGCAAATTATTATATAGCAATAACATAAAAATAGCTACCTGAAAGTGTGAACTGCTCAAACAACGGGCAATTTGGCGAAACAAAGGCACCATGCATCTTTGAAACTCAGGAGGCTGAGTTGCTTCCAGAACTTCTTCAAGCTCACTCAAAAACATAACCTCTTTTGAACAGTTGGTAATCGGCCAATATTTCAACAAACCCCTAATAACTGTATCCGCAAGTTTGCAATCTTTTTCCACAAATTGTGTGATACAATAAGCTATTTGTTGGTGATACATCGGTATGCATTTTGGCTTGTGAAGTGGTATTAATGCCCTCACAAGAAACAGCTTATGCTCTTCTTTTAATGGTAATGCAAACCCATTAATAATACTTCCCAATATTTCTAATAATTCAGCAATTCCATTATGTTTTTCGGTTTCAAAAACGAAACGGAAAAATATATTGTTGATTGCTTTCCTGATAAATGGGCGGTGTACCATAAACTTTCCATACATCCGATGAAGAACAAACTTTAAATATTCACGTTCTCGTGGATCCTCTGAGTCGAATAAATCCAACCATTTTAAAACAAACGCCTGATCAATGTAACGTTTAGCAATTTTTGGATCGGTTTCTGGTGATGCTACAAATCTTAGGATGAATTCATAAACTAGATGCAAATGAGGCCATGCAGGATCCATACATGGTTCTTCTTCTTCACCATCAAAAGTTTCTAAAACCTTGTTATCCCGAGGTTGTGGAGTAAGCCTACGAAAGATATTAACTGACACCATTTTCACAATTTCTTGCATTACAGTTTCTTGAAACTTCCCATTTGCAGAACTGACATAATCAACAAGTTCTCCCAATGTTTGTTGTTTGATCTCTTTTTCTTTTAAATTCTTTGTGGGGTCCGTGAAATCAAACACCACGGAACATAAAGTTAACTTCCGGATGAACAAATTTTGTTTTTCAGAACTGGGAGCATCTTTTAAACTAGGTAAGGCTTCATATGCGTTGGAAATTGTTGAATTTCCATTCAGTTTTGGATTTTGTGATTGCAGAAGCTTATTGTTGGTGTGATTTTGAACAGTTAGGGATTGACGGGATGTGGGATTTGCGGTACTAGATCGAGTGATGGGTACATCATTGTTGGTCCTTGAACTAGTTGATGTATGTGAAGATGAATTGGGGTTTCCACCATCTCGATTATCATGTGACTTATGTGGCTTTTTAGGAAGCCGATTAAGTATCTGTTTGAACATCACTTAAACAAAAATCTGAACTTTATTGATAACCCACCACTAAAACACCAAACCCTAATCAATTCCCCGGTCTAATGTTTAGAATCAATAAGGAAAATTGTGATTGATATCAGAGATTCCAATAAAGCACATGCTTTTCATATCAATTTCAGAAAGCGCCATTAAATGACACCAATTACCCAAAAAAAAAAAAGGAAAAAGAAAAACAAGATTTATACTACAAATAACTTGAACCTTAATCAACCAAATCTTGAAGTTTATCCTGCAAGAAATTGAATAAATTCAGGGATCAAAATTGGCAAAAAAGCCCTAAAAATGCTGAGCCCATAAACGCAAGGTAGCAGATAAATACACACAAATTAATTCATCAAGAATACAAATCATTACATTTGCCACATGATAAGAATCAAGAAGGGTCAGGTTCAATTTTTAACGAAACTTGTTTTTCATCATATTAATCAATCGACACCGCTCATTAGATCAAAACAGAACAAGATCTGGGCATCATCCTAAGACCCACATGGGATTCTTGAACAATTTTCGGCTTAAATCAACAGGTAACAAAAGGGTAAACATAGGAACGAAAGATGCAGAAAAAATGCATCCCCTTTTTGGTAAGAACCCATGTAAACAGTAGCATTGATTGTATAAATAATTTGCACAAGAAAGCATACTTACAAGGGGTTTTTGCTGAAACCTGATGGACCGGAACATCACCAAGGAGATCGATGATAAAAATGCAGAAGAATATAATTCCTCGATCACCGATGGAATTTGGAAAATGATCTCAAATGGGAGGAGAGAGAGAGAGAGAGAGAGAGAGATGGGATGAATTATAAAATATGTAATTCTTAAAAAATAAAGAGAATAATATTGCTCATAAAAAAAATTCAATTTTTTTTAATTTGTCCTTCAAATTAAATTAAGAGTTAATTACACGGATGGTCCATGTGGTTTACCCAGATTGCATGGATGGTCCCTAACTTCCAGAAATTACAACGGTGGCCGAATACTTTGCAAAGCCGTAACACAGATGGTCCCTAGGTTGGATGTCTGTTATCTTTTGCTGTTAAGTGGTATGTGAAATTACCCAAATACCCTCTTTCATTATTGAAAATAAAATAAAAAAAAACACACCCACCCCTATTTCCTCCCCACCGTCACTCAATCTGCTACGGCGGTCACACCACCACCACCTTCGGAGTTCGTGGCCGGAAACCCAAACCGATAAAGGAGAATGTGTTTCATGAGAAGCTCCGAACCAGTGACGGGAGCTTTTTAGGGGCGAATGACGAACGCCGCCGTGGCTCCACCCTAGCATCATCGCCGCTCTCAATCTCTCTTTCTCGTATCTCTCTCTGTTGAAAACCGACGTCAAAACATCACCGACGCTGACGACTACACGCCTCTCGCCTCTCGGAGAGGGGACGACGGGATTAAGAGTAATCGGAATTCTAGATCTTGATGTTGTTGAAAACACAAAATCTTGAATCTTTTTCCATCTCCAAAACCCACATCATACCTAGAAACTACAAACAATTTCCAGTGTTGGTGATGGTTTTCTTGCAGAAGATACCGTCAAGGTTGATGGTGTCGGTCCTATCTCAACCGTTGATAAGTTTTTGTTTTCGTGTTCGCCGGAATCTTTACTTTCCGGCCTGGTCACCGGTGCGAACTGTGTGTGATAGATCTGCGGTGTGTGGTTGGATGGATGTGTGGTCAACCCACTTGACAGCGATGTATGTAATTAGGTGATGGTGATCTGCGGTGGTGGTAGATCGTGGTGATGTTTGTCAAGTCGCCAGTGTGTTACCAGATAAGAGATGTTAGGGGTAAGGGTATTTTGGTCATTAAGAAAAAATTAACAGCAAAAGATAACAAACATCTAACCTAGGGATCATCTGTGTTACGGTTTTGTAAAGTATTCGGCCACCGTTGTAATTTCTGAAAGTTAGTGACCATCCGTGTAATATGGGTAAACCACATGGACCATCCGTGTAATTAACTCTTAAATTAATCATTTGTCCGAAAATGAAACCATCTCGTCTGTTCTTTTTGTTGTTCAATTTTTTCCTTCAAAATTAAAACTTGATGCCCTGAAAATTGCTATAGAATTTAATAACGGGTCTCCATATTACTATACTAGCTTATTAACCTGTGTGTTATACAGAGTTGTATAAAAATAAATATTACAAAGCAATCAATAATAAAAAATAAATACACAAATAACAGATAATTTTTAAAATTTAAAAATTAATAAAATTATATTTTATAAATATTTGTATACTTTTTTAAACAATACAAATGAGATTTAAAATTTTGAATTTTTGAAATTATTGATTGAAAATGAAAAGTTTAAAATGGTTATATTATTATTAATATTTAAAGAAAATGAATGTTATTTTTCTTTTAAATTTGAAAGTTTAAATTAATTGTATTAAATGAAATTAATTCATGAGTTTTTTAAATATGTCATTTGGATGGTCTAGAAAGACGCCACATGGCAAATGACATGTGGATGTGCTAAAATTACGTCACGTGGCATATTGTTATTTTTTTATTATATAGTATAGATATAGATATAGATTAGAATCTACGGTGAACATAAAGTAAATAATAACTGCAAACTAAAATATAACAAAAAAGATTAACATAAAAGAGCCAAAAATCTGGCCAAACAGATCGGTTATAGTTAGTGTATTTTCATGTATTCCTAGTATGTTTTAATGTATTTCTATCTTATTTTCATAGTAGATGTACGTCTTCTTATAACCAAGCGTGAAACATTACATTGTCGCTTAAAACATGCATTATTTAGCTAACAACTCACATAGCTGATTGTGAAGCATCATAACCAAACCATTTTTTGTTGCATAACAATTGACCAAAATTATTGAAACCAGCCCATGATCGACCAATCGATTATCATGATGTTTATTAAAGAGACCATAACTAACATATAACATGATTTGAACACCCTTATTGAAATCCTTCAAATTTTTGTAAATATGCCGGCCTCTCTCCCATTAAAACCAGTCAATCCATATATCATATGCCTATATTAGATACGTTATAAGACTATAATATATATGTCGAACATAGGTGCCATATATGTTATAAGCACATGCACACATTTAGTAAAGTTAAGGGTATGTTTTGTTGAAGAATAGGAAAAAAAAAAAGACTATTTTTTCAAAAACAAGAAAGAGAGTTTCTTCTCCCATTAACTATGTAAAGAAATAATTATATCTGTAACATCTGTGCCGGAACCGTCACCGGAACAGTAATTTGCACAGTAAAGTGCACAGTAACTCAGGTACACGTTACGTGAAACTATGTTGATACTATTTACACATGTGGCTTAACATGAAACTATGATGCGATTGTCTGAAATCTGATTTAAAACCTGATGGTTTAACAGTCAGAAACACATCAGACAACACAAACCTGACACACAGATACTTGATTTGATGCTAGTATGTATAAACGTATGCGAGGATAAACAGAACAAAGCTATGACAGTTGTTGTTACAGAATGCTAAACCGACGAATTATTCGTACAGGTGACGATCTGTACGAATAGATCTGAAAGTTTAACGATCTGAAATGATGACTGGAAAGTAGAAAACAAAATCAGAAAGCGAAACGTACGATCGTGTTCGTATAGTTAGCGCTCTGTACGAAAACGCGCGTAAGTGACGTTTTCTGACGAAACGAAAACGAAAACGGCACGAACGATAATAAATTTAAGAAAATATAATATTTTCTGTTTTACAATTTTGAAACTCATCAAAACAGTCCAAGAAAACCATTTATTTAAACTACGTAAAATACGCGCGTCTACGCGCCGGAAACACGACGAAAACGAGAACCGAGCAACAAAATCGAACCCGAACATGCTCGGGGTATAAATACCCTACAAGAGTTCATCTTCCTCATTTATCTCCCCCACACTCTCTCTCTAAACCCTAATCCCGGTTTTCTCTCTCTACCATATTCAAACTTCAACCTTCAAGATCTCTCTCAATTCCTAACCAAATCATTCCATCCTTGGACCAAATCGAAGCTCTTGATCTCTACTACACGAAAGTACAAAGGATCCGCTTGAAAAACGACTAGAAACGAGGTAATCTGAGCCCCAAAGTGGCGATTTTAGGGTTTTCTAACCCATAGTTCGATCCATCTTGTTAACCGGTTTCAAGCCACGAAAACCTTAGGGAAACACCACCAAACATGCTTAGGACAAAGTAGGAATACACTATACTTCTTGATGTAGTCATTTAGCTCGAGGTATGTGGCTGCACTTGGGCTAAGATAACCGGCCGAATGGCCTAACCAGGTCGCCGTATGGCTAGGCGATCGAATGAGCACTCCACTTCCTTCGGCGAATGACCAGGCCCTCTTTCGACCAGTGAGCTGTTCGGTCGGGACTCTTCCATTCGTCAGCCCCCATTCGCCGGATGGCTAAACGTCGAAACACTCTCATTCGATAGGCTCTGCTATTCGACCCTACCCTTATTCGCTGCCAGCTCAGACATTCGACACTCCTCATTCGGCCATGATACTCCATCAGCCAAGCTTACATTCGACACCTATCATTCGACTAAGCCCATTCGCTACTATACATTCGGCCCAAGAGCAGTAGCTCTATTCGGCCAACTAAGCATAGGAGGAATGGGTGGGTTAAAGGCCACATGATTGGAATTATGGGTGGTCCACGTAAATCATATACATGAATGAAGTTATGTGTGTGCATGGGAAGTTTAAACAATTACACACACATTCCATGCATGCGTAATATGTGTGTGTGTGTGTGCACATGGAAATAATTAGAGCTTTGTTAACAATAAGCAAATCCTAGTTTATTTTGTTAAAACAAGGGGTGATGAGTTGAAAGCTTTTCATACTAATGATAAACTCTCTTTGATAAATTAAATGATTTTCTAACTTAAGGTTTAAATAAAACAAATTACTTTATAAATACTTAATCAAATCCTTATAGGATTCACGGGTTTCATTTATGGCTAAAGTATTAGACTAACTAGAAAGATTCCTAGAAATCACCTTAGCAACATAGGACACTTAGTTGCACACCAAGACCAAGCCCTGAATACGACTATTATACATACTTATCGTCTACGGATCTTCTTAAAATCACTCAGGTGCTAAAGATACTTAGGCAATAATCAAAGAGCGCGCATATCTATTGTGGTTCAATTGCACAATAACACAGGTGAGTTCATTTGTCCCTTTTTAAACATATTTGTTTTACCTCGGGACTGAGAAGCTTGTTGAACTTTTTAAACAAATATTGAAATGTTTTAAACGAATGCTTTTATACTTATTCATGATGCTTAATCTTTATGCTTGACGCCTACTACATAAACGTGATACTTAGACTTCATGCTTGATACTTATGCTATGAAACTTTGGACTTAAACTATACGCTCGATGATTGCGCTATAAACTACACTCTTAAACTTTAGACTAAATGCTTGTGTTACAAACTCTATGCATAAACTACATATTCGATGCTAAGGCTTCGAAACACTTACACTAAACGCTAATACTTGATACAATTGTTTCGAAACTAATACTATAAGTACATATTCTAAATACTAATTCTTTAAACAATTATTTTAAAAGCTAAGATCTTATACTCTGAATCTAGATGTTAATTTGTTTTACAATTATATCTATTTGGTTAAACTTAAAACGAAAACTTATATGCTTAGAAAAACTTACTCGCTTAAAGGCTATGAAGACTTATATGCGTGAAATACTTAAAACACTTGAATGCTTGATATACTTGGAAGGCTTGAAAAACATGAATGCTTGATATACTTGATATGCTTGGAAAACATGAATGCTTGATATACTTGATATGCTTGAAATGCTCAGACAACAGACTGATTGACCGCCGCGTCTTGACATTGGTCAAGCCCTACTAGTCATCAGTGAAACTATGTGAATGCTTTAGACTTGTATGCTTAAACTATCGGACATTGTAAGACAGACTGATTGGCCGCCGCGTGTTGATCTAGGTGTCAACCCCTACTAGTCATCAGTGTTCTTCTTTGTCGAACACCGTAAGACCGACTGTTGGCCGCCGCGTGTTGACCTAGGTGTCAACCCCTACTAGTCATCAGTGTTCTTCGTTGTCAGGATCATGTAAGACAGACTGATTGGCCGCCGCGTGTTGACCTAGGAGTCAACCCCTACTAGTCATTCAGTGTTCTTCTTGATTCTTCCATGGTTATGACAAGTGACTAGAATGATTTGGATTCTTCTAGTTGACCTTGTGTCAGCTTGAGGGTTCTCTATCATAGCACGTCACGAGTTATACTTAGGACCGTTATAGATGGATGCTGAACTCCTTAGGGTGTTCAGCTGTCCATAATGGTGCCTCATAAACTTAATACTCAGATGCTACTTTGCGCGTGAAAAAGGGCAGGTAAGACGCTTAATTATCATTAACAGCAATGTCCCATGCGACTTAGTATGTGGTGGGACGGCGTCTGGGCGGGTCGTAGGCTCGAATCAGGGGTATGCCCTATATATAAGCATACCGAGTTGGATGATACAGGTGGTGTTAATGAGATTATGGTTGTTACCTAGGGGAAACATGAACACTTTTGGGTTGATATCATAAACTTTTAAACATAATGCTTGTTAAACTGATATTGAAGCTAATACATACGGATGCTATCGACTTGTAAACTTGAAACAGTAAACCAAAGCTATGATGAATAATGAATCGAATGGTAGGTAAAATGCCTAATTATCATTAACAACAATGTCCTATGTGACTTAATATGTGGTGGGATGGCGTCTGGGCGGGTCGTAGGCTCGACTCAGGGGTATGCCCTATATATAAGCATACCGAGTTGGATGATACAGGTGTTGTTAATGAGGTTAGGGTTTTATCTAAAAGGTTTGCAAAAGCTATTTTACAAATACTAAAACTACATGAACTCACCAACCATTGTGTTGACTTTATTTTTCTTACATGCTTTCTCAGGCGATGCGCAAGAATAGGATCAGACTTCAGGAATGCATACTAGGATACTCTGATAGAGGACCTAGTAGACTTGTGGAAAGCACATATTTTGTTACAAAAGCAAATCACTTTTGATATCTTGTACAGATACAAGATAGATACATATGATTCTTCTGATAGGTTTATTTAGTTAAATTACTAAACATGGTCAACTGTAATTTAACTTTGAAATCCTAGTTTGATGCTATTGTGCTTTAGTTATTCTTAACATTGATGCTATGTAAACAATCTGATCATCACGATTATACTTACGACATCGCGCCCCGAGAACCTTCCGCCCGACGGGGACTTCGATCCAACCCCGCCTGCTCGGGGTGTGACAGATTGGTATCAGAGCTCAAGGTTATAGAGAATAATAGGTCATTTACTTAAACGGTTTGACCTAGACTATAACTTAGGGACCCTTCATGTAGAGAACATAGGAATTAGGAATATACTTGCATTATGTCTTCTGCATTCGATCATTGCACTAACTGATATCCTATTGGTTACGATCAGAATGTCACCAAGAAGACAACCATCGCCGTCTATTCCTTCACAAGAGATGGATCCAGCAGTCGATGCACTCGCAACTCTGATCACTGAAGAGTTGATGTCGGTTCTTCCTGGAATCATCACCCGGATCCGGAACAGTGAGGAGTTCGCTATGAACTTCCCACCCCTGTCTGCAGAGAAGAAGGAACCGGAAAAAGGAGGAACCAGCAAGAAACCTAAACGTCATTCTGCAAAAAGGCGAAAGAGAACTGTGAACTACATTGACGCTACACCCATCAGTCAAATCCTGCCCGGTCCGATTTCAGGGATGCGTGCCCAATGCGAGGGAAAAACCCCTCACTGCCCAGTTTGTCATAATTATCATCGAGCTGAACTCCCATGTGTGCAGTGCACACGCTGTGGGAAAACAGGCCACTAGATACAACAATGCAGAACGCCCATGACCCATATTCCCCGTCAATATTTTGGCACATCTCCTAAATGTGCCAAATGTGGTTTTCACCATGACGAGAAGAAACCTTGTAGACACTGTCTGAATTGTGGGAAATACGGACACTGGATCCAACAATGTCGGTTTATTTCCACCAGGAAACAAGAACAAAGAGCAAGTACCTCTACTCCCTCTCAAGATAACCACAACTGCTACAAGTGCGGAATGCTCGGACATTTCGCGAGGGACTGCCCTAGGAGGATGCCTCCAGCTGACCCAGTAATCACAGAGGAATTACTTGCTTTACCAGCTCCTGGAGATCACTCGGATAAAATCTCAGGTAACTGTGAGCAAACTCGGTGCCGATAAAATAATCAGAATAGTAACCTAAGAAATTCTTAGGTCAAATAAGCATTAAACGACTAAGTAAAGGATAAGGTAATTCTTGATTATAGTTTAACTATTGTAACTAGAAAGTGAACCTTATCCAATTAGAACACTAAAAGCTATAGAAAGTCGAGATGCTAAAACTAGTGTGTAAGCTGTCACTTTTCACCTAGACCTTATAGAACTCGAGTTACTTAATTTGGAGAACTTCAGTTCTAGGATGTTAAGGAAAGGATGAATGTTAAGACTATGCTGAAATCATGGTTAAACTAGATAAGTAGACCGGGAGAATCAGTTGCGAATACAAGACAAGGGTATGCCAAAGATGGGTAATGGTATGTGATATGCTCTAACTCGTAAGTGCTTGTTTCATTGTGATACTAGTATGCACCAGGAATGTATCTTGTTGATATTAGTATAACCACATAGGTATTCCATGGAAGCCTAGAAAATTCTGTCAGGTGGTAGAAACAATGAAGGAATCCTTAGTTAATGTATACAACATACTTAGGAAACCACAGCTAACACTAAAGTGGTGTAACAATTGATGCTCATAGCATCAATTAGTTTTGAACAATAAGATGTTAAAATGATGCAAAGATTACACAAAGCAATAAGACGAGCAAAACTCTGAGGCAATACTTGACGAATCATACTTTAGGCAATTACACCAGGAGACGAAAACAAGATACATCTGACTCATGATGAATAAGTCAACATAAAAGACTCATCATACATGGGACCAAATGGTATAAATGACATAGACCTAAGCATGATACGACTTAGAGGATAGATCACAAGAAATGATTGGCAGATTAACTCTCGATCAAATCGATCGAGGTGATGTGAAAGGCTTACACATGCATTTCATAGACAAATCAATAGGAACTACGGAAGTGTGAAGTCAAGCACGGAACGAAACCGTATTTCAACTACTAAACTTAGTGGGAATTCCAAAAGCAACCCAGAGCTCATTTGGGAGCGTAGGGACATCACGCCAAACAAAGTCATCCCCCAGTTGTTACAAAGAAAGTTGTAACTGATAATAACTTTTAAACTTCGGGACGAAATTTCTTTAACAAGGGGAGACTGTAACATCTGTGCCGGAACCGTCACCGGAACAGTAATTTGCACAGTAAAGTGCACAGTAACTCAGGTACACGTTACGTGAAACTATGTTGATACTATTTACACATGTGGCTTAACATGAAACTATGATGCGATTGTCTGAAATCTGATTTAAAACCTGATGGTTTAACAGTCAGAAACATATCAGACAACACAAACCTGACACACAGATACTTGATTTGATGCTAGTATGTATAAACGTATGCGAGGATAAACAGAACAAAGCTATGACAGTTGTTGTTACAGAATGCTAAACCGACGAATTATTCGTACATGTGACGATCTGTACGAATAGATCTGAAAGTTTAACGATCTGAAATGATGACTGGAAAGTAGAAAACAAAATCAGAAAGCGAAACGTACGATCGTGTTCGTACAGTTAGCGCTCTGTACGAAAACGCGCGTAAGTGACGTTTTCTGACGAAACGAAAACGAAAACGGAACGAACGATAATAAATTTAAGAAAATATAATATTTTCTGTTTTACAATTTTGAAACTCATCAAAACAGTCCAAGAAAACCATTTATTTAAACTACGTAAAATACGCGCGTCTACGCGCCGGAAACGCGACGAAAACGAGAACCGAGCAACAAAATCGAACCCGAACATGCTCAGGGTATAAATACCCTACAAGAGTTCATCTTCCTCATTTATCTCCCCCACACTCTCTCTCTAAACCCTAATCCCGGTTTTCTCTCTCTCTACCATATTCAAACTTCAACCTTCAAGATCTCTCTCAATTCCTAACCAAATCACTCCATCCTTGGACCAAATCGAAGCTCTTGATCTCTACTACACGAAAGTACAAAGGATCCGCTTGAAAAACGACTAGAAACGAGGTAATCTGAGCCCTAAAGTGGCGATTTTAGGGTTTTCTAACCCATAGTTCGATCCATCTTGTTAACCGGTTTCAAGCCACGAAAACCTTAGGGAAACACCACCAAACATGCTTAGGACAAAGTAGGAATACACTATACTTCTTGATGTAGTCATTTAGCTCGAGGTATGTGGCTGCACTTGGGCTAAGATAACCGGCCGAATGGCCTAACCAGGTCGCCGTATGGCTAGGCGATCGAATGAGCACTCCACTTCCTTCGGCGAATGACCAGGCCCTCTTTCGACCAGTGAGCTGTTCGGTCGGGACTCTTCCATTCGTCAGTCCCCATTCGCCGGATGGCTAAATGTCGAAACACTCTCATTCGATAGGCTCTAGGAATGGCAATGGGCCGGGTTCGGGTAGGGTATTGCTAATCCCAGTCCCATACCCGATTGTAAAAATGTATCCCATACCCGGCCCATTACCCATCGGGTATCTATCGGGTAATTACCCATCGGGTATCGGGCATACCCACGGGTATCGGGTATACCCATTAGTTTATTAAAAAAAAATTGTGATTTTCCGAGTACATTTGTATAGTATTAATTTTGTGTCATGTTATTGTTTAATTACAAAAATAAATTAGAATCATACATATAAAATCAACACCATAAAATATAAACAAATTAAATATAAATATCATGACATACAACTATTAAAAGATGCTACCATGGACTATTAATTTAATATTCAAACTGAAATTACATATCGAAAACAACAAGATTAATTTTTAAATATAAAATAATAAGATAAAAGTTATAATTTGTTATGATGTTTCATTAAAAGACTTATGTTTTAGAAAAGAAAATTAAAAAATATTAACAAAATATTACGGGTATTACTTCGGGTAAGTGGGCCGGGTATCGGGCCGGGTATTCCTAAATCCCATACCCGTACCCGAACCCGAAAAATATTTTTTTTTGATCCCATACCCGGCCCTATACCCTAATATTCGGGCCAATACCCGGCCCTAAAGTTTGGGGCTTCGGGTTTTCCCACAGGGTATGGGTTTTTCTGCCATCCCTAATAGGCTCTGCTATTCGACCCTACCCTTATTCGCTGCCAGCTCAGACATTCGTCACTCCTCACTCGGCCATGATACTCCATCAGCCAAGCTTACATTCGACACCTATCATTCGACTAAGCCCATTCGCTACTATACATTCGGCCCAAGAGCAGTAGCTCTATTCGGCCAACTAAGCATAGGAGGAATGGGTGGTCCACGTAAATCATATACATGCATGAAGTTATGTGTGTGCATGGGAAGCTTAATCAATTACACACACATTCCATGCATGTGTAATGTGTGTGTGTGTGTGTGTGTGCACATGGAAATAATTAGAGCTTTGTTAACAATAAGCAAATCCTAGTTTATTTTGTTAAAACAAGGGGTGATGAGTTGAAAGATTTTCATACTAATGATAAACTCTCTTTGATAAATTAAATGATTTTCTAACTTAAGGTTTAAATAAAACAAATTACTTTATAAATACTTAATCAAATCCTTATAGGATTCACGGGTTTCATTTATGGCTAAAGTATTAGACTAACTAGAAAGATTCCTAGAAATCACCTTAGCAATATAGGACACTTAGTTGCACACCAAGACCAAGCCCTGAATACGACTATTATACATACTTATCGTCTACGGATCTTCTTAAAATCACTTAGGTGCTAAAGATACTTAGGCAATAATCAAAGAGCGCGCATATCTATTGTGGTTCAATTGCACAATAACACAGGTGAGTTCATTTGTCCCTTTTTAAACATATTTGTTTTACCTCGGGACTGAGAAGCTTGT
Organism: Mikania micrantha; assembly: GCA_009363875.1. Taxonomy (NCBI): domain Eukaryota; kingdom Viridiplantae; phylum Streptophyta; class Magnoliopsida; order Asterales; family Asteraceae; genus Mikania; species Mikania micrantha. The sequence continues at coordinate 72,471,615 of CM018694.1, forward strand.
TGAACTTTTTAAACAAATATTGAAATGTTTTAAACGAATGCTTTTATACTTATTCATGATGCTTAATCTTTATGCTTGACGCCTACTACATAAACGTGATACTTAGACTTCATGCTTGATACTTATGCTATGAAACTTTGGACTTAAACTATACGCTCGATGATTGCGCTATAAACTACACTCTTAAACTTTAGACTAAATGCTTGTGTTACAAACTCTATGCATAAACTACATATTCGATGCTAAGGCTTCGAAACACTTACACTAAACGCTAATACTTGATACAATCGTTTCGAAACTAATACTATAAGTACATATTCTAAATACTAATTCTTTAAACAATTATTTTAAAAGCTAAGATCTTATACTCTGAATCTAGATGTTAATTTCTTTTACAATTATATCTATTAGGTTAAACTTAAAACGAAAACTTATATGCTTAGAAAAACTTACTCGCTTAAAGGCTATGAAGACTTATATGCGTGAAATACTTAAAACACTTGAATGCTTGATATACTTGGAAGGCTTGAAAAACATGAATGCTTGATATACTTGATATGCTTGGAAAACATGAATGCTTGATATACTTGATATGCTTGAAATGCTCAGACAACAGACTGATTGACCGCCGCGTCTTGACATTGGTCAAGCCCTACTAGTCATCAGTGAAACTATGTGAATGCTTTAGACTTGTATGCTTAAACTATCGGACATTGTAAGACAGACTGATTGGCCGCCGCGTGTTGATCTAGGTGTCAACCCCTACTAGTCATCAGTGTTCTTCTTTGTCGGACACCGTAAGACCGACTGTTGGCCGCCGCGTGTTGACCTAGGTGTCAACCCCTACTAGTCATAAGTGTTCTTCGTTGTCAGGATCATGTAAGACAGACTGATTGGCCGCCGCGTGTTGACATAGGAGTCAACCCCTACTAGTCATTCAGTGTTCTTCTTGATTCTTCCATGGTTATGACAAGTGAGTAGAATGATTTGGATTCTTCTAGTTGACCTTGTGTCAGCTTGAGAGTTCTCTATCATAGCACGTCACGAGTTATACTTAGGACCGTTATAGATGGATGCTGAACTCCTTAGGGTGTTCAGCTGTCCATAATGGTGCCTCATAAACTTAATACTCAGATGCTACTTTGCGCGTGAAAAAGGGCAGGTAAGATGTCACACCCCCAAATTCCCACTCGTGGTGTCAGTCCACGTGGGTGTGACGTGGCCAGGATCATAGCTCATGGTCATATAGAACGACTCTATATGAGTTACACATTCACACAGATTGTAAAACAATACAAATTTCATTCAATAAGCAGCGGAAAGTGTTAAACATCAGAAATACATATATTTGCAGCGGAAAGTAATTGTTTGCAACAGACACTACAAATGTTTAAATTGTTTTTCAAACAGGACACATGCACGCAAGCCTAGGACAAGAGTCTATATGTAAGCTTGACTCCTTAGTGTATTCTTGTGAGCGTCCTAGCGTGTGCTCCATTAGTTACCTGAGAATACATGCGAAAAAGTGTCAACTATAAAGTTGGTGAGTTCATAGGTTTAGACAGACAGAAATAGTAAACAGACATATACTGGGTATGTTAAGTTCAGTTGGATACTACGATCTGTGGAGTGTGTCAGTTCATCTTACCGAAACTAGACTGTTCCCGTTTGCCTCCGCGAGTCATCGCTGAACTCGCAATTCACATCGAAATTACACTCGTTATGACCTCCAGTCAACATTGGTGCCGAGTGGGGTTAGTCAAACCCAGTAGTACTACGTAATTACGACTCGTTTGTTACACAACTAACGGTAAGGATAAGTGAGGACTTTATGCGATAATAGTTACACTCGAAAATGGTTTTCACAACATACCAGTCATATATCTAAAACAGTTGCATTGTATTCTCACCCCAATAGTTTAGCAAAAGCAGTTAAAGAGTAAAAGTGGGGCCGTAAACTCACCTGAGTTCGTGTAATGCGTTAGCTCAATAGAGTTGCGTAGCTCGTCGGCTAGTAGTCACCTATATCACATAGGTACTATGAGTTTGTGTTCACAAGTGTGGGTCTCACCGGACCGTGTTAGTGTTCAACAACACTAAGTGGTTATGTGGGTCGAGTTGACCATGTTTGACCGTGTCGATCGTGTTTGACCTAACGACCCGTTGGTGACGGTTTGGATCAAGTGTTCGTGTATCGTGCGGTTTTTGTGTCGTGTGAAGTGTACGGATACCAAAATCATTCCGACAAGAAACTTACTACTTATGGTAAGTTTCTATTTTAGGAATGTTTCCATATTTGGCAAGTTATGCATAAAATCACATTCCGATTATTCTAACATGCATATTTATCCTAAATGAGCATGTTATCACGTAGCACATAGTTACACATAGCCGGTTTAGCATAGCTTGCGCGTAAAAGTTTCCATTTTTGGAAAGTTTCTAAAATAAGCATATTTCCACAAGTTTAACAATCAACATCATCTAATATCATCATATTAGTCCTAAATAGTCTATTAATCATGATCATTACGACTAACGTGTGACGAATCGTAAACTTTACAAAATAAAGTTACTATATTTAGTAACTTATGAAAATAACACCAAATCAAGTTCCCCAATATATATACCTTCCAATATCATCATATAATCACCAAACGAGCATGTTAGACTCAAGACATTATCATACATTTTATCGATTTGCAATCTTGTGACAAAAAGTTACTATTTATAGTAACGTTTACAAAAATCATACTTTTGACTATTCTAGACATTTCTATGTATCAAGTACCCATCATATAACTTCTAAACATCATTCTTAAACATAACCTATAGATTTAAACATGCAAAAACGGTCATTTCATCAAGAACACACATTTTGTAACAATAAAGTTACCATTTATAGTAATAATCTCAACTATGACATTTATTAACCATAACCAAACATTTTATTCTCATGGAACATCATCAATAACACTATCAATAACATTTCACTACTAAAAATTACACAAACTATTGTAAATCATACATGCATGATGATTAAAGTAGCCATTTAGTAACGAAATCAACTAGTAGCCATCATAGGCATTCAATATCATCATGGATCATAGCCAAATCATCAAATCAGTAATAAACACACCCATTAACATATATAAACCATCAAAATTTCGTGACAATGGTGAGTGGTGATGATGCATGTAGCCTAAAAGGCTTGCATGTGTGATTTCTAGTGATGTTAGGCATTATATAAAATAGAAACTACCTTCCAAAGCGTAAATCCACGAAATGAGACTTGAGAAGCCCCTGGAACAGTCCTAGGGAGGCTGTGATTCGATCAAACGCAGAGAGGAATGATGGTAATGCGTTCTTGAAGCTTCCACAAGGCTTCAATCCTTCCCCTATGGCTTCCAAGGGTTGAAAATAGCTTCTTTTGGTGTAAAAGAGTTGTAGCAGAGTACAAATGGTCGTGGGGGAGGGTTTCAGTCGCGAGGTTGGGTGAAGAGATGAACAAAATGATTATACTTGGTTTTATAAAGATTTCTGCGCATAGGACTGCGTCGCGTACCGCGGCACCGCCCAAGAATCATAATCGCGTACCGCGATGATTAAAATAATCATTCTGTTCCCGAAACACGCCGCGTACCGCGATGGTGGGAGATGATCGGTCGTCGCGTACCGCGACGTTTTTCGGAGAATTCAAATTTCCCCGCTCAATCTTCGCGTACCGCGAAAGTCCAATTGATTGCCCATCGCGTACCGCGATGGGTTTCGACTGAGCCCAATAGGCCCAATTCATTGTTTTGCACTGATTCTTTCGTATTTCTCGAATACGATCATCGTTTCTCGTCATGTTGGTCTTGTTCTAGCTAATTTAGGTTCCCCGAACCTAAGTGCAGTGTTTTGTGTTACAGTTTGATCCGTTCACCAACGTTCGTTATTCAAGACATGTGCGAGTGTTGTGCGATAATTCCTTGAATTATCGGCGTGTTCAGACTGTTGTGCCACGTGTCACAGTAAATGTATTTATTCTAGTGCCACGTATGAAATAATAATAAACATTATTATTAAAAACAATAGAGTTGCTGACCTGGAAATTACGAGGTGTCACATCATCCCCTAGTTATTGGGAATTTCGTCCTGAAATTCAGCTCACGTGCCGGTGTTGGTTGGTTCGGCGAATAGATGAGGGTATTTCTTCTTCATCTGATCCTCCCGTTCCCAGGTGTATTCCGGTCCTCGTCGTGAGTTCCATCGAACTTTTACAATGGGTATCTTACTGTGTTTCAACTTCTTGAGTTCCCGGTCCATAATTTCCACCGGTTCCTCTATGAAGTGTAGTTGTTCATCGATCTGGATTTCCTCTAAAGGAATTGTGAGAGTTTCGTCCGACAAACACTTCTTGAGGTTTGAAACGTGAAACACGTTGTGTACGCTACTTAGTTCCTGTGGTAGCTGTAGTTCGTAGGCCACCGGGCCTATCCGTCTAGTGATCTCGAAAGGTCCAATGTAACGAGGGTTTAGTTTTCCTCGTTTCCCGAATCGAATCACTCCCTTCCAAGGCGAGACTTTAAGTAGTACTCGGTCTCCCACTTGGAATTCTAAAGGTTTGCGCCTTTTGTCGGCATAGCTCTTCTGTCGATCCCGAGCTGCTGCCATTCTGTTGCGTATTTGCACGATCTTTTCAGTTGTTTCGTGCACGAGTTCGGGTCCGGTCAGTTGGCTTTCACCAACTTCCGCCCAACAGAGTGGTGATCTGCATTTACGCCCGTAAAGTGCTTCAAACGGTGCAGCTCCAATGCTAGTGTGGTAGCTGTTATTGTACGAGAACTCTACCAAGGGTAAGTGAGTCTCCCAGCTGTTACCGAAATCAATTACACATGCCCGAAGCATGTCCTCCAAAGTTTGGATGGTCCTTTCACTTTGACCATCGGTTTGTGGGTGATAGGCTGTACTCATATCCAGTCTCGTTCCGAGCGCTTTGTGTAGGGACTTCCAGAAGTGTGCCGTGAAACGGCTGTCTCGGTCCGATATTATAGAGATTGGGACTCCGTGTCTGGATACGATTTCCTTCAAGTAGATTCGGGTCAACTTTTCCAGTTTATCAGTTTCTTTGATTGGCAGGAAATGTGCCGATTTCGTAAGTCGGTCTACGATAACCCAGATGGTATCGCAACCACTTGTCGTCTTTGGCAGCTTTGTGATAAAATCCATGGAAATCTGCTCCCATTTCCATACTGGAATTTCTGGCTGTTGGAGTAGTCCCGAAGGCTTCTGGTATTCTACCTTGACCTTTGAGCAAGTCAGACACTTACTCACATACGTTGCGATTTCTGACTTCATGTTAGGCCACCAATAAGTTGCCTTTAGATCGTGGTACATCTTGTCCGAACCTGGATGTACTGAGTATCGACTCTTGTGAGCTTCATCCATCACTACTTCTCTCAAATAGGAGTGAGCAATTCGCGGTCCAAACCCGCGAAACCCGTGCACCCGACCCGCGAAACCCGCGAAACCCGATTAATACATTTCAAGGTTCGGTTATCGGTTCTAGTTTTTTTATTTTTTCGGTTCTCGGGTCGGTCCGGTTCCGACCCGTCGGTTATTACAAAACCCGTGAAACCCATGAAATTTAAATTTAATAAATTAATATACCTAGTTTTTCTAGGAGTTGGCTTAATTGTGAAAATTTGAATGCCGATTCATATTCCATTCATCCATTGCACCGTCTTCACCTCTTCATTCGTTTAACAACCAGGAGACTTAAGGGCAATAAAAAAAATCCTCTTCTTCTTCTTCTGTTTAATCGTGAAACAAGAAACTGATGTCTTCATATTCCTTGGAGACCAGTTGATCGTCATCTACTCATCTACACCTCTTCATCAGTTCATCATCAAAATCATCATCTTCTTTCAAAGAGGTACTTCCTCCATTCAAGATTGTTATAGAAAACATATAATTTCATACTAGCTTGATTTTAATGTTTGGATTAACTAATTCTGTTTATGATTATCAGATTGTTTAGACTTCCCTTTTCATACAAAAACAAAAAAGCAACAAAAATTGTCATCTTTGAACATTACGTTTATTGAACCCTTTTTTTAATTCATTATTGGAACTTATTATCACAAAAAAAATCATCCAAACATTGGTTTATATATCACGTTTAGTTTCATGTGGTATATGATCAGATTGAATTAACATTATGGTTCCTAATGTTATATATGATCAGATTAGATTAACATTTACCACATCTTGGATGCTTGTTGATGTATGCAGATGGATTCAAAAGAATGTGAAGACATACCAAGTGATGGTAATGATGCTGGAAGCAAACCCTTGAATGAAAAACAAGATGGAAAACGCCAATATAAGAAAAGAAAGTACACATCTCCTGCTTGGGAACATTTCAAGGAAATCATTGATGAGGATGGCTCAAAAAAAGGTAAATGTAATTACTGTAATAGGATGATATGTGCCGACTCTTCAAAGAATGGAACATCAGCTTTAGGTAGGCATCTTAAAAGGTGTCCTGAATATCCTGAAAATCTAAAGGACCAAACTACCATGTTTATGAAACAGAATGATGATGGTCAAGGTACCTTAAAAACATGGAAGTTTGATCCTGCAAAAGTTAGAAAATCATTGATTAAAATGATTATTGTAGACGAACTCCCATTTGCTTTTGTTGAACGAGAAGGGTTTAGGGAATTTGTTGAAGCAGTGTGTCCAAGTGTTAAAATACCCTCACGATTTACAGTGGCTCGTGACATTGTTGATTATTATTTGGATGAGAAAAAGAAGTTAAAAGATTTTTTCATAAAAAATAAACCAAGAGTATCTTTTACAACAGATACTTGGACATCAAATCAGCGTATTAATTACATGTGTTTAACCGCACATTTTATTGATGATAATTGGAACTATCATAAGAGGATCATCAATTTTAAACCAATTTTAAGCCACAAAGGTGATAACATTGCTAGTGCTATTCAAGAGTGTCTATTTGAATGGGGGATTGAACATGTTATGACATTTACCATGGATAACGCCTCATCAAATGATGTGGCGGTAAGAGAATTGAGTACCCGGTTACCAAATTTAGTTCGTAATGGCAAGTATCTACACGTTAGATGTATTGCTCATATTATCAACTTAATTGTTCAAGATGGTTTGAAAGCACAAGATAAAATCATTGAATGTGTGCGCAACGCAGTGAAATATGTAAGACAATCACCGGCAAGGCTTGCAACATTTAAGGCGTGTGTTAAAGAAAGATCGATAGATTCAAAAGCTTTATTATCCCTTGATGTTTGTACAAGATGGAATAGCACCTATGAAATGTTAGAAAGGGCTATTAAATTCGAAAAAGCTTTTGACTCATATGCTCTGAAAGAACCAAATTTTCGCAAAGACTTAGATGTAATTCCTGATCATGCTCATTGGAAGTATGCAAAAGAAATTGTTGGTTTGCTACAACTTTTAAAAGAGAAGACAGTAGAGGTTTCTTGCTCTACATATGCAATATCACATGAATTGTATCCTCAGATTATGGATATAATCGAAAACTTAGAGGAATTGTATAAAAAAAGTAGTCATCTTCTTGATTTTAAGAAAATGTTATCATCGATGAAAGATAAATTTAAGAAATATTTTGAAGATACAAATAAAAAAAACATGTTATTCGAGTTTGCTGTTATCCTCGATCCGCGACTTAAGCTTGAAATAATAGATTTTGCATCCAAAAGAACTGTTGACATAATCAAAACAGTCAACAATAATATGACAGGTGAAGAATATCAATGCATGGTGGATAAATTGGTTGATGACGTGAAAGCTGAGATGCAGTTACTAGTAACAGAGTATGAGACACTGTATCAAACGGGATCAGACAATCTCGTAAGGAAAGACAATGACTCTGGTCCGACTCAACCTAGTAAAAATTCATGGATGGCTAAATTTGAACAATATCGAGGTGTTGGTGTTCAATCATTTGGTAAGAAGACTGAATTGGAAAGATATCTCAGAGATGATGTTGAAGGAAAGACAGACAATTTTGATATATTACAATGGTGGAAAGCTAATTCGACTAGGTATCCAACTCTCTCGAAGATGGCCAAAGGTAATAATTTTATTTTTATTTGCTTATTCTAAATTCTATTACTATATATTAAAATTAAAAAAAATTATGTTAGATATTTTGGCTATTCCTATTTCAACCGTGGCTTCCGAATCAGCTTTCTCAACTGGTGGACGTGTAGTAGACTCTTACCGAAGTTCTTTGTCACCCCAAATTGTTGAGGCGTTAATATGTACACAAGACTGGATCAGAATGGGAAGAAAACAACCCAATGATACAGAGGATTCGGAAAAATTTGATGAGCTTGCAAAAGGTAATTATTCATAATTTGTTTATTACATTCAAGAATCTTTATGTTTACTAATTTTTTTTAAAAATATTTTAGATGTATTCAAGAAGATCGAGTCTATGGGGTTGGAATGAAGATCGAAGAATTAACCTATTTTTGTTGAACGAGAGAAGATTGAAGGATTATATATTTTGGTTTGATTTGGTTTATGAGAGTTTATATTTTGATATTTGAAACCTCTTTATTTTCTTTCTTTATTTGATATTTGAAGCCTCTTAATGCATTCTTAAATCAATTACTTAAAGGGTTTCTTATTAATTTTATGCAAGTATGCTTGATATTTAGTTTGAATGAGTGAATACATAAGTATATGAATGTTGTGGCTTGTATCAGTTGATTGATCCTAAATGTGCAGGTGTGAAAATTAAGTTGACATAAATTTGCATTTTGGATTCATTAGATATGAAGTGAATAAAAGACAGGTTGTCTAATTCCAAATGGTTGTTTGATTGGACATTATGTATACCCGGAACCGACCCGCGAAAATGTGAAATAACCGAAACCGACCCGGTTACATTCGGTCCGGTCCTCGGTCTCTGATTTATGGTCTTGACGGTTCCGGTTCGGTCCGGTTCCGGTCCGGTTCGGTCCGGTTCCTACCCGATACTCACCCCTACTCTCAAATCCCCGTAGCGTGGGATCCAAATTCGATCCATTAGGTAGTAAGCTCCGTCATCCTTCTGTTTCATATGTTTGTCCATCCCCCGCATGGCTTCGAGGGTAAGGTTTTCCTTTTTCAGAGCTTCTTGTTGTGCGATCCGAATTTGATTTGGTAGTTCGGAGTGGATGGTAAGTTGTAGTGCACGTACGCGTTTGGTTGTTTCCTTTCGGCTTAGTGCGTCGGCTACTACATTAGCTTTACCGGGATGATATTTGATTGCACAATCATAATCACCTATCAGTTCGACCCATCTGCGTTGTCTCATGTTCAGCTCCTTTTGGTCGAAAATGTGCTGTAGGCTCTTATGATCAGTAAATATTGTGCACTTGGTGCCGTACAGATAATGTCGCCAGATCTTTAGTGCGAACACTACGGCTCCCAACTCTAAGTCGTGAGTTGTGTAGTTCTTTTCAAGCACCTTCAATTGTCGTGACGCATAAGCTATAACTTTCTCACGTTGCATCAGCACACAACCGAGTCCTTGCTTTGATGCGTCACAGTACACCACAAAATCCTCGCACCCGTCTGGTAGCGATAAGATTGGTGCACTGCACAATTTCTGCTTCAACAGATCGAAAGCAGCGTCTTGCTTTTCTCCCCATTCGAATTTCTTGTCTTTGTGTGTGAGGGAAGTCAATGATTGCGCGATCTTTGAGAATCCCTCGATAAACCGCCTGTAGTACCCGGCCAATCCTAAGAACTGTCGCACCTCAGTTGGAGTCTTAGGCGCTGCCCAATTCTTGATTGCCTCGATTTTGGCTGGGTCTACGTGTATCCCTTTCTCGTTTACTACGTGTCCAAGGAACTGAACTTCGCGAATCCAGAAATCACATTTGGAGAATTTCGCGTATAGTTGTTCCTTCTTTAGTAGTTCTAAGACACGTCTCAAGTGATCGGCATGTTCTTCCTGAGTCTTAGAATAGATCAGGATGTCATCAATGAATACGATTACGAACTTATCGAGATACGGTTTACACACTCGATTCATGAGATCCATGAATACTGCTGGTGCGTTAGTCAGTCCAAAAGGCATGACTAGAAAGTCGTAATGTCCGTACCGTGTTCTGAATGCTGTCTTTGGTATGTCGTCCTCCTGTATCCTGAGTTGATGGTAACCTGATCTCAGATCAATTTTCGAATAGAAGCTTGACCCTTGTAGCTGGTCAAACAGGTCATCTATTCGAGGTAGAGGGTATCGATTCTTGATTGTTACCTTGTTTAGTTCTCGGTAGTCTATACACATGCGGAATGAACCGTCTTTCTTCTTCACAAACAAGACCGGTGCTCCCCAAGGTGAGAAGCTCGGTCGGATGAATCCTTTATCCAATAACTCTTGCAGTTGGTTGGATAGTTCCTGCATTTCAGTAGGAGCCAATCGATATGGTGCCTTGGCTATCGGTGCTGCTCCGGGGGTTAAATCTATCTGGAACTCCACTTGTCGTGCTGGTGGTAGTCCCGGTAGATCGTCGGGAAAGACTTCCGGATAATCGCGAACAACAGCGATGTCCTCAATCTTTCGTTCCTTCTTTGGTTGTTCGGAGATCAGAGCCAAAATGGCTGTGTATCCTTTCTGCAGGTATTTGCTTGCCTTCATGCACGACATAATGTTTAATGGTATCCCGCGTCGTTCTCCCTGGACTGAGATCTGCTCTCCACTTGGCAACGCAATTCGCACAATCTTCTCGTTGCACACGATCTCAGCGTGGTTTGCAGATAGCCAATCCATTCCAATCACCACGTCGAAGCTCCCGAGAGTTACCGGCATCAGGTCGATCACCAGTTGATGGTCCGCTTGTGTTAGAGCACATCCCTTGATGATATATTGTGTTTCGATCAGCTTGCCGTCCGCTAACTCTACGGTATACTTATAGTCTAAAGGGGTTGGTGTCATGTCAAGCAATTTGCTAAAGTCACTAGAGATAAAACTCCTATCGGCACCGGTATCAAATAATATACTAGCATAGACATTATTTAAAAGAAACGTACCGGTGACGACATGTGGATCGTCTTTAGCTTCTCCAGAGCCAATCACAAAGGCTCGTCCTTTTGCTGCACCACCTCCACCCTTCTTCAATTGCGGGCAGTCCCTTCGCATGTGCCCCGGTTTACCACATTCGTAACACCCCTTGAGTGTGTTTTGGTTGTTGTTGTTGGGGTTTGATCGGCATTCTTTGGCCATGTGCCCGTTCCTTCCACAGCTGGTGCACTTGGTCCTTTTGCATGGGCCGAAGTGATGGAAGTTACAGGTATTGCATTTTGGGCTGTTGCCCTGATATCCCCCCTTGCTTTGGGTGTTTGGCTGTGTGGCGGTGAAGACTTTGGCAGGTGTGGGTCGGTGTTGAGTTGGCTGTTGGGGTGAAAAGGTTCGATTGTTGTTGGGCTCCCACTTTCGCTTGGGTTCTTGGGGTTTCAGGTGTTCACCCCTTTTAGGCAGTTTCCCCTGGGCTACCGCCTGGTCAGTCAGCTTGTGCGCCAAGCGAATCAATGGTTGAATGGTGGTGTGATCGGCTGCTGTCACCGTGCTCTGTATCTGTTCTGGCAATCCACTGATGAATTGCTCGATCTTTTTGTACTCCGGCGTCACCATTGCCGGGCACAGCTTGCACAGTTCATGAAACCGAGTACAGTATTTCTCGATTTCGGATCCCACCATCTTGTGCACCCAAAATTCCTCCTCAAGCTTCCGGATTTCATCACGAGGACAGTACTCCTCGTGAAGCATCCTTGTGAAGTTCTCCCAAGGAATGGAGTTGGCGGTATCCAGTCCAAGTGTCTGGACATGGGTGTTCCACCAGGTGAGGGCCGGTCCCTCCAGTGTTCCCGTAGCGTATTTTACTCGATTCTCTTCCGAGCATTCAGCCATGGAGAAAACTGACTCCAGCTTCTTTATCCAACGAAGCAGTCCCACTGCTCCTTCCGTACCTTGGAATTTGTGAGGGTGACAGCTCAGGAAGGCTTTAAACGAGCATCCCTTTGCTACTCCCCCATGGGACCCTGTGCATCGGAGTTCATTGTAACGTGTTAGTGTCTAGGCCGCCTATACTATGTTAGTCATGTTAGGAAAAAGTTAGTACCGTTGTTAGAGCCACTCGTCTCACTGGCGTGTCGGTTGGCTTCGTACTCTGCGAGTACCTTGTTGAATTTCCGTTCGACCATCATGTCGATCCGTGCCTTTTCGGCCTTGCGTTTGAGTCGAAGGGCATTGGTTCCTCTTCCCGACATGTTTCTATATAGAGAGGTTAGAGTGTTAGTCATCAGATGCTAAGTGTTAGCCAAAGTTAGGATTGTTGTCATGTCAAATGTCAAGTTAGCTATCATAACAAAGCTTCAAATAACAGTAGTAATAATAAAGCAGATAATAATAATGAAGCATAATTTCCATTAATATCAATCTTGCAGTACAATAATTTGAAAAGAAAGTACAATGCGAGTTCTCCGAGCACATCCCGCTCGTCTAGGCTAAAATGAGATAAAAGGAAAGACAATACAAAATAAGGAAAATCTACTAATCCGAGTCCATGGAGACATGGGAGATGTTACTAGCTGCGTCCCCATCATCGTCATCGTCCTCCTCCGGATCCTCGTCGGGATCCTCGTCAAACTCTCCCTCTTCGAGGTCCTCGGCCTCGAACTGTGGTCCGTCATCCTCAGCTGGCGGCTCCTCGATAAACTGTGCCGCCCATGCGTTAAGCATGGCGTCACTTGCCTGTACCATAGCCTGAGTCTCGGCTATATCTGTCCGATTCTCAGTAATACGCCCGTCATGCTCCTGCATGACATCAACTATCTGGCCATGCTGAGACATGAGCTGAGACACCTGGAGACGTAATGTCTCCACCTGTTCCTCCAAGCGATCGTTCTGCTCCTCCAGTCGGTCGCTTCGCCTTTCCAGGCGATCGTTCTTCTCGCGAAGAACACGAACCTCGTCGGACAGCTCGGCGTTTCTCCGAAGCTCCCGCCGGGTTACAGCAACATGAGCCGCGAAGGCTCTCTCCATCGGCATCCCAAGTGCCGGCAATCGTGGACCCTCTGAGGTATCGCCCCTGTATCGTGGCGTAGGCACCCGCTCTCCCACTACCCATTCTCGTAGGAGGTTAGGCAACCATCCCCAGTATCGCTCCCTGGCTAGCATCTGGGCGCGTCGCTCCATCTCAGCATTTACCTGAGCCACGATGCTGTCGATCCTGCGTCGACTCTCCTCAGTCATGTCATCGACCACTGGGCGTTTGCCCGGGTTCCTGTTAGCATCTCTGTTGTTATCGGCCATCCTGTAAATTCTCGGATTAGTAAACAACAGTTCGATAATAATAATAACAACATCAGTGTGCAAGTTCTAGTGTAGTGTCTAATGTAGAGCAGTGGCTATAGTCTAAGTTTACTATATGCAAACCTAGTTCCCTATAACCAAGGCTCTGATACCAGTCTGTCACACCCCCAAATTCCCACTCGTGGTGTCAGTCCACGTGGGTGTGACGTGGCCAGGATCATAGCTCATGGTCATATAGAACGACTCTGTATGAGTTACACATTCACACAGATTGTAAAACAATACAAATTTCATTCAATAAGCAGCGGAAAGTGTTAAACATCAGAAATACATATATTTGCAGCGGAAAGTAATTGTTTGCAACAGACACTACAAATGTTTAAATTGTTTTTCAAACAGGACACATGCACGCAAGCCTAGGACAAGAGTCTATATGTAAGCTTGACTCCTTAGTGTATTCTTGTGAGCGTCCTAGCGTGTGCTCCATTAGTTACCTGAGAATACATGCGAAAAAGTGTCAACTATAAAGTTGGTGAGTTCACAGGTTTAGACAGACAGAAATAGTAAACAGATATATACTGGGTATGTTAAGTTCAGTTGGATACTACGATCCGTGGAGTGTGTCAGTTCATCTTACCGAAACTAGACTGTTCCCGTTTGCCTCCGCGAGTCATCGCTGAACTCGCAATTCACATCGAAATTACACTCGTTATGACCTCCAGTCAACATTGGTGCCGAGTGGGGTTAGTCAAACCCAGTAGTACTACGTAATTACGACTCGTTTGTTACACAACTAACGGTAAGGATAAGTGAGGACTTTATGCGATAATAGTTACACTCGAAAATGGTTTTCACAACATACCAGTCATATATCTAAAACAGTTGCATTGTATTCTCACCCCAATAGTTTAGCAAAAGCAGTTAAAGAGTAAAAGTGGGGCCGTAAACTCACCTGAGTTCGTGTAATGCGTTAGCTCAATAGAGTTGCGTAGCTCGTCGGCTAGTAGTCACCTATATCACATAGGTACTATGAGTTTGTGTTCACAAGTGTGGGTCTCACCGGACCGTGTTAGTGTTCAACAACACTAAGTGGTTATGTGGGTCGAGTTGACCATGTTTGACCGTGTCGATCGTGTTTGACCTAACGACCCGTTGGTGACGGTTTGGATCAAGTGTTCGTGTATCGTGCGGTTTTTGTGTCGTGTGAAGTGTACGGATACCAAAATCATTCCGACAAGAAACTTACTACTTATGGTAAGTTTCTATTTTAGGAATGTTTCCATATTTGGCAAGTTATGCATAAAATCACATTCCGATTATTCTAACATGCATATTTATCCTAAATGAGCATGTTATCACGTAGCACATAGTTACACATAGCCGGTTTAGCATAGCTTGCGCGTAAAAGTTTCCATTTTTGGAAAGTTTCTAAAATAAGCATATTTCCACAAGTTTAACAATCAACATCATCTAATATCATCATATTAGTCCTAAATAGTCTATTAATCATGATCATTACGACTAACGTGTGACGAATCGTAAACTTTACAAAATAAAGTTACTATATTTAGTAACTTATGAAAATAACACCAAATCAAGTTCCCCAATATATATACCTTCCAATATCATCATATAATCACCAAACGAGCATGTTAGACTCAAGACATTATCATACATTTTATCGATTTGCAATCTTGTGACAAAAAGTTACTATTTATAGTAACGTTTACAAAAATCATACTTTTGACTATTCTAGACATTTCTATGTATCAAGTACCCATCATATAACTTCTAAACATCATTCTTAAACATAACCTATAGATTTAAACATGCAAAAACGGTCATTTCATCAAGAACACACATTTTGTAACAATAAAGTTACCATTTATAGTAATAATCTCAACTATGACATTTATTAACCATAACCAAACATTTTATTCTCATGGAACATCATCAATAACACTATCAATAACATTTCACTACTAAAAATTACACAAACTATTGTAAATCATACATGCATGATGATTAAAGTAGCCATTTAGTAACGAAATCAACTAGTAGCCATCATAGGCATTCAATATCATCATGGATCATAGCCAAATCATCAAATCAGTAATAAACACACCCATTAACATATATAAACCATCAAAATTTCGTGACAATGGTGAGTGGTGATGATGCATGTAGCCTAAAAGGCTTGCATGTGTGATTTCTAGTGATGTTAGGCATTATATAAAATAGAAACTACCTTCCAAAGCGTAAATCCACGAAATGAGACTTGAGAAGCCCCTGGAACAGTCCTAGGGAGGCTGTGATTCGATCAAACGCAGAGAGGAATGATGGTAATGCGTTCTTGAAGCTTCCACAAGGCTTCAATCCTTCCCCTATGGCTTCCAAGGGTTGAAATAGCTTCTTTTGGTGTAAAAGAGTTGTAGCAGAGTACAAATGGTCGTGGGGGAGGGTTTCAGTCGCGAGGTTGGGTGAAGAGATGAACAAAATGATTATACTTGGTTTTATAAAGATTTCTGCGCATAGGACTGCGTCGCGTACCGCGGCACCGCCCAAGAATCATAATCGCGTACCGCGATGATTAAAATAATCATTCTGTTCCCGAAACACGCCGCGTACCGCGATGGTGGGAGATGATCGGTCGTCGCGTACCGCGACGTTTTTCGGAGAATTCAAATTTCCCCGCTCAATCTTCGCGTACCGCGAAAGTCCAATTGATTGCCCATCGCGTACCGCGATGGGTTTCGACTGAGCCCAATAGGCCCAATTCATTGTTTTGCACCGATTCTTTCGTATTTCTCGAATACGATCATCGTTTCTCGTCATGTTGGTCTTGTTCTAGCTAATTTAGGTTCCCCGAACCTAAGTGCAGTGTTTTGTGTTACAGTTTGATCTGTTCACCAACGTTCGTTATTCAAGACATGTGCGAGTGTTGTGCGATAATTCCTTGAATTATCGGCGTGTTCAGACTGTTGTGCCACGTGTCACAGTAAATGTATTTATTCTAGTGCCACGTATGAAATAATAATAAACATTATTATTAAAAACAATAGAGTTGCTGACCTGGAAATTACGAGGTGTCACATAAGACGCTTAATTATCATTAACAACAATGTCCCATGCGACTTAGTATGTGGTGGGACGGCGTCTGGGCGGGTCGTAGGCTCGAATCAGAGGTATGCCCTATATATAAGCATATCGAGTTGGATGATACAGGTGGTGTTAATGAGATTATGGTTGTTACCTAGGGGAAACATGAACACTTTTGGGTTGATATCATAAACTTTTAAACATAATGCTTGTTAAACTGATATTGAAGCTAATACATACGGATGTTATCGACTTGTAAACTTGAAACAGTAAACCAAAGCTATGATGAATAATGAATCGAATGGTAGGTAAAATGCCTAATTATCATTAACAACAATGTCCTATGTGACTTAGTATATGGTGGGACGGCGTCTAGGCGGGTCGTAGGCTCGACTCAGGGATATGCCCTATATATAAGCATACCGAGTTGGATGATACAGGTGTTGTTAATGAGGTTAGGGTTTTATCTAAAAGGTTTGCATAAGCTATTTTACAAATACTAAAACTACATGAACTCACCAACCATTGTGTTGACTTTATTTTTCTTACATGCTTTCTCAGGCGATGCGCAGGAATAGGATCAGACTTCAGGAATGCATACTAGGATACTCTGATAGAGGACCTAGTAGACTTGTGGAAAGCACATATTTTGTTACAAAAGCAAATCACTTTTGATATCTTGTACAGATACAAGATAGATACATATGATTCTTCTGATAGGTTTATTTAGTTAAATTACTAAACATGGTCAACTGTAATTTAACTTTGAAATCCTAGTTTGATGCTATTGTGCTTTAGTTATTCTTAACATTGATGCTATGTAAACAATCTGATCATCACGATTATCACTCACGATATCGCGCCCCGAGAACCTTCCGCCCGACGGGGACTTCGATCCAACCCCGCCAGCTCGGGGTGTGACAATATCTAACTTTAATATAATCACTATATTTTGGATTTATATCCTATTATATGAGACTTTCCAATAAACCAAATTGTGTCTAAAACACAACTAAGATTAATAAGATATAGATATCAAAGTTGTGTTTTAAACTTTGTTAAGGAGAGAAAAAGTAACTTTAATACCTAAGAAACAAATTTAATACTTATGGACCATATATTTGATCCATGCACAAACTTGATATTTGTGTACAATGTACAAAGTTGATACTTAGAACAAAGCTACTGTTGAGTTACAAAGTTAGTATCAATAGTTGACACCAAGCTACAAAAGTTGATATACTTACAAAGTTGATGTCAGCGTTAAAGCTCGTATTGATGTATAAAATTTGATACCATTATATAAAATTGATACAGATGTACAAAGTTGCTATCAAGATAAATAATAAATGAGTTGAAATAGAAAATTAATTTTATATGATTAATTAAAAAGATTAAAGTGCATGAAAATGTTGATTTTTTGTTTTAATTGGTGATTAATATGTTTCAACTTTTTTTACAATAAATACTAAGAAACCCTTAGTTGTAAAATAGACAAACATTCATAAACACTACAAAGGCTTTATAGCAATCAATTGATAATTTCATCTCATTTTGTTCAAATTCAATTTCATTTGTAACTTTGTAAGTGTATTCTACAACAATCATAACTACTTTAGTTGTCGTACTCTCAGAAACAAATGGACACTTTCATGCGAAAGATACATCTACCTGAAATCGATTTCACGAAAAGAAAATTAAAATTTATTACTTGTATGATAATATCGTGCATGATGAAATTATCACGAATAATCCATTTACATGATAATTATCATGAGAGTGAAAATCTTTCTTACGTGATATTGAGCACACGTTGCACATAAAACATATTTTGTATTTTAAACGTCACCTAAAATATATGCATACATACACACTCACATATGTATACAAGGCTGAGTTAGATTTGTTAAAAACACAAAGCCTAAAACACTTGTTTTGTACTATATTTGCACATAATATATATAATATGGTTTATATTAAACTACATTAAGATTTATTTGTTTATTCAAAGTTTCAAACCTTAATTTTTTATTCAACTTTAATATGGTACATGCGTTTATTTTCAATATTTCAAATGTACAACCTAGATAGAGTTTAAAGGTTTTCTCTCTAAATCAGGTTATCACATAAACAATCCATATACATATATACGTGTGTGTGTGTGTGTCTATGTCTGTGTGTGTCTATGTCTGTGTGTGTCGTTTCATTTGCTAACTCGATCTAAAAGAATTAACCATTAAACTCAATTATGGCCTTTCATATGATTTATTATAATTTGATTCAATATAAAAAAAATGCAAATTATTCTTTTACTTGTTTGATCTACATCAGACATTCTTTTCAAATTATCTAAACATGTGGTCCATGATAAGTTTAACGATAAACTCTCTAACTAAGATTATTAAATAACACATTCCATATACGTAGATACATAAATATACAAGTGAATGTACAACTTTTTTTTATAAGTGATTAAAAAGATTATAATCCTTCTAAAAATTGTGTATATCAAAAATCAAGATGCACGTTCTCAATCTTCATATAATTATATATATGCATACGTTTTTTGAATTCGGTTTATATAGGTAAAAGCATGAGTAATAATTGTATATGTTGAATGCATTTCTTAGGTTTGTTTGATTTATATAGTATTTTGAATTTAGTTTATTTGATTTTATTTGGTTCATTTAAACAAATTCATAGTATAAATCGATTTGATTAACAGATAGACCTAAAATAATTCAAAACCGAAAAACAAACCATCAGGATCCATAAGTAACGAATGACCTCAAATTAAAATTAAAAAGAATAAAGAAGTCTCCAATTCCATTTTCTTTTTTCAAACTAAAAAAAAAAACATTTTAGGCCAATAATTGAATTTTAGGCCAATAATTGATCTTCAAATTGATACTAGTCATAACTCATAATAAGTCAAAGTATATGAGGGTTCCGGTTTGCTACAATTTGATTATCACGAGCTAGCTAGCAGTAGTCAACAAATGCTTCTTAATATCTTGAACAATCAAAGCAGGTCTCTATCAGGGTTGTTGTTAATTATTATATTTGTTTTCTCTCACATAAAACTTTGAACAGCTAAACTTACAAAATTATGAAATTTAAACTGCCTATTGTTGACCTTTTATGTGAGTCGACATAAAAATATATATAACTTAAATTAACCATAGTTGTCTATAACGTATATTGATGAACTATTCAACTGTACAATTTAGATCGAATTGAATGGTGAGATTGATGCAAATTTGGTTTTATTCAACCCACTTGAGTGTCTTGTTTACATATAACTTAAATTAACCATAGTCGGCATAGAACGGTTTATGTTAATCCCGTTAGAATTAAGTCAATTTTGGCTTAAAAAATGTTATAAAAAAAACAAAGAAATAGTTAGTAGTGAAGACAACCTAATTGTGTAAGAATCAGTACTCCAATTAAAACTCATGTAAGACTGAGTCGAAGACGATTTGGATTTTATTTTCTAATTACAAAAGAATAAATTATAATACTTCTACATGTAATTTAAATTTTAGGTTACATATACTTGTAATTAGGTTTAAAATAATAAGATATATGCAATCTTTTTGTATTAAAAAGAAGATATACGTAATTTAAGTTTTACGATAAGATGTATATATATGTAACGCAGTTTTAATATAAGATGAAATATAGAGATAAGATTAAATGAAATAATTAAGTTAGGAGAAAATTAAATGGCATTCTATTTTTGTGTGTATAGTTTAGTATTTCTTTATAGGCACTTGCTCTAAAAGTAAAGATTAGGGTTTGAAGAATTGGGTGATTAAAAGAGGAAAATCCATTTACCGTACACACGTGAATCTCTCTAAAGATGACTATTTTGAGTGGTGATCTTTTTACCACATATGCTACGAATATAACCGAATAAAGTTTTGTCTATCATATCACTTTTAAAATCACATGCAACAATGCAAACGATAAGACTCAATATACATTAAATTATTTATTTTGTTTTTGCAAGTTGAGTTTGATATCTTTGACCTTCAAATTAGCTAGATTTCTCTCCTTCACATCTCAAGTATAATCAAACTTTTGTAGTGTAGTGAATCCGAACAAACAAAAGGTTTATTATTTAAGATTTTATTGTAAACATGAAAGCAGCAAAAGTTTCTTATTTAAATTATAAATTTATCATTAAAATTCTTTGACCGTAACAAAAGAAACAAAAGTTTCGTATTTTCCGGTTACAGTAAGCTAACTTTTGTAATAAAAAAAAGTTTACTATTCAAACTTTTGTGGTTAAAATAAAAGAAACAAAAGTTTCAAAACAACAAAAAATCAAAAGTATATTATTTCCATGATAGAAATGTCAACTTTTGTGGAGAAAACAAAAAAAAATGTTTACTATTTAAACTTTTGATATACAAAATGAATTGAAACAGATAAAAGTTTTCTAATTCAAAACTTTAAAACAATTATTTAAATCTTTGCGTGCAAAAAAGTTAGTTAGTTGTTTCCCTGTTAGAATAGTCAAACTTTTGTAACGAAACAAATTAATATTTAAACTTTTGTTAACAAAACAAAAGAATCGTAAGTTTACTGTTAATGAAAGTTTACCCGTTAATATATTTATATAATTCTGTGTGTCTATGTCTTGGTACATTCAAGTCAACATACAACTTGCTTTTAAATTTGAATCTACAAAATTGATTTCCCATATCTATAAGCCTTAAATGACTACTATCTTAATTTAATTATCATGATTATGTTGTTTAGTATCATCTCAATTCTCTTGTTTAACTTTTTTTTCTCGTAATACATACAAACTAAAAATAAATCAAAGCAACATTTTCATAAAAATATAAATTTTTTATAATAAAGTGCTCGTAAAATGAATTAAAAAAAGTATCACACGATGATCATGATCATATCCTCGATCATTTATTGAATGCTAGTCCTTCAACTATAAAGCATAAAGTTTCACAAACTTCTTTTTTCTACATAGCTATAAGAATAATCAAGGTTTCATAGAATTTTTAAATACAAAGTTTTTAAAATTTTCCCTTCGCAACACCTCTTCTTCACCTTTCTCTTATATAAATGCAAAATTATTGATGGAAAGAACCATCAAAAGTATTAACATCCAAGTTGTATTGGAATATTTAATGATATTACCACATGAAGCATGTCGAGTTTACCACACGAATATGATCTGAATATGAGAATAGTTTAAAATTTTTAACAAGCATGAGATGAGATTGAGATTAAATTATATCATACCTAATTACCCGAAGCGAAAAAACCCATTTACCTGATTTTATGCCCGAATATTCTTAATTTTTTATTTTTATTGTCTCTTAGTCATTTTCATTTTAGTAGTTACATTATGTGAAAAATATTTTTATACGATATCTATTTGATTATATTTTTTTTATATATTGTATGTTGTGAAGTATGTACTATATAAAAATTATAATATTATTATTATATGTTTATGATGGCACTTATATGTATGTATTTAATTTGTAATATTTGTTATATAAATAACTAAAATAGCTAAAAAAATGTATGTTAAAACCTTCATGTATGTTTTAGCAAATTAGTAGATATGCACGATATCACACGTATGCTCAACATTGTAATTACCTGACAAATACATGATTATGTACTTGATCAGGTGTGAGACAAGCTAGATTTTATAATTGGGTATAAAACTACTTTTACCAATGCGCAACTCAATCCTAACACAATGTCATACGTACTCTTGAGTTGTTGATCGTCATGAATTGGTCGTATAACATTTAATTATCATCCATTATCATAATAAAATCTTCAAAAAAGTTAAAATATGAAAGTATAGCTAAATTTTCATCTGTTTATCATCTAAGTTGTCTTTAAGTTTACTTGATAAATGTTTTGTCTCTTAAATAAGAGATCAAATGTTTAATTTTGAACAAGAGACAATTTAGTTTAGAGTAATTCAGGATTAGAAGTAGAATAAATTTATTGAATTCATCATTTTCATGAGTTCATCGATTTTAGAAATTATATATTTTAGAAATTATATATTGTTTTTATAAAGTCAAAGTGAATCCGACTCTAAGAAAAAATATACCATTGATATTTTCATGAGTTCATCCATTTAGAAATTATATATTAGGTGGTGTCTCATAATTATAATTAAAAGGTTAGAGTTTTAAATATTGCAAATTGTATTTATTCTAAAATATTTAAGGATTGCTGTAAAAAAAGAATTCAATATCCAATTCATCATTTCCATGAGTTCATCCATTTTATAAATTTATATATTGTTTTATAAAGTCAAAGTGAATCCGACTCTAATAAAAAAATATACCATTGATATTTTCCTCTTCTAAATTTGTAAATAACATGAGAAATAAAAATAAATAAATGAATAAATAAATACACGGACACATGAAGTTATTAATGCATGTAATAATATAATAAAAAATAATAACAACAGCTACAATAACCGAAACAACATAAAATCCACAATATACGAAAATTTCAAGACCAAAACAAAAGAATAAATTAGGCTATGTGTAGTGATAAATCACTTATCACTAGCTTCACATAGGCGTCGTGTAAATAACTAATATCATCACCTTTGATTTACTCAATGTCATCATCACATGAATTATCATCACCCCTCATCTTTCTTCCTTTCTTCATCCTCTCATGTCGTAAAGTCGTATATAAACACCTTCACCCCACCACGTCCCAGTCACGCCTTGTGTGTAGTGCGTGGAGGGCGCCAAGGGGGCGTGACCGGCACCACTCATGCCCACATCAAGAGTCACTACACATGGCCTTAGAAGCTCTTTGTTAGCTTCTTAATAAGATGTCATTTCTTAACGGTTCATAGTCTCTTAATGATAAATATATGTAATATTAAAAGGCATACTCTTAACTATTCAAACTTAAAGTTATCTTTTAACCATTAAAAGGTTATGAAACATTAAGGTGTTGTTTGTTTTTGGCAAAAAAAAAAGTTTGAGCGGGCTCTTTTGTCTGCGCCGCACAAATCATGCGCAGATGTTGACATCTGCAGGCTTTTTATTTTTTTGACGATACTTTATTAAAAAACGTTTGTGTGTGTTCTTCTTGGTGAAGATGTGATCCTGCACTTTTAGGATCTTTTAAGGTCTTCATAAACCATCCACCACCACCGTCGGTAACCCCCCCCCCCACCCCACCCCACCACCGGAGGCCACCCGCATCGCCCATCACCACCAATTTATTTTAACAGTCAACGGACATTAAAAAACAAACGGTCTTATCTTTCAGACTGCAGACATTTGGTACACCTATTTTTTAAAGATGTTTACAGATGTGCTTTGCAAACTACAGAAATTTTTACATTTTAAAATACAAAAATCATCTAAAAGATAGGCTTAATGATTATTAAGAGGATCCCAAATACATGTTGTGTCTCTTCACATGCATGTTAGGAGACGTGTGATTTAGCAATGTGCCTCCATTTCTGTTGGTAGGGAGACGTCAGGTTGGTTCAACATACACCATTCATACGACTCGTATGGGCCTATACGGGTCGTATGGATATTTTATTTCCGACAAAAACTGACACATCAAATCACGTTTCTGACACGCACCCATACGGCCCGTATGGGGCCATACGGTCTGTATGGATCTTTATTTTTGAAGTTTGCACAGTGAGTGCAGAAGCATCAATGGTGAGAGAGACGAAGAAGAATGAAGAAGAAGATGCAGACCCATTTTTTGTAGTGTTTGGAGTCTTAAGAATGAGATGCGTGCCCATATAAGAACAAATGCCCGTATATATATATATATATATATATATATATATATATATATATATATATATATATATATATTGAAAAGAGATGACTGGTTTATAGATTGGTGCTTGTGGGCCCCACAATGCAGGAGAGGTCACTTCTGTAATAAATAATTTGTACCTCCTTCTATGATATGTATCACTTCTGTAATATATATCATTTGATTGATGTTGTACTATGGCATTAAGGTCCCACACTCTATATCTTCTTTGAAAATAATAAATACTTTTTATTACTATATGGGTAGTATAGGGCCATACGGACCATGTGTTTTTTCAACAGTCAGACAAAATCTGACAAATTCTGAAAAAATCTGACATCTATACGACCCGTATGAGACTAGGTGATGTTAACTGATCCATAGGGGGTGTCCAAATAACGCTCCCCGTTTATTAATTATATACTTTTAGGTTTTACAACTGATACTTATTTAATAACTAGTAAGTTAGACCCGCGCGTTGCTGCGGGTTTTAGGCGTCATTAAGTAATTAAAAAACATGTATATTGTGAGGGTATATTTAGAAACAAACACGATATCTATGTATTTTTAAAAATGAATTAATATCAAGAAAGATGTACCTGGCTAGATTTGAATACGAAGTTAGTGAGATGCAATAGAAGTGATCAGTGACTCAAATCAACAAACATACCTTGAAAGGGATGCATGCTTTACAATCTCGTGAGCTTTAAGGTTCTGGAGAGCCGTCCCTTTCCAGTAATACAAAATGAGCAACGTAATGGATTGGAAACCTAAGGAATACAAATAAAGAAAAGAAAAGATAGCATGTCATATGTTGAAAACGATAAAGCAATCAACATATCTTCTAAGCTAACAACATTCATAAGAAGTTTGGAACATTTTGGCTTTAAGATGGATGATTGCTGATGATGGGTTGCAAGTTCCAGCCTTTTAGATCAGAAGAATAAAGAAAAGTCATTTAGATTATGATGAATATAACTAATAGATAAGCCTCTATCAAGTTTTGACAATATTAAATTTCACTTTCAACCTCACTCGGATAGAATGGCACCAAAGGTAATTTGATTCAAGGAGGGGTAAGTTAGTACTACATACGTGAAAATTCCATAGTTAATTAAATGACCAAGGATAGACAAAAGATATGCATTGATTAAAAATGATAACATAAACTAATCAGCTACATACCCAACAATTAAACATTGAAGATGTGAGAAGGAAAACTCCCAAAGAAACGTATCTACAAACCACTTCGTGTAAATCTTCCTAAAAAAAGGGCAATAGTTCAAACCCTAGGCTTAGACAAATCATCATCATTGCCAGCAACTTCGATTCCTTTCAGCTAGCAATGACGGTTGCAAGATTGCCTCATACGTTTGGGTTTTTGAAACCCTCACATCATCATCGGCCCGAAATAAAAAGATTCGTATCTGTGAAGTGTAAGTCTCCCTAAATATCCTACTTACCCTAGGTGTATAAATGGTTGTTTGATAGCCTCTTGATGATTCTATTAATAGGCTACCTTTGAATCAGTCAGAGGCTGAAATTGTTTGTTTTACTAAAAGACACGCCTCTAAATCAGTGAATCAACCTCTTAACCACAAAGCCTTAACTTCAGCTTCTTAACCATAAATCCTTAAACTGAGCCTGAATGATTCCGACTTCCTACTGACCTAACACTTCATAAACCAACCAGCCCTTTAGTTATTTGGGATTTTGCATAACTTGGCAATGATCATCATAAGACCTAATCGTCTTAAACCATTAAATAAGCGATCTGAATATCAAACACCGTAAATCTTTCATATTATTTAACACTAAAGTCAAATCAAAATCACACCTTGAAGAACTGACATTGGAAACCATCATCACCAAATCTCCATTAGTAACACCCAGACTACTGAGAGTCTCTGCATTCCTCTCCTCATTTCCATTGTAAGGCAGTTGTTGTTGCTGAAGTGCCACTTGAGACTGTTTATTGTGTACACATCATACTAAATTAAAGCACAAAACTTAAAAATTCGTATCTCTTAATTCTAAAAACCATAACCACAAACAAAAGTGCACCAAGTAGTGCAAAGTTTCTATAACAAAAGCTGTCGGAATCACCAACCAAATCACCAAGAAAATAAATTTTCAATATAGAAAACTGTAAGTGAGATTTATGCATGCAATCAGAAATCAATCCTAAAATCAACAGTTATTTACCTCTATCGGGAAAACACCATGGCTGGAATGGTCCATGTCCACGGTAATAGTCGGATTTAGAGTGAAAGAAACCTAGCTGCCACTGTCATCTGCAATCAAGTAAAACCCTAACCGCCTCTGTCGTAAGCAACACAACCATCACCTTCGTCATTACCGTTGTGAGGAAGAAAGAGAGAAGATGGTTTGCTGGCTGCCATCGTGATTTTCGGCCTAGAACCTGATCATCACCAGCAACCGATGGTAGACAATTTAAGATGAACGTGAGGGCCGATGACGGCCGAGCTTGCGAGATGACGGCCGAGCTTGCGACTGGGGAGGGTGTCGGACACCCACACCGTCATGGATCCACAGGTACCATAGATGGACACTGGTGCAAGTGTGCAACGATGGAGGACGGAGCAGGGATAAAGGACGTCGCAAATCGTGAGAGAAAGGGCACCGATACGTATAAGAGGAGAATGTATCCTAAAATGCATCAATGACTTGTACAAAAAGCATCCATAGGAGTACCAAATGAACAGTAATTAGTGAGGAAGGAAAAGTTGGTTTTTAATATATATATATAATATTTTGATATTAAATATCGTGTTTTTATATCATTTAACTAGCATTATAAACCCATGTATTACATGAGTTGAATAATTATAACATGTTATAAATAATAATTTTTGTAAAAATTTATATGTTAGATTTATCAACTATTGGTGAAATAAGAAATGTGAATATCTAAAAATTATAAAACAAATAATAAATATATTCAATAATTATATAATAGTATTTTAAGATAATATATAAATTAAATCTTATTATAGTTTACCAAGTTTTAGTAAAATAGTAAATTATTATAATAAGAAGATATATATTTTTCAATATATAATTATAAAAATTGTTAAAATAATTAGGAGAGAGAGACGAGAGAACAAATTTCAGAACTCACCAGGATGTGACACGTGTCTTCTAAATATCTCCTTTATTAGAGTAGGTAGTTTTTCAATATATAATTATTAAAAATTGTTAAAATAATAATTAAGAGAGTGAGGCGGGAAAACAAATTCCAGAACTCACCAGGATGTGACACGTGTCTCATAAATATACTTTTTTATTAGAGTAGGTAGATTAATAATGGGGAAGCGTTATTTGGACACCCCTATGGATCAGTTAACACCCTCTAGCTCTATACGGGTCGTATAGAGCTATACGGGTCGTATGAGTGTCACAATTTGTCAGAATTTGTCAGACGGTTGAAAATACATACGGGCCGTATGACTCTATACGACCTGTATAGTTACAAATTTTTTTCTAATGAAAAATAAAATTTTTATTTTAAGAAATAGAAAAAGAAATCAAACACTCATGGCTTTTACATAAACAGTGAAATTGCAACAATGCTACAGTGGTGTTCTGGCTAGTATTGGCACAAAAGATGCTTTTTTGGCACAACCTTACTCTCGTTAATTCAAAAGATGCTACAGTGAAATTGCAGCCTCATGGTTGTCAGAACCTTTATTGGCTCAGAAGATGTTTTTTTAAATTGCAGAATGAATATTCATACGAGACGTATGGCTCCATACGGGGCGTATGGGTGCGTATCAGAAAGTTGATTGATGTGTCAGTTTTTGTCAGAAATAAAATACTCATACGACCCGTATAGGACCATACGAGTCGTATGGATGGTGTATGTTGAACCAGTCTGACGTCTCCCTAACAGGTCCCTTAATAATGCGAAGGTATCGTCAGATCCTATCCTGATAAGTAACACGTTTTAATGGACATACGTAATTAGTAATTACATAGGCTAAAGAGAGCCCAATTGATCAGGAGTGACGAGCCCATTACGCAAAGAAGAATCATCGCTTTCCTGTCGAAACAAACCTCTTGTGCAAGAAAACGCAGACCAAAATACCAATTGGGGTTTTTTGGATTGATCAAACAATTTAGAATAGACGATTTTGACATTTGAAGCGAAGTATAATCACCACTACTGATTTCATGGACGCTCAATTTGCCAAGGTCTTATCTTCTACTCATGATTCCTTGTCTGATACGAAATGGATTTGATTAGGGTTTTTTTTGTTCTTTTTCCAATTTAATGGTATTTTTGCATGATGTGCTGTGTTATTAATCGATCAGTGGTAACTTGTGTCATACATATCTTCTTGAATTGATCTATTAAATTGCACTGCTTGTTAATTTTCACTTTAAGTCGAATTTCAAGGACGAAACCCTTGCAGCATTTATATGAGATTTGAACTTTGAAAATGGGGGAATTAGAATATTATGTAATTAGTGAGATTTATCGTATGTGATCGATCATTCCGACCAGGATCTTACGTGCTGGACTACTAATTTTCTTGAATCTCAACTTACATGAAGATAGAAATAAGATGAAGAAAGGGACAATAAATATGAGCTTCTAGTTTTGTCAATAGACTTTTAAAATTCGTCACTAAAACAATCAAATTTTGTAAAATCATTCTTATAAACCATTCAACCAACAAACATACAATTTCACTCATAGTAAAAGGCTGTTGGTAGAATGGTAGGGCATGGGAGCAATCCATTCAAGTCTCAGAAACTGAATTGGAAGGAGGTTGAATTTCATATAATTTGATCTAGTATTTAATGATTTTGTTAGATGATGTATTTTATTGACGGTAATCTGCCAACTGTATTGCTTAATCAGGAAAAGCTTGCTGCAGCAAAGGAAAATTATGGGCGAGAAATTCGTTTTTTTGAGACAACAACATCCTCTCAAACATCAAACGAGGCAACTGACAATGGTATGCAATATGTTCTTCTGTAAGGCTCTAAATACGTGATCAAATGCAAGACACAATGTGTGTATCCTTTTAAGGTGTAATGTTTTTATATTTCTAATTTTCAATTTGCAGAAGAACCAGATGAGTTTTTTGAATTCACTGCTGAAGATTATTATCGCATTTTGGCTACAAAAAAGGAAGGTAAGTATATATGTATGAATAAAACTGTGATGATCTTGAAATTTTTGTTGCTTTTGTGAATAACAGATTTGTAATGTGTGGGGTTGTGGGCAGATAAGTTTTTGAAGACAAAAAAAATCCGAGAAGCAGAAGAAGCTGCCCGTAGGTCAAGGATTACCAAGGTAAAAGTTGAATTACTGAATGGGAAGTGAATGTTTTTTTTTTTTTTTTTGAATTGTCTTTATATGTCATTTTACAGGCAGTGATTCGTGTCAGGTTTCCAGATAATCACACATTAGAAGCCACATTTCATCCATCTGAGACAATCCAAAGCTTAATCGATCTTCTCTTGAAAGTGTTGGCTCAACCTGACCTCCCTTTCTACATATGTGAGCATATATTGTGGCTCCTGCATATTTAACACAAAAAAATGGCAACTCGTTCTGCTTACGGGCTACACTCTTTCTTAAAGGAGTCAAATGATTTGAAGCTTAAATCTAGCTAAATGGAAATGGGTGAACTGGTTGAAGGTCATCCAAAGTGTATAAAGTGCATTGAAAATACATAAAGCCTCTTAAACTTGTTTTATTACAAAGTTGGATTATTATTGTCACAATTTGGTTTCTCAAATCATTTTTAACACCTTTATTTATACATAAAACTTAAAAGGGGATGCAGGTCGGCCTACCTGGCCCATTTTGAGCTGTATCTTTTTTAACAGAGTATTTGCTTCTTCTTCTTTTTTTTTCTCCCCAGATACTACGCCTCCAAAGAAGCAAATAAAAGACATGTCTCAAGACTTTTATTCTGCTGGCTTTGCCCCTGGTGCAATAGTATATTTTTCATATGATCAACCAAAAGGTCGGCTACTTGATTCATTGTCTTTAAAGAATTATTTTCAGTTGAACATATGGTGTAATTTTCATTAATCTTGCCTTATGTAAACACTATTTCTATCCTTTCTAGTAAGACATTTTAAAAATTAGAAACTTTAATTCTCATGTTTACAATCATTACTTTCAAATACATTCTATTTTTATAGTTTTATACTTGTGTAAAGCTTGGTGGTGTGTTTTGTGGTGGTCCAGGTGATGGTGATGTTACGACCTCCGGTCCGTTCCTTAAAGAGGACGTCATGTCTTTGAAAGGTATGGAACTCATACCCGAAGAGGTCAAACTTGAGGTTGACCAGGCTACCACAATTGGGTCTGTAGTAGCCACCTCTCCTGCTCCAGTTCAAGAGCGCAAGCCTGCTGCTGATAAGAAGATGGTGAAGCCAAAATGGTTGAAAATGTGACAGCTGGTTATTTGTTGAGTCGGGTTATTTAACATATGTTATGAAAACACATATCCAATCCTAGTGTTATTTGAGATGACTTGTAAATAATGTTTTCTGGTACCTAGACTTTTTTTGGTTTTTACATGAAAAGATATTCATACAAATTCTTGGCATGGTACCCCAAATCCCCAATTTGTTGCAAGTTATATGTTTCTGTATGTTAAAGACTATCTTGTTCATTTGTGTAGACAAGTTTGGTGAATTTGATGTGGAGGGACAAAACGGGCTGTGTAGGTAAATGGGCCAGCATGTGCCCGGGTCAAAACGGGTATGCATATTGCATGTGATACTCGTTTCTTAGGCTATACGAAATGCAACATCGTAAGTTAATGGTAAAACTCAACATCAGAGATGGTGTGATGAAGATTCAAGTCAAACACACAATGAAAATAGGAATTATAATTGAAAAAGAAGAAGAAGATGATGGGAATGATGATAATGAGAAACGACTGATTACAATGAAATCAGTTCCAGGGCTAAGCCCTTCTCACTGCCATAAGCAGGAGCCAAATACAATCCTTAATAATTTTCTTCACACCTCCCACTCACACTCTTAACCTCTATTTATAATACCCAATCAAACACACTATATATCAAATATTACCAAACTACCCTTATCTAGAACATCTCATTACTAATATTATTACTAATATATTTAATATAACTATAATCTCTATCATTACTCTCCCCTTATTTAAAAGTCTTGTTCTCAAGACTTGGGAGATAACCATTGATCCTGCCTCGCTTCAATGAACTTGCCATTCGGACATTTGTGAGCCGGCCCATATCGATTTCCCCAACGCAAACAATGTTCTTTCTTCCTACGTCCTTTCCATTCCAAGCGCAGAAGAGATCGTACTCCTCGAGCACGATGCAAAACATGTCCTGACTCAGGAGTAGAAAAGGCTCTTGATCGATTGGCAGGGAACGAGTATGGCTTCATTGATAGGGGTGTTGATTGCCGGCCATAGGATGGAGGTGACCCACCCGGTGTGGGCATAGACTGGCCCCATATGTTAGGAGCTTCAATAGGCCCAAGGGAATTAAAATCCCTAAAACTAGAAACAAAAATGTTGTTGGGATTAGGGAGAACCATCTCTTCAATATCTGTTGCCAAAGCATCAGGAGTGGAATGTGTGCCCAAATTGATATTCACCTTTTGAATGTCTCTCGGAGGTTCAAATGCACTGAATTCAGGCAATTGAAGTTGTTGCAAATCCACTGAACCATCCGTGGGTCCAAAGGAAGTACCAGAACTGGACAAATTAATGCCAGATGCTCCTGATAGAGTCTCAAAAAATTGTTTGTCCTGTTTCTTCATCCAATTGAGAACAGTTTTGCGAAATCCAATTGAGGCCGCTCGATCCTCGTGCAGTAGTTGGAGGGATGATTTGATTTCTGCCACATCGTGTTGAATTTGAACGTGTAGTAGCTGGATAAAATAGAGCGACACAGGTTGTATAATTCAACAAAATCGACAGATGGTGAAATTGAGTCAACATAATTTGAATCAAATGGGAATTGAACTTGAAATGAACAGAAACAAAACCTGAAATGAACACGATGATGCAATTGAAATAAACAAAATCTGAAATCGGCGGGTGACTGATGTGCGACGGTGACGATTAGATCTAGGATAGATGAAATTGGAATGAAATTGAAATTGGAGGAACCTGAAATCAGAGAGTAATTGTAGCGAATCCAACAAATCAACCAATAGAACTTGCAATCGATAAAGAATCTGATGAAGAAACTGAACCAACAGTGAAATCGGCAGAATTTAGGGCCGACGGTGGTGATTAGGTCCAACAGTGATGAATCGGAAATGAACTAGAAGGTGTAGACGGCAGGTTATCCGGCAATTGTATCCAGCAGAGTCTCCATCGGAACAAAAATCACGAACACTGTATGTAGCGCTATCTTAGTCGGCAAAGCTGGAAAATCAACAGACAACAAATGGAGATGAAATTGACGGGAATTGATGGGAGACGCCAGCAATTAAGTCTAACAATGATGAAATTAAGATGAATTTGGCAGGTCTGAGGCAGGGTCGGACCATTGATGAAGATTCAAATCAAACACACAATGAAAATAGGAATTATAATTGAAAAAGAAGAAGATGATGGGAATGATGATAATGAGAAACGACTGATTACAATGAAATCAATCCCAGGGCTAAGCCCTTCTCACTGCCATAAGCAGGAGCCAAATACAATCCTTAATAATTTTCTTCACACCCCTCACTCACACTCTTAACCTCTATTTATAATACCCAATCAAACACACTATATATCAAATATTATCAAACTACCCTTATCTAGAACATCCCATTACTAATACTATTACTAATATATTTAATATAACTATAATCTCTATCATGGTGCAACAAAGGTAGTTGCACCTTGCTTTCTTGATTGTCAATTTATCAAAATCTGTTGGATACATGTTATATGAGATAACGCCTGTTGTTCTATCTATGTCATACCACTGTCTCATAACAAAATAAACACCGAAAAAAAAGATTAAAAAGAAAAAAGAAAGAAAAAAAAAGAGTGATAAATAAATCAAATCGTATAAAAAAAATCTAGTTATTTTCTAAAACAAAATTTTTTTTTCGGTTTTACGTAAAAATGTTATCTTTAAGCTGTTTTAAAAACGTTTTTATTAACTTTTTTGAAAATGATATCTTTGCTTTTTCACAAACCAATTTATTTAACTTTTAAAAAACATTTATTGGATGATACTTATTTCAACTATGGTCGTAAATGAAATTAAATATTGGTTTGTTTATAATATGATTGAAATAAACTATCATAATAAATTACATGTTTAAAAAAGTTGTTTTGTGAAAAACTAAAAAATCATTTTCGAAAAAGTTTAGAAGAACATTTTTAGAAAAATTTACAAAATATCCCTTCTATTTTTAAAAAGTTGTTGGTTTCATCCCTTATAATTAGGACACTTGGGTTATTTTTTAAAAATTTAATAGAAATATAACAATTAGCTTAAATAAGGTAACATACGCTAATGCGTTTTCATAAATGATAAAATTAACGTTTTTTTAAGATAATCAATGAAAATTGCAGTTTTATATATAGGGATTGAATCTTATAAAAACTCAATTTTAAATATATATATATATATATATATATATATATATGAATCCTATGAAAACCCAATCTTAAAGAGAAAACTCTAAAAAGTTAAACCCTGTGCGAATGCTATATATTTAAAAAATTAGATTGTAAATTATATATGTTTGTTGTAAAATAAATTAATATATATATATATATACACACACAATTTTTTTTTTAAATTTGGGCCCCCCTAAAAATATGGGTCATATATATATATAGGGAAAATCTCAAATAAAAAATATATTTTGCATAAGAAGGTTAAAAAGGATTTTTAAAACCTTGAAAACCGACGATGTAAGTTTTTTCTTATTTTTTTATTAATTTAAGTGGACCCTACATTAATTTATAAAAAGAAAAAAATCTACACATTTATATTACTTTAGTGTGAGCCTTAAAGTAATAAGATGTAGTTATTTGGTTAACGAAATAAACATGGGTTAACATTTGATCCTCAAATATATATATATATATATATATATATATATATATATAGGGTGAGGTTATAGTAAAAAGGCTTAGATTGGTGAGAAGTGTGAGAAGAATTGTGGGCTATTAGATATATAATTTAATGGTTGAAATCAAAGTTGTATTAAAAAGTTAGTGGAATGGTATTTTAGTCATAGACACTTTTGTTGACTTTTTATCATGTTCCCCTCATTTTTTTAAACGAGCATAACTTTTATATACAATATTATTTTTTTTAAAAAAATTACACCAAAAAAACGAGCATTTTTTTTATCTTTAAAACGAGTATAATATTGTTATATAAAAAATTAAAAAAAAACATTTCCCTCTACCTGTAATGCGTCATTGTGTCTAATTGCCTATTATTGTATCTTTTTTGTTTGTCAGTGTTTCTTTTTGTCGTCGTAGTGTCTAACTACTTTTTTTATAAATTCATGAGCTTTATAAATAGTATTGACGAAACAACAAAATCAAGTACTTTTTATATATAAATCATAATGATAAAACAAAACAAATTCATTTAATACAACAATGTGTATATTACCAGATAACCTAAACGTAAAACACAATAACGCGTAGATTACACAATGACCTTAACATAAAACAAAATAATGACTATTACACAATGACCTGAATGTAAGAGACAATGATGCTATATTACACAATCATCTGAAGAGAAAAAACAATGATGAATATATTACACAATGACATGAACATAACACACAATGTGTATATTACACAATTGCATGAACATTAAACACAACGACGCGTAGATTACACAATGACCTTAACGTAAAACAAAAATATTGGTTATTGCACAATGACCTGAATATAAGACACAATGATTATATATTACACAATCATCTGAAGACAAAAAACAATGATGAATATATTACACAATGACCTGAACATAACACACAATGATGATTATATTACACAATAACATAAACATATATTAAATGACGGAAATGTATTTTTCAAAAAATAAAAACAATTTATGTTTTTTAAAATTATAAATTTTATAAACATAAAGGTAAAATAACACAATTATGTACTTTTAATACATAAAACATAAAAAATAAATAAGAACACTTTATTTAATGCATAAAAAACAATAAGAAAATAAGACAATATGATATAGAAAATAAAACAAAATAATAAAAATATTAAACACAATGATATGAAGCATTAAACACAATATTAAACACAATGATCAAAATACCCTTTTAATTAAATTAGAGTAATGCCACTTGTCAAATCCACAATCCTTCTCACCCTTTTCACCAATCTCACCCTTTTTACTTGAACCTAATCCTATATATATATAGAGGAAGGTTCATAAGAAAACCACTAATTATTAAGAAAACTAAGAAAACCACTCTCAACCAATCAAAAAATTTCTTTAATTTTTAATTAATTTTAATTAAAAGGGTGGTTTAGTAAATTAACATCTTTTTTATTTATGGAATTTATTTTATTTTCAGTAATGTCTAACCCTAATTATCCTTTATCAATTTCCACAAAATGCAGACACACAATCAAGCACCACATGGAGGAAGAACAGAGGCATCACCAGATCAAGAACACGCAGGGAGGAAGAACATGTCGACTTCTTCGACGAGCATCACAATCCACACCGAAACTGCCGCCAAGTAACCCAACCCTACACTGCCCTTTCTTTCTTCCCCTATCCTTCTTTTACCCCTTTTAAACCCAGATTCCGTGATATCTCCACTGGCTTAAACAATCCGGCGAACTAACGAATGCAGATCTCAATTCATGGGTCAAATAATTCTACTAGTTTCCAAAGTCTTCATTTTCATCTTATTTTGTTTCCAAATCCTTGAACAACCTTGTGAACTAACGAAACATAGAAGATGCATATGATGTGTTCGATGAAATGCATAAATGAAAAACATGATGAAGAAGAAGTTAATTGCACATAGGTTTACATGTATGTAATCACTTGTTTTATTTTGTTTGGTTTTATTTTTGGATTTTACATTGTATTACATATATGTAACACACCATTCTCCTTTGACTTCATCTTTTTTGAATGCTTACATATATGTAAGCAAGTTTATTTTGTATGATTACATATATGTAAGCAAGTTTATTTTGTATGATTACATATATGTAAGCATCTTCACATAATTACAATCTTGTTACATATTTGCTTACATATATGTAATCACATGTATATGTAAACAATTATATGATTGCATATATGTAATCATATATATATGTAACATCAAGTATTATAGTTTTTTACTTGATTTCAATTTTTAGTTTTGATTAATAGTTACATATATGTAATCAGGTAAATGATTACACTACATATATCTAATGAGGTATATGATTACATATATGTAACCAGGTATATTAAATTTTGGACTTAAGTTGCTTTTGCAAATGTTGAAAAAATGAAAGATGCAACTGAACTTCTTTGGATCCTGCCTAATTCTTTTGTGAAGGGTGGAATACAAACACCAAGTATTATATAAATATAACATAAAAGTTTTGTGGATCCAAAAGATGTTGTGTTATCTAATTATCTGCAATAC
Organism: Mikania micrantha; assembly: GCA_009363875.1. Lineage (NCBI taxonomy): Eukaryota > Viridiplantae > Streptophyta > Magnoliopsida > Asterales > Asteraceae > Mikania > Mikania micrantha. The sequence continues at coordinate 72,508,526 of CM018694.1, forward strand.
CCACAACAAATGGAGAGAGAGCATGTAGGGAGTATCACATGATCACGGCATGTTGAAATTGCAGTCTTTTAGACTCTTGCACTTATATGCAATCTATTGATGCAAAGTTAAGAAGATGAATTATATATATGTAATCATCATTTTATCTAGAAAGTCAGCCATGTGTAATACAATTTTAAAGTAAACTATTTCCAGATATTAGTTATTTGTATTATTATTGTTTCATTTAGATTTCGTGCGCAGTGGTCCGTACGTACAAAGTTCATATATCATGAGTTACATATGTATAAACATGTGCAACATAAGTTTTTTGGGTTTTTATTCATGTTTTTCTTCTCCTCATTTTTTATTGTTGTATTAGTTACATATACGTAATCAATTAATTAATTGATTTTTAAATAATAATTCTTTTCATTTTGTTTCTTATTTTTATCTTAATAAGTTACATATATGAAAAAAGTTCATAGTTAACCACACAAATGAAGAAAGATCAATTTAAAGAATATATTTTTGGCAAAAAAACTTTCGTGATGATTTGAGGAGATATTTTTGTAAAGAAAAGATTTTAGTTGATAAAATTAAGGGGGTTTCCTAAATTCTAATTAACGGGTTCTACCTAAAGTACCCCTTTATGTTATATTGTTATATTCTAGGTATTTATTTGCTAATTATTTACAAAATTGCCATCAACAAATCTTAACCATTGATCATTTAAATCAATGGTTATATATTGGTTTTCTTGGTTTTCTTTAAATTGATGGTTTTCTTAAGAACCCTCCCTATATATATATATATATATATATATATATATAAAAGGGAGAGTTTTACAGAAAACCATTATTTTGAAGGAAACTTAGAAAATAAATGACAATAATCACCAATAAATTTTGTTTTTCGTTTTTTGTTTGTCATTTCTTTTTAGTATAATTTTAGAAATGTTAAAAATAAAAAAAATTAAAAATCTACGTAACTTTGTGATTTACATATTTTTATTAAAAATTTTCAGACTTATAATATTTTTAACTTTATAATAAATAATCATGAAAAAAATTTGAAATTTGATTAGTTAGTAGGAATTTTATTAGTTTTATATAAAATAATTTTTTTTTCTTATTAACATACGTACTTGTCATTAAATTATATAACACTGCATGTGATTTAAATAAATTGGTATGTTAATTTAATGGGACCGCCACCAGCCCATCACCTTGCTCAATAGGATAACCATATGCGTATGGTAATTCGTTTGTAAGTGAATTTGAAGTGGGTTAATTTTTTATTTAAATTATAAATTGTAATTAGTTATTGGGTCAAATGTTTAAAAAACATGTTTTTCTTTTATCTTTTATAAAATTAGTAACTGAGTTAAATATATTACAAAAATTGGATTGTAAATTATGTGTTTGTTATAAAATAAATTAATATATATATATATATATATATATATATATATAATATAAAAATTTTCAAAAAAAATTAGGACCCTTAAAAAATAGGCTCTTCATTCGCACTTACTCTAAGACCTCCTGGTTACATTTCATCATTCTAATGCTTGGTGGAAAGGTTAACTAATCTTAATATATATTAATTCATTTAATTTATTCTTTCTTATATAAGAAACTATATATCTTGTGAGAATGTTTTCTTAAAAAGTTTTTTTTACCTAAGAATGCTAAAAATGATTTTTAAAAACTCGAAAACGACCCAAACAAACTCCGATTGAATCCATTTTTACATCATTGGAACCGGCTTGTAATTTCCTAAAACCTAAACTTAAATCATAAACAATAAACCCTAATAATAAAACCAAAATTATAAAAACAAACCCTAAACCTAAAGATAAAACCTAAAAGCTAAAAAAACATACCTTAAAATCCAAACTCTAAAACTAGTTGTTAAAGATAAAACCGAAAAGCAAATATTGTAGGGTTCGATGAGACGGTTCCAGTGTCATCGAAATGAATTCAATCAGAGTTCGTTTAGGTCGGTTTTAGATATTTTAAAAATCCTTTAGTCGTTTTAGGCAAATAGACTTTTTATTTAATGATTCTCTATTACTTGTAATGAGACATTCCTCTATTATTCTTGTCACCAATTTCTGCAATTTGATTTCAAAATTCAAGATTCTATTCGAACGAATTTAGATAACGAACTTTAATTCGTGATTTCAATATTCAGAGAGAATCTTTATCCGAATGACTTGAATTTATATATAAGAATTTTGAACCAAGCTAAGCTGAATCTTTGAATTCTAATTATATTTTTATAAGAAAATATATGTTTATTTTTTATATGTATATTACCTGCTTATTTTTAGTTATTCAAATCAACGTAAATTTGAATTTTAGTTTTTTAATTAATTTAAATTTGTATTCACTTTAAGATTTTTGATTCAAATAACATGGAAACCAACCCAATGAACACCTCTTCTTACACATATATAACGGGTCGATTTGGTTCGGTTATGAGTTAAAACAAAACCTATAATTGATGTTTGGAAAACTTCCCTTTTGTTCCTTGTGGTTTGATACTTTTAATCATTTTGTTTCAAACTTTTCAAAATGGTCATTATACTCCATGTGGTTTTACAGTTTAACCATTATGTTCCAAACTTTTCAATATGTCTCCATACTCCATTTTTTCGAAACCACAGGGAGCAAAAACGTCATAACAATCAAACCACAGGGAGCAAAATGATTAAACTGTCAAACCACATGAAACATAATGACCATTTTAAAAAGTTCGAATTAAAAGGGTTAAAAGTGTCAAACACAGAGAACAAAAGAGAAGTTTTTCCTTGATGTTTAGGTTTTGAGATAATTTGGTTATTGAAAGTAGATGTTAATTAAGCACCGGCTTTAGGAGTTGTTTGGTAATATATTTATGATTTCATAAAAATACTACATCTATTTATTTATGAATAATTAAATATTTTCCTAGCTCAATAATAAAGTATGAATAATTTAAATATTTTACTAGCTCAATATTTAATTTGAGTGAATCAAAACAAATTACAATAAATCATATCTATTTATATATTGGTCTAATATAATATTGACAATTAACGTATTATTTATAACAGAATAAAAATACTAATATTGATATTAATTTGAGTTCAGTCGATTCAGCTATTTAGAGACGTAACCATAAAGATTAATTACTAAAGAAATTATGGCCAAACTACTAATTCTAAACTTGTTAGTTTATTTGAGTTTTGTTTTGGTATCAATTTTTCTGCTCATTTTTACATTTGTACCACCATCCTGTCTTAAACCTAATTTCACGATATTTTGTTTACTTCAAATAAAACATTTTCTAAAAATCTCTCTCTTTTATCATGTCACATAGTTAATAGTTAATTAGTTGAGTGTTGTGCTTATTTGTTTAAATTTATTAAGGTGATCATGTGTCTGTTATTTTCTAAGTATAATATTTCTATAAAAGTTGTTTCTCTTTCCAGATAAATAGATATACGATTTGCCTACATCTAATCTCACAAACATTACTAATAACTATGTCGCAATATGTTACAAACAGAACTTATCGGATATATTAATAGTTATTTTTGTTGTGTGTCAGCTAACTATTTCCATACATGAGTTTAATTTTCCTTGATAAATTCAATTATCATTCTCTTTAAAAATTTTAACCATCACAAGATAGTTTAATGATAATAGAAGTTGGTGTAAGAGCTTCTTTTCCAAAGCGACTCAAGTTGTAGTCACGGCACTACTACAAAACCAGCTTCTTGCAACATTTTTTTGTCACAAAAAGTTGTAAATAAGTTACATTAGCTAAAGTTGCATTAATCAAAGGGCTTCTAGCCTAGTGGTAACCCCTTGACTTCTCTTATGAGAGGTATTGGGTTGGAGTCTCACATAGATCAAATATTGCTCTGGGTTGAGTCAGGGGGTTTTCTTAGTTGCAGGGTTTCCTCCTGTACGGGTGGGTCAGGTCACCACGCTCTGTTATTTGGGCGGAAGGGTAATCTATTTGCCAGGGTGATCCTGGATGACTGGGCGTTTGCTATTCAAAAAAAATGCTAAAGTTGCATTAGCCTAATGCAACCTTTTTATTACATAATGCAACTTTTTTTTTAAAAAGTTGCATTAAGAAAAAAAAGTTGTATTATTTAACAAAAAAGTTGCATTAGATCTAATGAAACTTCAGCTAATGCAGCCTTTTTTAATATAAAAGTTGCATTAGGCTGATTTTTGTAGTAGTGCGGGAAGAGACGTTTTTGGAGGTAACGTAAAGATCCTCTCGGATGGCATGGCAGCTATCAACAATAATCATAGTGAACCACACAATGGTCTAAGCACAAAAGGTGTATAGGCGTCACTGCCCGTTATACGCGCGTCAGAGCGGGTCTGACGTCCGACACAAGTTTTTAAACTTTACAGGCACGCGTCAAAGTATACGGAGACGCCGATGCCAGTAAACGACACGCGTCAAGCAATGTATAGATGGTTTTGTGGGCGTGCGTTTGTAGACTTACAGGTGAGGTGTACACGCCTGTGTATGAGTGGTTAGTTGACCAAATTATGGACATTTTGAGGAAAAATCTGGTATGTCATTTAAAGAATTTTTCTTAGAATTTTACCGTTAACCGCAAACGAGTAATACAGTTACAAAGCCAACCGGTCATTCCGTTTTCCGGTCATACCGATGTCGATAATACCGCGACAGATTTAAGTATCGCGTCAACCCCGTGGCGGCTGACCGGAAGGTCAATAAAATACAACCGAATTACATTATACGTCCCATCGCCTCCACTGGTGCATAGGTGGTGGTTGGTGAGGACCATCCAACGATTTTAAGCTATACCTTCTCGATTCAATTTTCATTAAAAGCACCACCAACAACGTCCCCCAATTTTATATCCAAGGTGTGTTATCCTGCTGTAATAATCCAACTGTTGTTCTTTGTTTAATTTCGATAATCTTGATTCTTAGTTTGCATCGCCACGTGATCAGGTTAATTCTTTGATCTAGATTGTAGTTTGGATCTGATTACGAAACAATTTAGGGTTTGCTAATCTGTTAACTGTTAAAAATCGAAATTGTGATCTTTTGTACTCGAATCCGATTGTTTTCAGTAATCTGTACTTTCGGATTATGTGATTGAGTGATTGTGATTCGATTCTGTTGATACAGGAGTTGAGTTGGGATTACACTTGATCATGGGTTCTGGTGAATCTGGTAAATGGACTGTTGAGCAGAGAGCTCCGATCAGGAATGAATCTTTTGAGAATGAGTATGTGCCGGAAATTGGGTGTCTTTCGATCATCGTGCTCGGGGCTTCTGGTGATCTTGCTAAGAAGAAAACTTTTCCTGCACTATTTCATCTCTACCGTCAGGGTTTCATTCAATCACATGATGTTCATATTTTTGGCTATGCTAGGAGCACGATTCCAGACAAGGAATTTGGAAGTCGAATTCGTGGGTGAGATTTTCTTGCATTTGTTCTTTTTTTACATGAGATTTATAGAAAAATGATGTTTAATGCTTTAATTCATTATAATCAGAATTCAGAAGTATAATGGTTTGGATTTGCCAAATTTTTACTGCAATTACTGGTCTTTTTGAATTTTTATATGTTATTACAGATATCTTACACCATGCAAAGGTTTTGAGCAAACACATGAGGAAGATGTTACCCAGTTTCTTCAATTGGTAAGACTAGAAACGGGAGTGATCTTACGCTAATTTGACCTTTGAATCACCAATGCGCATATAATGTTTTGATATTGTTTAAAAATGTTGTTTTTTTTTCAGTTTAGATCTTTGTTCCTATTGGTGTGTATTTATAATTTTTAAGTTTTCATGTGCAATATCATCACTTGTGATTGTTTATAAAGATCAAATACGTATCTGGTGCCTATGATAAAGAGGAGGGATTTCGCTTGTTAGACAAGACAATATCCGAGTATGAACTGTCAAAGAACAGTACAGAGGGATCATCCAGAAGGCTCTTCTATCTTGCTCTTCCTCCTTCTGTATATCCACCTGTCTGCAAGATGATAAGAAGTTATTGCATGAACAAATGTATGTATTCCTAATCCCAGTTCAAAAACGTTTTTTTTTTTGGGCATTATGGTCAGTACATACTGGTAAGTTATATCTTGTAAACACGGTATGTAATGCATTACAATGTTAGTGGGTTTCTTTTAGGATCTTGTAGGAAAAAATATGTGTTAGTGTAATGAATTAAGGAAAGTTGAGCCTTTTGATCATTTTATATCTGTGAGACTGTGTCAACTTGATTTATGAAACTTGGATTGTTATTTTGCACAGCTGATCTTGGTGGTTGGACTCGAATTGTGGTTGAGAAGCCTTTTGGTAAGGATTTAGCTTCTGCTGAAGAGCTCAGTTCTCAGATTGGAGAACTGTTTGAAGAGCCACAAATCTACCGTATTGATCATTATTTGGGAAAGGAGTTGGTGCAAAACTTGGTAATAGCAACACCTAAAACAACCCAAGTTTTCTAATCAAATTTCCTCAAAGATTAATTATCGTTTAACTTTTGTTAATTAATATGCAGATGGTACTTCGTTTTGCAAATCGCCTGTTCTTGCCTCTATGGAACCGTGATAATATTTCAAACATTCAGGTGAGGATTTTTCATCAACTTTATTACATAAGTTCCCATACTATATAGTTTTACCTTCAATTGATAGGCTTTTATTCTAAAATTTCTTTCAGATTGTGTTCAGAGAGGACTTTGGAACTGATGGGCGTGGAGGATATTTTGATCAATATGGGTAATTTATGTTATTAATCATATCTTTATTTCAATAAGCAATTTTTATTATTTCTGTTCACTTAATGGTAAATATCATCCACCCATCGAAATATATAATACTTGTTGTTCATTAAAAACTGTCCATTTAATCTTCTCATAACATTTTCAAGTATTGAAATGCTTTTGTTCTTTATTTGAACAGAATTATCAGGGACATCATTCAGAATCATCTATTACAGGCAAGAGAAAATGAATAATCGATACATAAATCATATGATTATTTTCCTGTAGAGAAATATATCAGTAATTTATGGGTTCATAACATAGGTGCTTTGCCTGGTTGCTATGGAGAAACCTGTTTCTTTAAAGCCTGAGCATGTTCGTGATGAGAAAGTGAAGGTGCATGCTTTGACTTTTTTGTTATTAAGTTGAATTTTTGTTGGTCTTACATCTATAATTCATTTTAAACAACTGACCAGTTAAAGAGTCCAACTCATTCTTCTGCTTATATGATTTAGGTTCTTCAATCTGTTCTTCCAATTGAAGACAGTGAAGTTGTGCTTGGACAGTATGAAGGCTATACTGATGATCCAACGGTTCCTGATAACTCAAACACTCCCACATTTGCTACCATGGTTCTCAGGATTCATAATGAAAGATGGGAAGGTGTGACATCTTATTTAAATTTAATATTTATATACTTGCTTATATTTCCATATTTAAACTAGTGGATCTTCATGCTATTTATCCAATGTTGTAAAACTCCCCTAGTACTCAGCTAGTACTTCCCGAGTATTCCCCGCTTAATATCTGCCTAAGCTGAATACTCACCTACTAATTTCCGAGTGCTCGTCGACCACTCCGATTACTCACTACTTTTCAGTCTACCGACCTAGTAGCGTCTAGCGATCCATTAGCTACTTTGGCGAGAGGGGCGGGTATGGAATAGGTACATGTTGAAACTGGCGGTATTTTAGTGCAGTTGAAATGGGCTGGGTCAGTTGGGTTGACCTGTATACGCTTTGTGGTTCATTTTTCTGATAATTTTGATTACAAAAACAATAATGTACAAAAGTAATTTGAATTTTTGAATATTTTTAGAAGGTTGTATGCTTAGTAGATAGACTTTAGGTGACTTTCATTCCATTTGATCCTCATTCAACATGTTTTAACAAAACTCAACCTGAATCAATCCATTTATAGGTAAATGAGTCAAATTTGACACCTCTCAATTCTAAGATATCCCATTGGTGATTATTTCTCTAAACTCACATTTGAAAGACATAGCATTTATTTATTAATGCATTAAATTGTATGTATGCTGCAGGTGTCCCCTTTATTATGAAGGCAGGGAAAGCACTGAATTCAAGAAAGGCCGAAATTCGGGTGCAATTTAAGGATGTTCCTGGCGACATATATAAATGTATGTTAAAAAATTCTGGTTTAATAAAAAATAAAATTTTGAAGAATGCATCCATCTTCAGGTATTAGCACAGCACAGCACAACTTGAGACTAATCACTACTAGTATGACCCTTCAGGTAAAAAACAAGGCAGAAATGAGTTTGTCATTAGACTTCAACCTTCAGAGGCTATGTACATGAAGCTAACAGTAAGCGCACCCTATTTTCGTTGAAACTTGAAGGGTATTTTAGACATTTGACAACGTATCTAAACATAATCTCCAATGTAGGTCAAGCAACCAGGGCTTGAGATGACTACTGTTCAGAGTGAATTAGATTTGTCATATGGACAGAGATATCAAGAAACCATAATTCCAGAGGCTTATGAACGTTTGATACTTGACACGTAAGAGTTAGTAATTCAATAAGTAAAAAAAAACTACTCTTTTTATTTTTCTGCATCTCAAATATATGAAAATACAGAAAAACCATTTGTGACACATCGCTTTAAACAAAAATATACTGGAATAAACATTTAAACATGACAGCATAATTAGAAAGCTACATATTGCTTACTTAAGTTTACAAATTTGGTGTCTGCTTTACAGAATAAGGGGCGACCAACAACATTTTGTTCGTAGAGATGAGCTAAAGGTATAAATCAATCGATACATCTTCCTTGAGTATCTACATTTATGCCATTCATTTCTCAATAGGTCGAATTAAATTTTGTTCTCTCTAATGTGTCAAATGGTAGCATAAAAATATTAGCACCACTAACGAGTTGAAAGCTGACCAAAATTATTTTGATTGCTTATATATATATATGTATATATATATGGGATTTAACCCTTTTTAATTGAGAGAGTATTTCTGGCCAATCCAACCCATTTTGACTCAGCCTGTTTGTTTTGACACCTCTACTGAGCTCACAATTTAACATTATACTAAACAAATGAGCAGGCAGCATGGGAGATTTTCACACCTCTTCTGCACAGAATTGATCAAGGTGAAATGAAACCACTTCCATACAAGCCCGGAAGCAGAGGCCCCGAAGAAGCAGACAAATTGGCTGAAAAGGCAGGTTATGTTCAAACTCATGGGTACATTTGGATACCTCCAACTTTGTAGACTCTCAATAAATCCACTGGTTCCCTATTCACATAAGAATGCCATGATCTATTCATCATTGCAAGTCTTCTATCGTGTTTTTTATATCTAATGGGATGGGCTAGGTTGAGGAACTACCCATCAACTACAAACTCGTATTTCGATGTCAATAAATATATTGTTTAATCAACAGACCCAGTTAGTCTGGTTAAATATGCACTCGTATTTCGAGGGTCTCACTGGAAGCAGCCTCTCTATCCCTACGGGGTAGGGGTAAGGCTGTCTACATCTCACCCTCCTCAGACCCTGCCTTAGCATGCTAATGGCGGGATATACTGAGTACGTTGATTGTAGTTTGTAATAATTTGGGTATTTCTCTGAATCGTATATGAATTGCTCAGTTCAAAGTTTTTCGATGATGCCCATGATCCTTAGCTATATAATTCAAAAAGAGAACTAAAATGAGAGTTTTTCCCAACCTAAAAAAGGGTACCAGGAACAGACCCAAGATTTGTGTTTTATAGTTGAGGAATAACGCGTAATTAAAATGACACAAATGCTTCGTGAAAGAGTGTCAGTTGGCGGTTAAAAACTACTGACATAAACAAGTAAACAACAATGTTTATTTACTCCTCATACCACATCATTGTTCTTTATGACACTTAAAACTTTAATCTCATGAAAGTAGACATAACTATATGTACGTGCCTATACCATTGGTCTCCATGCCCTTTGGTTACATTAGTGCTAACCCTTAACTGGAGGCTGACTTCTATCAGCCATAAGTTGGTTGTCTCTTAATGCAAGTTACTTTTGATCGCTATTGCTGATAGCCTAACTTACTATCGATCAAATTACTATCGATATTTGCTAGTGATGAACCAGTTTCTACTGAAAATCAACCGACCAACCAGGCAACCAAATGTCCAGATTCATAAGCAATTTCAAAGGTTTTCAACATTGTAATCGAATGTTTGCTTGTCACGGGTACCACTTGTTGACATGTTAATGAGACTCTAGGATTCATTTTGTTTCGTATAATATCTTTTTTTAAAAAAAAAAAAAAAGATATCAACATTAGAACTTAAACAGACTGTTTTAAAATTTGTTAGGTAAATTTATTAAAGAAATTGAAATGTTAAAAAGATTAAAAGACATGCTTGTTAGTCTTCCTTTTCTTCAAGTTTCCCTGATTCTTTACATCTCGATCTATCATCTTTGACGCTAGATCCAACATCAATCATCATCTTTCATCGATTCGTTTTCATCCATGACACCAGCTTTTTGCATTATCTTAGACGATTCATCTTCGCTACCATTGTCATCTTCTTCATTGTCCTTCATCGATTCATTTATGTTTTCCCATTTATAGGCATATTCACTGATTCGTATCACCATTCTTCTTCATCCTCTTGTCTTTAAATCCAGATAACTTTCTTCTATTATTTTTTTACTCATGGTTTGGTCAGGTGATTTCTGTTATGAAATGAAAAAGGTTCATTTTTATTTGCATGTGTAACAAACACACGCAACGACGAAGTTATCACACATAAACGAGATTATTATACAGATGGTTATGTATGACAATTTCGTTGATGCGTGATTTTACCTTATTGTCAAATTGATTTATAATTGGTATTTTTTTAAAAACGGTATATTTAAATAATAAAGATATACCGACTTTAATGTTGTTAAACAAACCAATAAAATATAATCACAAGAAAAGTTTGTGATACGATACGCATTACTTTAACGTCACGGAATATTGATCTCCACTTCATCGTGATGTTATTGCATTTTTATATTTAAAATCACCAATCACGTGTTATTTGACTCTTTATATATATATATATATATATAGGGACTTATTCTATTGAGAACCACTAAATATGAAAGAACCAAAGGAACTAATTTTGAACCACATTTTTAAAGGGTATAAAAGTAATTTTCTTTTAAAGTAGTAGAAGTTACTATTTTACCTTTTTAAATAACCACTCTATGTACAAAACTTAAAGCATAATATACAAGTGTATTATGCGGTTCTCAAGTTCCTAACATAAAAATGGTTCTTATTTGAATACCTCCCTATATATATATATATATATATAGGGAGGTATTCAAATAAGAACCATTTTTATGTTAGGAACTTGAGAACCGCATAATACACTTGTATATTATGCTTTAAGTTTTGTACATAGAGTGGTTATTTAAAAAGGTAAAATAGTAACTTCTACTACTTTAAAAGAAAATTACTTTTATACCCTTTAAAAATGTGGTTCAAAATTAGTTCCTTTGGTTCTTTCATATTTAGTGGTTCTCAATAGAATAAGTCCCTATATATATATATATATATATATATATATATATATATATATATATTCAAATTCAAATACCAATATTTTTAATAATTCATGATATATGTTTTGAGATTTTTTATTTTATTTTATTATATAATAAGGTTACTACTTGCTATGGTTGTCGATGCTGTGTAAAATTTGCTATTGGGGAATGAATGCCTTTATTGGTTCACAAAATTAATAATTTGTCATTAAAGGTTATATATATATATATATATATTGGAGATGGTTCGAATGTTAACCATTCCTTATTGCGATAACCAAATAACTACATCTTATTACTTTGAGACACATTAAAGTAAATCTAAAGGTGTAGATTTTATTATTTTTTATTAATGTACATTTTAATAAAAAAATAAGAAAAAACTTACACCTTTAGATTTACTTTAGTGTGGATCCCAAAGTAATAAAATTTAGTTATTCGGTTAACGCAATAAAGAAGGGTTAGCATTTGATCATCTCTCTGTATATATATATCCAAAAATAATATAACAACTATATCTTTAAAAACTTTAATTCATGTATCTTTCGGTTTAACAAATGGGATTTTCGTTTGTACTTAATTTTTATTGTAATATTGTTGAGTGGTAATCAGAAAATAGCTCATATTACTATACAATATAAAATAATAACAAACAAATAAAATAATCACATCTTCCCTCTCTTTTTGTGAAAAAAAAGTGAAAGACAACAACAAATGTTTCATTTTTAGAATTTTTAAGGGGTAATTTTTACAAATTTAACAAACTTTCAGCTTTTCTAGTTAGTTTATTCATATTTTTTGTGTTTTAATTAAGTCTTGATTTTATAAATTACTATATATATAGTTTATTTAAAAAATAATTAAGGTATTAATAATTATTTGAAAAACAAACATGCAATATCATCACCAACATCGTAACAAAAGTTTGTTTTTTAAATAATTATTAATAAGCTAATAAATTTCTTAAAAAATTACTGTTTTATTATTTTTTTAACGCATATAATCAAGGAAACAACAACGGCCAGAGGAGAAAAAGCGTTGCGAGGCGACGGCCGATGCAGTAAAACGCAACTGAAGCCCATCTAACGATGTTATAGTGGTTGTTCGCTTCTCTTTCTCTTCATCTTTTTCTGCTTCTGCTAGGATCGGGAGGCGACATCTGCCATAGTGGAGCACTTGGGAGTTAAGTTGGAAACTTAGAATCATAATCAGATGTTCATTGATTGAAGAATGGAATTGGAGTCTTTTTAATTTGTCGCTATCCTCTTTATCATCTAACAAAAAAATGAAAACTCCAAAAAGATGGAAAACCAAAGAGTGACGATTCTTCGAAGGCTCCTCGATCTCTTCAATCGTTCGTCTATCTTTCAATTGGCCATTGATGGAGTCATAGGGTTTCTTGATTTCTTCTGTCAATCTGTCTTCACAACTTCACGTCCTTCACCAGTTCACCGTCATTTTGTTTTGAATTTCATAGGATGCAACTCACATATTAAAAGGTAGCCCACAACCCGGTAGCTTAAGAAAAACGGCCTCAAATGAAAATTTTTATAAAAATTATGGGTTCTATAATTTTGGAAACCCTAAGTCTTTGCTTGGATTCTTTGGCCATTGGATCACCCTTGATGTTTTATAGACGAGGAGTTGTTAAATTTTTTTATACAACAATAGTATACTTGATTTAAAAAGTAAAAAAACACATTTTTTTATGGTGTAACTTTTCTAAATAAATAATGGCATATATAAACATTATGATTATTCAAAAAACATAAAGAAACACGATAAAATTTCAATAAAAGTGAAGAAGAGTGTTTAAATTCAAAATACTTTTTTTTTCTTAAAAATAGTAGGAAACAATACAATTTTTATATGTTATATTATAAGAAAAAAATTGAATAAAGGGTAATTTGATTATAACAACTTTGTTGACTTTTCTCAGTTTGTACTATTTGTTTATATCTATATAACTTTTTCATACAATATTATTTTAAAATTAAATCATAAAATCAAATATTTTTTATTTTTAAAATCAGTATTTTTATTGATACTTAAAAAAACTAATAATTTAAAATTTTTTAAATGTACTATAAAGAAGTTGTAGAACCACTCAAACAATAACAAAACTGCAAAATCCGACTAAAACCCCATCGAACATACCTTTACCAATCCATGGATGAACAAAACCCAAGAATTGAAACCTTTAGTTGAAGGAAGCTAAACATGTAGAAATCAATCGTCTTCTTACACATGGAAGCAAAATCCTAAATCAAGTAATCAACATATGCTCATCGTTGAAGAACAGAAAAAACAAACATAACAGACATTCTCATACAAGCAAACAACAATCTCAATCAAGAAAATTCGCCAACAAGAAAAGATAATGCAATCAAAAAGTAGAACCAAAAGGATTAAAATTCATACACATATAGCAAGATGTATAAGTTATAAGATAAAAACACCAATTGCATCCACTTAAATTGACAAATAAGATAGTATACAATAACTTAAAGTATAGGTGCAAAAATTTTCTTTTATTAGCAACTAGCCTAGAAACCCATGTATTACATGGGTTGAATAAATATAATATGTTATAAACAATGTTTGTATATACATTTATATGCTACATATGTTAACTGTGATTAAATAAAAAATAATAATATATATTTAATAATTTTAAAATTATACATACACATAAGATATAACTGGAATTATATTATATTTAATTAATTTTATTAAATTAGTAAATATTTTAATATGAAGGTTTATAATTATTAATATTTAATTGTATAATTTAATTAATAAAAATTATTAATATTTTTTAGAAAAGAGGCATGATTTTTTTTTTAAATTTCATCATAATGTCACATTATCTCCTAAAAATACTCTTATTAACTTTTAGTTGTATAATTTAATTAATAAAAGGGAAAATGTCATACAAATGTAACAAACTTTCAGCTTTGTTCCACTTATGTCACTCACACTTTTTTTTTCCGATTAAGTCACTCATACTTTTTTTTTGTTCCGATTAAGTCACTTTACTTTAAAATAGTGTTCTAATCACAAACACTTTACTTACAATATGAGTGACCTAATTGAAACAAAATTAAAAGTAAAGTGGCCTAATCAGAGAAAAAAAAAGTATGAGTGACTTAATCGGAACAGAAAAAAAGTATGAGTGACTTAATCGGAATAAAAAAAGGTATGAGTGACTTAATCGGAACAAAAAAAGTATGAGTGACCTAATTGGAACAAAGCTGAAAGTTGGTTACATTTATATAAAATTACCCCTAAATAAAAATTATTAATACTTTTAGGAGAGAGAGACGGGAAAATTTTTCTTATATTTAGCTAAGAGATGACATGTGTCACTTAAAAATACTCTTTTATTAGAGTCGGAAGTTTATCTTAGTTTTGAAAATAAATATTACAATTTATAAAAAGTCTGCTTCTGACAAGTATTAGTAATCTTATCCTAATAGCTTAATTTAATCATAAAAAACAGAAATCACAAATCTAGATTTTACCTTAAAGAGAAAAAAAACACAAGAAAAAAAAAAACTCATTTATAGGATATACATTATATATTTTAAATAATTAAGAAAAAACAAGTTGTTATTTATTTTAATTTAATTCCAATTCCAATTCAACAAGAATCGTAATCTGTATGGAGAATGGAGGTATTGCCATTGAGCTTTGACTTTGTCTCTCTCGTATAATACATGCATACATACATCCATGAATAATCTTCAATGAGGTCAGATCTAATTTCGATTTTCACTGTTTTTCCCAGAATCATCACCCCCACCAAACCTCCTAATCTAGCCCTGATTTCCATGCGTATTCATCAATTCTAGATTGTTTCTTGCTTTCTTTGGAATTAATCTAACCCCAATTCGTTTTATTCGTTTTCCCCTGGAAAATCTTATCGATTTCCATTCAACCGCTTGTTTATTTTTTGTTAACAGGTTGATTGGTAATACTCTCTATTTATATAAAAATCGTTTTCGTGCTATCTCGTTAACCCTAGATTCGTTAATTCAAAAAATTATTGAAGGGTTTATTGTTAATTGTTTCGACATTCATATCAAACATGGCGGATGATTTGATTGGTGATTATAAGGTTTTGAGTACAGATTATGTGTTTTCTCCGATCAAGATTGGCGATTGGTACCGTATGGATGATTATACGGAGATGGGTTTTGACGGTTGTATGAATTTGAATCGGGAATGGGAATTGAAGGATGATGTTGTTTATAAGCTTCCTTCTGATCCTTTTGAGATGAATATAAGTGGTGGGTGTACAATGATTAGGGGGTGGATTCAAGAGGTTGATGAGGATATTGGGTATATCAAAATCAGTGAAACATCAATTGGGGATGACACCAGTTTAGATGATAAAAATGGGTTCTTTCTTTTTGATGAAAAATCAAAAATCTTGCATTCGATCAACAATCATGGTGACTGTGATGGTGGTGGTGATGAAGATGATGATGGTGGTGTTGGTGCACCTCATGATGCTTTGTTTTTAGCTCTTGGTCATTTAGGAGTAAGAGATTTGCTTTCTGTTGAAAGAGTTTGTAAATCTCTCCGTGATGGTGTTCGTGATGATCCTTTGCTTTGGAGGAATATAATCATTGATCACCCGGTTGGTGAATCGTTTACTGATGACTCGTTGTTAAGGATTACAAGTAGAGCAAATGGGAGTCTTCAGTCTTTGAGTCTTTTCAAGTGTTTAAAGATTACTGATATGGGTCTCAAGAATGTTTTCCAGCAAAATCTTGGGCTAATGAAGGTTAGTATTTGAGTTCATGCTTCTATATTAACATGTGCATTTATTGTGGATTTGTATTTGTATTTGAGTAATGTGTTTCTGCTTATGATTTTCTAATAATTTTTGGCCTAATCATTTTCGATAGTCCGCTTCGTATCAGCAAACAACAAAATTGAACATCAAAATGTTGAGTACCATAACTTTTAATTTCTTTATTTTATCCTTAGATTATCTACACTAGCCAAACACTTGATATATCAAAATGATCATTACAACTTTAAGAAACAAAAGCTAATTCAGATTCTATTTTCTGCATATTACAACTTGATTTATAATTCTGAGCATTCAATACTGCATAAACTTTTACAAAACGCACATACAAGCACCCTCTAAACCATGATGCAAGTGTTTAGTTTAGATGCATTTAGCTACTTGAAGTTGCAAAAATCTTAGTAAATGCTTGACTATTTAAGGAAGGAATGCATTTTTAGATGTATGTAGGCTAAACATGTTGTGTTTGGATTGATGTTTGCTGGTTCACCAGTTTAATTCTATACCTATTTTTTAAAGGTGTTTTTTTGAATAAAAGGACAAAGCCCGGAAAATATAACTAATATACATTATGTCAAAACTTGAACAGGCACTTTATGCCAAAATAATAAAAAAAAAACAAACAAGCTTACCCAGTATATTCCCACTTTTCAGTAGGGTCTGGGGGGAAGGATAGACACAAACCTTACCCCTATCCCAGTTGGGATAGAGAGACTGCTCCGAAAGAGTCCCCGGCTCAAAGTTATCGTTTGAAGTTGATCATCCCAACATTTTTAACGTTACTTTCACAAAATAAGTAAAATAACGTTAAAATTTGTGCAATTTTACTTTGGCCTCTTGAAGGCCCTCACATATATACATTATAAGTGTGTACCGCAAATGAGGCGTGCCAAAATAATAAAAAAAGGATAAAAGACAAATGAGCATCTAGTTTTATATTTTAAATGTGATAATTTCTTGTACATGTGTAGTTTTAGTTGTCAATTTATAACTTGAGTATTGACATGCAAAATAAATAAAGCTATGTTAATCTTTTTGACATCTTTCTAACAAATTTTGATGCAGCTAAATGTGGTCGGGTGCAATGGGCTAAGCATGGAAGGTCTCTTAAACAGCATGAAATCTTTCAAGGGTGGTGGAATCAAACGCTTACGATTAGGCGGGCTGCACAGCATGACAATGGAGCAATTTCAAGAATTAAACAAACTACTATCATTAAACAACCAAAACAAGCCCACTTCACCTAAACCGCGGTTCTTTCATGGCGGTCAGTTATATCTTTCATTAGATGATAACCGCCCAATTGACATAGAAGCATGCCCTAAATGTCAACAACTCAGACAAGTGTATGATTGTCCAGCAACTACTTGTGACAAGAAGCATATTACTTGCAGGGCTTGTACTTTCTGCATACCTAGGTGTACTAGTTGCGGGTGCTGCTTCAATGAACGTGATTATATCGAGACCTTTTGTTTGGATCTACTTTGCTTGGATTGTTTAACACAAATTTTGAGGTTTCCTTATGTTGAAGATGAGGATGTTAGTGTTCGTCGTTTCCGTCAACATCAGCTTCTACAAGCAAGTTATCATTTTTGCCTCTATGGGGGGTAGATGGTAAACAGTTGGTTTTCAAGTGTTTTTGGTCTGTTGGTATCTGCTATAAACAGAAAACTAGACACTGGAATCTGATTGATAGAGTTTATGATTGTGTCACTTGAAGAAATTGGGTGGTTGGTTTTTAAATCTTGTTAAAAGCAAAGAATGTTTCCAATCCATCTTGGTGGAATCTTGAAGACCTGTTAGATTCTTGTAAAGAAGGATCGTCTATAAATGTAATCTGATGGCACCTGCAAAAACTGTAACGATGATGATCGATGCAAATTGTAGTGTTTAACCTAGTACTAAATAAACTCTGGTTGCTTGTTTGATATGTTCTTGCCTATTTTCTTGTACTCGTGACAGGAACAAGAAAATAATGTTGTAATTTTATAGCAAATGAATCATATCATTCATATATCAATAGTATTATAAATATGAAAAAAAAAAAGTAAATAATACTCTTTTTATATAATAATATCAAGATTCATTTATACTAGCCAATATTATTATAAATGTGAAAAAAAAATGTTCTTTTTACGTAATAATATCAAGGTTACAAACTCTGTAGCTACTAAGAATATAAATAAGAGTACGATTGACATATATGCCAAATATCAAGATTGGCATGTTATGTTATCTAGATGTTTGTTTAATACCATAAATAAATAAACACAAGTGACAAATATATGCACTTTTTCATTTATTTAGTATAATTTATTATGTTCGTGTGTGTGAGAGTTTGCTTAGCGTATTGACAAAAACCATATAGGAAAATGTATAATTTTGGTTTGTGTTTGTTTAGATAGAGTACAAATAAAGCTAAAAATAGTTTATTTTCAATTTTGTATTGGATCTATATATTATATGTTAAAAACATTGTCTATTACTCACGTTAAATAAATGAATTTTAAAATAAATAATTTTAAATTGCATATTATATATTTTTTAAATTGAATAAAATTATCACTATTTATTACAAAGAATACGAGGGAAATTTAGATCTAAAAATAATGTTTTACATTTTAACAGAAGAGAAGAAAAAATAATTTTTTTTTAGTTTGGCTATAAACTAGCATGTGTCCCGTGATGGTGACATAGTGGTAAATGATGTGAATCTATAAGGCTATTCACAGCGATCACCTCACTGAAAATCCTTTTCCATCGAAATTTCATGCCACGTTATCACCCCACTGAAAACCTTAAAACCTCACAGTGGTCACCCTACCGAAAACCTTACCCATTGCGAGAGAGGAGAAAGGCGTGTGTGAGAGGGGGAGAACGGGGTGCGGGGGCCGTGGAGGAGCATCTGGCGGGGACCGCGCATGTGGGGGGGGGGGGGTGTTCCCGCTTGTGTCCGTGGAAGGAGGGAGCTCGCAGAGGTGGGCGGGGCATCAGCTGTGAACGGTCTAATGCAGGTCTAGTGTTTAAGGCCTAACACCACCCAATTTTTCTTGAGTCATGTGATTTATCTATCATGTTGACAGTTAAACCGGTAGATGAGGGCGCATAATAGTGGCACTCACCATTTATAAACTAGCACGTGTCTCTAAAAAACATTTATTAAATTTCTTATAAAACTAACACGTGTCTCTTAAAAACTTTTATGTGTTAGATAATATAAAAGATATATTTTATAGTTAATTTTTTTTGAGTAATTACTGATATGATCCCTGTAATTTCCTCGCATTTCACTCTTTGTTCATAGGTTTCGTAAAATATCCATATGGTCTAAAACTTTAGACATTTGCAACACATATAATTATTAGGTCACTAAATTACCCTCGCATACTTGACAAAATTAGTCTCACATAAGGATTATATATGTTACAAATGTTTAAAATTTGATACCACATGTGCGAGAGACTAGAAGCAAAATATTAGCAAATGAAACGATGATCTTCGCAATTTACTTTTCTTTTTTTTTCTTTTTTTTTTATTTGAGGGGTTCAAATGCTATTATGCATAATTTAAGCGGTCTCCGTTCAATTCAAACCATCTGCAGGTCCGGCTTTCACTCTCTCCCTTTGAAGCTTTCACTATATTTACAAACGCATTTTGCCCATCCCACCATCTCAACCATCACTTTGGCACTTCTCAGATCAGTAATCATGGCAAAAATAAAGATCGGAATCAACGGTTGAGCATCCTCTATGATTATGATCGATAATCGCTTCTGTTTGATTTGATTCTGCAGGCTTTTTTTTTATCAACTTTGATGTTGTTTGCACAGGATTCGGAAGAATCGGCCGGTTGGTTGCCAGAATTGCTCTACAGAGCGATGATGTTGAACTTGTCGCCGTTAACGATCCTTTCATCACTACGGACTACATGGTGCATTTCTTACACAAACATATTATACCACATTTTGTTGTTGAATATTATTGCAACATGTCAATTTACTTGTAATGCATTTAAATTGGATTTTATGTGAGTTTAAACAAGTGATTGTTGCAATCAGATTATGCAGAAGCATAAATTGCCATCTAGATTAGGAAGATTGCTCGTATTTGTAGATAAACGGTGCAATTTTGCGCTAAATCAGTTGTTTATGCTAATGATGACGATATTTTTACATTTTTCCAGATTTACATGTTCAAATACGATAGTGTTCATGGCCAATACAAGGGTGAAATCAAAGCTAAGGATTCAAAAACTCTTCTCTTTTGTGATAAACCTGTTAGCGTTTTCGGCATGAAGTGAGTTTGTTTTTTCATCATTGCAGCTCACCAAACATGAAACTGAATCATATGAATAAACTTCTATCAATTTGCAGGAATCCTGAGGAAATCCCATGGGGTGAAGCTGGAGCTGAATTTGTTGTTGAATCAACTGGTGTTTTCACTGATAAGGACAAAGCTGCTGCACATTTAAAGGTTATCAATGTCAAATTATTGCAGGTTTATGTATATGAAGTACAAAATTTATTGATAGTTGATTGAATTTGTTAATTAGGGAGGTGCAAAGAAAGTTGTGATATCAGCTCCAAGTGCAAATGCTCCCATGTTTGTCATGGGTGTAAATGAAAAAGAGTACAAATCTGATATCACCATCGTCTCTAATGCTAGCTGCACCACTAACTGTCTTGCTCCATTGGCAAAGGTTGGATTCAATACCTGTAACATGCTTGCTAAAATCTGATAATAAATGTTTGGTGTTCCATATTCTTGCTTTTATAATGCAGGTTATAAATGACAAATTTGGTATTGTTGAAGGCCTTATGACCACTGTCCACTCAATCACTGGTAAGCATATCTTTTCATACCCTTTAATGTATGGTTATACGCGTGTCCTCTAGTTGAATACTGGCTGATTTTATTAAAAAATGTTCAGCAACTCAGAAAACTGTTGACGGTCCATCAATGAAGGATTGGAGGGGTGGAAGAGCTGCATCTTTCAATATCATTCCCAGTAGCACTGGTGCTGCTAAGGTATTTTATGCCGTTTTGAAGTTTTATTTGCAAATGTATCATAACTTGTGAGTCCTTTTCCATGAATGATTGTTTGTTTCTTTCTTTCTGCAGGCTGTTGGTAAAGTCCTTCCTGCCCTTAATGGGAAACTTACAGGGATGGCATTCCGTGTTCCTACGGTTGATGTATCTGTGGTTGACCTTACTGCTCGGCTCGAGAAGCCTGCCTCATATGATGATATAAAGGCTGCTATTAAGTAAGATTGTGAGAGTTATATAAGTGTTGTTTCAAGTATTTGATAAGTTTATTTTTTGTTGAGGATTAATGTTATGTTGTGCAGGGCTGAATCAGAGGGAAGTTTGAAGGGAATCCTAGGATACACTGAGGATGATGTCGTGTCTACGGATTTTGTGGGTGACTGCAGGTATGGTTCGTTTTGGTAGCATTTCCATTATCAATAGATTTATGGAACCTACCAATGCTCTGTCAAAACTTAAATCACATAGGCTTATGGGATCTAACTAATCACGATTTTTAATTGGTGCAAAAACTCATTTTTTTTAAAGCATAGGAAGTTACTTTCATGCCCTTTAAACTAAATATATGTCCATTGGTTTGGTTAATGGCTTATTCGGTCTAGTTTAATCGGTTTTCAAATTTTTTTCCCTATCAAAAAACCGAACCGAATTCGAGAAATGGTTCAGCTCTAATTTTGGTTAAAACCAAATAAACAGATTGAAAGCCAAATAAACCGCTTAAAAGTCAAATAAACCGAATTCAATCGAATAAACCGATTAAAACCAAATAAACCGATTAAAAACCGAATAAACCGATCTAAAGAAACCGAATTCAATCTTATATGTTATTAATAAGATAACAAATTTTAATTTGAATTTGGTTTCATCGGTTAACCAAACAAACAAAATTTATAAAAAAAATTGGAATTAAAAACCGAAATTCGGATATGGTTAGGTACCGAACCGAAAACTGAATTCGGAATTTGAACACAGCTAGAACCAAAACGAAAACCGAATTCGGTTCGATTTTTTCAGTTACGAATATGTTTCAGTTTTCGGTATTAAACAGTTTTTTGGTTTTTTTGAACACCACCATTTTAATATTTGAATTCGCTAGGGGATCTTTTTTTCCGGCTCATCCTGAGCACGACAATTCTCGGATCCAACCCTGATTATATATATATATATATATATGTATATATATATATACATGATACATCTTTTTTGTTGTTTCTGCAGGTCTAGCATATTTGATGCAAAGGCTGGCATTGCTCTGAATAACAACTTTGTGAAACTAGTCTCGTGGTATGACAACGAATGGGGATACAGGTGCGGTTTATTTATTTATTTATTTATTTTTTACTTTTGGGCTTGTTATACCTGCGTATTAATGTGTGGTAGGTTGTAATATGTGTTCCAGCAACCGTGTTGTCGACTTGATCCGTCATATGGCCAAGTCTTGAGCTGTTGATGACATTCTGGTTGAGATTGCATGCGGATTGATTCAGCTTCATGATTATGAAGTTAGTTTGAGAATAATTCGAGCTAAACAGTTTGGTTTTTACATTTTGAAACACTCATTCACAATTTTGATTAAATGCTAAGGTTTTATTTATTTTTTATTATTTTTTTAATAATGCCATCATATTGAAATTTATGAATGGCTAAGTGCTAAAGCGAGACAAATAGGAAGAAAGCGATAATAGCAATTAGGAGCCCAACATTTAATTTGATTATCGTCAAACGGTTATTTTGACTTTTTTTTTCTATTAAGAAAATAAATATAAATTATAGAAAAAAAATAGTCTATAGAGTTATAGAGTATCTTTCTTGAAACATTAATTTAACAAGTTAAGGTAAACAAATATGTACAATTTTATTTTTTGTTACGTTTATGCAAAAAATAATAAAATCATTTTTATTAGATAATCGAACTGTTATACTTTGCATCTATAAATCAAGGGAAAAAAAAAAGTATTTACGCCCCATTCTCTCAGTTTACTACACTATCTTTCAAGATTTATAACATAATAAAATTTACATACTTCGTATACTTCAAGCGTATTATGGTGATAATAATATGATCGAATCTAGTTTATCGTATTTTAGTTTGTTGTAATTGTTAAAAAGAATGGTATGTAAAAATCCCAAAAGATAAACTTTAAGAAACTAAGACTATGTGTTATGCATCACCCCCATCACTCGACGTAGGCGTCACGTAGGCGCCACATAATCAACCAACACCATCGTTTCCTTATCCCTCCACATCATCTTTACATATGTTATCTATCACTCCCACATTACTTCCCTATCACTTCACGCCAGAGGCGTACCCAATAGGAGGGTATGGGGGTCGACCGACCCCCATGAACTTTTGATTTTTAATGTTGTATATACGATCCGATCTCGACTGACCCCCAAGAAATTGTGTCCCCGACCCCCATAAAAATTTGACGAACCAAATGAAGACCAATGTAAAATTATTTTAAAGCCAAAAATAATACTCAAATAACGCAATATACATTACTTGTGGTTAAACCCAGTTAATATTTATTAATTTAACTCAATACCTAATAAGTCATATCCCACTTAAAAATATAAAATGTAGAAAGAAAACCAATTTTATTGTATCATCCTAATTAATGAGTTGATTATTTGGCATGCTTTATTATGTATATGTAATTTAATTTAGTTTTTATCAATTTTTGGGTGATCCGACCCGACCTCTTTCGAATTGGTCAAAAAAATAAAATATTCAATGATAAATGCTCATCCAAAAAAATATTCCGACCCCCATAAAAGAATTTTCTAGGTCCGCCACTGCTTCACGCCATCACCACCTTTTTCTCCCTTTCTTTTTATTTCACCCCGTGATGTCTCTCACTCCTGACCCCTCTCACGCTCCCATCACCCATCATAACACATAGCCTAATAGATAGACATGAAGAGAGTATATCACATGATCGATAATTACAGGACATTAGATTAAGTATGAGACAGTTTTATAATTGAATACGAGACTAGAACTACCAAGATTTTGTACAAATTTCATCTCATTATCATCCCTAGATTTGACACATCATTATAAATATGTATCAAACCCAGGTAACAATTCCTAACACGCTATAAAATACTACACAAATAAGAAAAAAAAATAGAAATCAGGTTAGTTTTAAATGAGAGGAATATATACATGCATATGTTCAAATTCGTCAGACGAAACAAAATTTGCAACCTATATGTTGGTATGGGTGTTTTAAAAAAAATTTATCCATAACGAACCCAAATCATCCAAACTTACGAACCCAAAATATCCGAAAATTTGGAAATATGGAAATCTGGATTTGGGTACCCATTTTAAAAAAATATATATAGAATATCCAAATTATCCAAAATAGTTTTTTTATTCGGATATTTTCCGGATATTATTTTTGATATTCCATATAGCTTTCTGGATATTTAGGATAGTTTTTCAGATATTTCTAATAATTTTTCAGATATTTTGGATTTTTGAAATATATTGTTTTAAATTTTTATTTTTTTTCCACAATTATAAAATATTTAATATATCTCTTTGAATTCATATTTGTCCGGATACAAATTCATATTTTGAAATTCACTATTCGAAATTTTCGGATGGAAGTTAGGATATCTGAAACCTATTTTCCAGCTGTTTGATAGTCTTTAAATGGAGTCTTTCTTTTAATTCTCTTAGTAGTTCATAGTCTGTTTTTTTTTAACAACGTAACAATAAACTTCTAAAATTTATTAATCCAGAAATGTACCACCCTAACAAGGTGCTAGAGCATATTACAAGAGATAAAAACCCCACTAATTACATCATGATAGAACTAACATTAAACTCACACCACATTACCCAATCTAGCAATACTATTCTTCCCTCTATGTGTTGCCCATATATATAAAGGAATTTGCCACCACCTCATCAAATACCATCTCTTGTGATTTCATATAGTTCCTAAAATATGTGTCATTTCTCCATTTCCAAATTTGTCACATTGTTGTATACATGATTGCCTTGATAATTTTCTTTACAGCTTTGTCTCCTGGGATTGATCCAATTAACTCTAGCATATTTTGCACCGATATGGCAGCCTGTACATATATCACATATGATCAGGGACGGTTTTTTATTGGGGCCATGTTTTTCCGGTAAGAAGGTCGATTCAGTAGTATTTTGCCGGAAAATCATTCAATCCCCTTCGATTTCTTCCTAAAAATCCTTCGGCCCCATCCGTTTTCTTCCTAAAAATCCTTCGGCCCCCTCCGTTTTCTTCCTAAAAATCCTTCGGCCCCTCTGAGCTTTTTTCAAACTCCGTCCCTGCGTATGATGAGTAAAGTAATCCTCACCTCACTAGATGTGAACAAATTGGGGTTTTCTTGAAACTATATGATGAGTTGTGTCTTTAGCTAGAATTATCCGGAAGATTTCAAAAATATAAAGTAATAAAGAGACTGTAATTACGGTCGGTTATGGAAACCTTTCCATCCACAATTTCCATAAAACATATCTCCATTCGTCACTTTCAGATTTCATCGGTCAAGGATTTGGACTAAAATTAAATAACTCGATGTTAGCAGCCAAGTTCAGGATCCGGTTGGAGGGACAACCTAACCCATCTTCAATTGAACAAGCCAAAAATCCGTTGACATCTCACCCTTTACTTTTATGTTTTTATTATCAATAGCGGGTTTCTTGCGCGCTGTCAGGAGAACTTCGTCATGATTCCGGATATCAAAACGCATGTACAGTTACGCATATCAAAAGATTCAAAACACACATATGTATAAACACATATGTTGTTACTCTTATGCAAAACCTTAAATTATAGTCGTCGTAAACGTGTGTAGATTAGAGATTAAAAAAATTTGGTAGAAGGACTTAGTTTATATCAAAGAACAAAAATAAAACAAAATTAACTAAATATACTATAAAAAAATGTTAAGACAAAGTAAAAAAACTCATGCGTTACGCTGGAAATTCCGTCGCGATTCCAATATCATAACACAGACAATATACAATAAATCAAAACTCATATATAAAAGTATGTCACAATAGTTGTCAATCCGACATAAAACTTTAAAGTGTAACTATGATAAACATGTCTAGATTAGAGATGGACCGTAAAAATTTAGTAGAGAGACTGAGTTTATATAAAAGAATAAAAATAATAAAATCGATATTAATAAAAAAAATATTTATAAAATAACATAAAAGAAAACAAAGCAAGAATTGATAACTAAAAGAAAAGCTTATACACAATTTGTTTATATTTCTTTTCTCAACATTTTGGCGTAAGTTTTATCGGAAACGGTTTCTAAAAAAGTAGCTTTTTTAACAAGAGGAGTTTGAAAAAAAATTATCGAAAACAAAATTGTTTTCTAGAAATGTATTTTTTTAATTGAGTTGTTTCAGGGGCAGTGTTGTTAGGGGTGTTTGTTTTCGGATATGTGAAATCAGGAAAAAAAATAAAAATTAAAAAAAATAAATTTCGGATATTCGAATATCCGAAAACTATCCGAAAAATTATGAAAAAAATATTTCCGATATTAGATATCCGAACTATTCGAAAATTTTCAAAATAGGTATTCGTATCCGAATTTTTGGATATCTGAACTTTTGGATATCTGAATTTCCAAATATTCGATTTTTTTGAATATTTCAGATTCGGATACGGATATTTTTGAACATCCCTAGGTTGTATTAGTAATTAGTTTATATATATATATAAAACTAGGCTATTATCTCGTGTGAACACACGGATTGAATATTAAATATTAAATAATGAAAAATTAAAAATTATATCAACGATATTTTATATAAATTGATTAAATTGTGTATTAATAATTACTTTAAATCAAATAACAATAATTAAAATTTTTAATAAAAAAAGAAATATGATTTAGCCTTCTTGATTTGTAATAATTGAGATCACTGACCTAATTAAATTTAAAATTTTAATTAGTTAGTTTCTGTCAAAAACTAACTATTTTAACTTAAGATGATAAGATAATGTTTTTGTAATTATTAAAGTCACATAACCTAAGTTGAAATCATCATCAAATTGAAATATTTCTTATTTTCAAAAAAAAATTGATATTTAGGAAAATTATATTTTATAAATTTTTAAAATATGTTTTATAATTAAATGATTTGATTTTGAAAATATCAAAAACTATTTTCAAATTTGTTAAAAGATGAATAATTTCATTAGTTATTAATATTATAATTAATTAATAAGGTAGATAATATAATTTATTTAATAAGATAGATAATATCATTTAATTAAATAAGAGGAGATTAAATGAATGCATGAAAAAATGACAAATGTCATGATGGTCTTAGAATGTGACAAGTGGCATTGAAAATTTTTGTTTATTATAATAGTAAGATAAGATTACATTTGTTTAGTGCATGTTTGGGATATTATTTGAAAATAAGTTATTAACTTATTGGCTTTATAAATAAGTCAATAAGTTCAAAAAAATATTTGAAAATGTCAAAAATAATTTTTGTTTTAACTTTTTAACAAGGTTAAAGTTTGTTTTTAAAATTTATAATTTGTAGCTTTTAGAAATGTTTTTTTTTTTACTTTTTGATAGAATATGTTAAAAACTAATTCAAACACTTTTTTAAAAGCCAATCCAAACAACTTGTTAAATTATTGACCATTCACGTATCAAAAGTTAATTCAAACCCGTTTTTAAAAACTTTATTTTAAAATGTCATAGGTTGAGTTGATTGAATACATGTGTGAATAGGGGTGTGCGTGTAACACCCCGACCA
The DNA here is from genome assembly GCA_009363875.1 of Mikania micrantha. Classification (NCBI taxonomy): domain Eukaryota; kingdom Viridiplantae; phylum Streptophyta; class Magnoliopsida; order Asterales; family Asteraceae; genus Mikania; species Mikania micrantha. The sequence continues at coordinate 72,536,776 of CM018694.1, forward strand.
ATGGCGGAATCATCGGAGCGTACACGAAGTGTAGATTGTTCAAAAGCACAGGGTGTTCATTGTAATAAATTCAAACCATTTATTATAATAAATCCAAACTTAACATTCAAATATGCATTACATCACAGAAAGAAAATACTAAATAAAACATTTAAATTCTAAACATAATAATTAAATAAATCAAATCTTCTTGCATGTCTAAGTAGCATTTCCACCTGAAACATGTTTAAATAAAAGGTCAACTATAAAGTTGGTGAGCTTCACAGGTTTAAGCACACACACCAAAATGGTTGTATAAAATGTTGATAAATGTTGTAAATAATATGTGTAACCAAGCAATATGAACATACAATATTGAATTAGTAAATGAAGCAGATCAACGAATGTTAACAGAATAATGTTTGACCATGGTAAGCATCGCAATGCTTGAAACTAGTAACTATCACTGCGGGCTTCCCCCGAAGGGTAAATCAAACACAGTGGAATGGCCGGTCAATAGATCTATCATAGTCACTAGGGGTGATCAATGCTAAATGTTCACTAAAGTTCAACATGTATAATGTCATAAACTTGTTTCACATAAATTGTTTAAAAGATTTGATAACATGTTTCACCCCAAATAATAAAAGCATAAAAAGGGGCTATGAAGACTCACCTTGTGTGATGAGCTAGTCGTTGCAAATAAATGATAAATATGTAGTCCAAATCGTATCCAACACGATCTAATTTAACCTATAATTCAATCGCACATAACTACGGTAATTATAACTTTGCATTGATTTCTCATAATGTATTTGTGTTCCATATGTTTATAACCAAATCCATAAATATGATTTTATAAAATTTGTTTCAAGTCGTTTTATTGTTTAAAATTTAAAATATTTATTAATGTCGAAAAATACTATAATAATAATTATATTAATAATGATAATAGTGATAAAAGTAATAATACTAATAACACTAATGTTAAAATAATGCTAGTAGTAGTAGTAATAATAATAATAATAATAATAATAATAATAATAATAATAAGAATAATAGTGATAATGATATTTTTAATAACATCAATAATAATTGTAATAATAATATTTGTATTAATACAAATAATAATAATAATAATAATAATAATAATAATAATATAATAATAATAATTTTGTTAACACTATGATCATAATAAAAATATTAATGTTCACAATAACAATTATACTATTAATAATATTAGTAATAGTAATATTAATATCTTTGATAATGGTAATAATAATTAATAATAATATTAACTATAATAACCATAATAAGATATTAATTTATAATAATATTAACTAAAATAATTACACTAATTATATATTTTCAAGGAAATAAGTAATTAAATAAATAATACATGAACTAAATATAACTTTTTATATATTTAATTAAAGAAATAAATTAATAATTAATTTAAATAAATTAATTAAACTGAATAATATATATTTTCTTTATTAATAGTTTTTAAGTTTATAAAAATTTAGGTGAAATCAGATTTTAAAAATAATGAGTAATTAAAAAGTTATAAAAAAATCAACAAAAATTGGTCCGACCCAGTGCTAACCCGGATCGAACCCACGACCATAACCCAAGAAGTCTGAGACATAACCGGTTGATCTAGGCACTTGGCCGCGAAAGATATGGATTTTAAATGATTTTAACCTCTAATTCCTTTTCTTCCCCATATCTGATTAAACAAAACAAGCCCTAGATCCAATCTCATTCAAATTCAATCGATCTGGACATCGTTTGTAATCAGAACCATAGGGCTTTTGTTAAGGATATAAAAACGAGTTCAAAGAGGTATAGAAGATGTACCTTTGTTTCGAGAAAAACGGTTTTCAAGTAATGGCGAAGAATACGAAATCTCGTGACTTTGGAGCTCGGTTTCACGATCTAGAAAGGTTTTGGATGGTTTCCGATTGCCCAGACTTGTTCGTCGAGTTTAAATGTGTGTGTGGGTGTGATTAATTCAATCATGGTGATCGTTTATATAGGTTTTAACCTACCCGATCGTGTACGGGTTTTTAGGCAATATTTTCGAATCTATTTTGAATTATTCGACGATTCAGCGTTGTTATCGATCCAGAATACTCGGTTGTTGAAAAAGTCTTGAAATTTGCTGATGCTTATCCCCGAATTCACGAAATGGGTCAAATGGTGTTAATCGGGTCAAAGAATTAGAAACCGGGTGAGGGAGAAATGAAGTTTGGGGAAATGACGAACTGGCCCCTCCCATTTCCTTTACAGATTTCAGTTTTAAGAACTAACAATTTCAGCCCCTACAAGTTTTAAACCTTTTATAAATCTTTAGATTTGTAACTTTATAAACTCAACACATTCTTCTAAATTACATATTTATACATTTTAATAGTATTAATTTTTATTGTTGTAAAAATAAAAAATATATATATTTATAAGACTTTCCTTTATAAATCTTAAACACTTGAGATTTTTATTTATATTGTTATTATTGATATTATTTGTTATATCATTATTAATTCCATATTAAAATAATAATACTATTATTAATAATAGTAATAATAATGATAATGATAGATAGACAGATAGATAGATATATAAAAATTTCTCATTTAAAATCTTGGAATTACATAAAAATTCGAAAGGTTACAGTGCGTAAGACTAAATCCGGACTGAACCGAACTTGTTAAGTTAAAAAAATGAAAATTATGGATCGGTTCATAGTATAATATACTGGTCTCGGGTAAAACAAGATTAACGGGCCAGTTTAATAAATAAGTTGGGTCGGATCATGTACTCTTCAAACCAATTCAAATATAAAGCTCAAATTTAAAATTATTAATTTTTCAAACTAATTCAAATACATTTTCAAACATGCATAAAAAAGTTAAGAAAAAAAGCTTAATATAAATTGACATTTAAAGTTCAAATACGAAATAACTCACCATTCAAGCACTTATGAAAGAAGTTTAAACTTTTTCTTAAGTATCTAAGAAAAAAAAAAAGAAACTAATCAACATTAATCAATCATATAACAAATCAATTGGATGTGATTCTTTTTTTATTTAATTAGACAAACTTTGATTGATGTTGAATGATTGAGCGAAACCATAAAAATATTAGCTTAATTTGAATTAGATTACCTCTATTTGATTCATTCTCTTGTCATCAAAATTCACATAGATGTTAACAAACCTACTCTATGTCGAGTTTTTGATTTTCCAATTAAGAGTTTGCTCTAATAATTTTTTTTTTTCTAAAATGATGGAGATTATTGGAAAAACAATCACTAATTCCAGACAATGCCATTCTGGTTTAGAATCATTTACAACAGGAACGCTTCCTAACAGGACGTTTTGGTAAGATTCAACTGGGGGGGGGGGGGGGGACATGCCATTTAAAGTTCTTAAACAGTTGTTCTCGAGTTTATTTAAAAAGGGAAAAGAAAGAAAATGAAAGAGAATGAGAAACATTTTGTGTTCCTGAGTTTCATTTAACAAGGAAAAAGAAAGGAAAATAACAAACGCCGTGTTCCCGAGTTTCATTTAAGGAGAGAAAGGAAGGAAAGTGGAAGGAAAACTAGGCAAAATTTCTTAGTTTTACTTTCCTTCCGATTTGGAAGCAAAGAACCCTCTTCTCTTCTTTGCATGAAATATTTTTTTTTACCTAAATATTTTAGGTGTTGATGTTGTTGTTAAAAAAAAGATATATTGAATTTTGCATGTAATATAAAATGAACTTGGAACATGTGGTTTAACAGTTATATCATTTTTGCTCCAAAAAACTGTCAAACCACAAGAAACTAAAGGGTTATAACTATTAAACCATAGAGGGTTGATTGAGACAGATTGACAAAGTCAAGGAGTATAATGGACATTTTGAAAAGTTTGGAGTAAAAGTGTTATAATTGTCAAAGTATAAGAAGTAAAAGAAAAGTTTACTCAAAATTGTTTATTCCTTGGGTTTATTCTATTTTTCAATATTTTCAAATGCAGATTGAACATTAAACGTATGTTTTACTGGTTCACTAATTAGAACAGATTTCGGAACCGGATAATATCATAAATTCATGAACAGTAAAAAATCAAAATAAAAAAATATATAGTTAAACACATATTTAAATATACATAATTTATATTCAAACAAACACGCTCATGTTTAGGGCCTTAGGGATTCAAGGGTTTCGTTAGAGCTACAGCGTACATCATCAATGGATTGGGGGGTGGGGGGTAATCCGAGAAATGAACCAGCCGTTTTATAATTTATTAATTTTTCATTAAAATTTAAAAGTTTCAGGTGCAGAAATGAAATATAATTATCTAAACATATCATAGGATCATTTTCATAATTAATTCCGTTTAAAGCCGTGACTAGCTCATTTGGTAGAGGTTTGCCTCTTATAATGAGAGGTCATAGATTCAATTTTATGCAAAGATGTAATTATGGTGTAATTTAGGTAAGAGTAAGCTTAGCCGTTAAAAAAATTTAATTCCGTTTGAAAATATTGAATTTGGTGGTTCCGCACTTGGTTGGATCGGAAAAGTGGTACGGTCCAAACTCCAAAACGAAAATGCCGAAATTCGTTGACCATGACTTTTGAGGTCATCGACGTAACGTTTAATTCATTTTTTAGTTTATTTGATGACGTATTAATGTATTATTCATTCTTGTCACATTAGCTGTTGATTTCGATTATATACCAATTTTCTTCAATTCACATTAATATTCTTTCTTGTTTTTGAAACGATAATATCCTTGAATATAACTTAAATTTCATAAATAATATCTTTTATAGTTAGGTATTTTTTTTAACAGTTATTAATATTAATACTAGACTTTATAAAATAACATTACTATGATTTAATATGCTATTTTTTAACTGATTGTTCCATTTAATAAGCAAAATTCATGAAAGCTAATACAAAACTGGATTAAATAATAAACATACAAGTATACTACCGATTGTTTTGGCAAGATACAATTATGTGGATAATTAATAGAATTTATAAAATAAACGGAAAAGAAAATAATAATAAATGTTAATAATTATAATGTATATATTTAAAAGTTCAACTTGTCTATTACTTTGCGTGAATTTCGAGCCAGCTTCCTTTTATGCTTTCATATGATACCCGAGTCCCACTAAATTCTAAAATATCCTAATAATGCATTAATATGTACATGGCACGTATGTCGGTACAAAATAAATAAATCGATGTCAATGTTGATTTCTTTATAAAACGGAAAGCGAATACATGTACAACAAAGTAAACTAAAACATAAGAAAAGGACAACCACTAATCAATATTAAACAATATGTAAATACTCTCTTAGGTTGACGTGTATGGACGAAGCTTTTATAGGAACAGGGGGCGACCGTCCCCTCTTTTTTCGTCCGTATTGTTAATTTTTTGGTCGAAAGATTATTTTTTGTTAAAAATATTGGTTTCGATCCCTCATTTCAAAAAATTGACATGTTTATTGGTCATGTAAAATTTTGCCCCCTTTTAAAACGTCTGAGCTCCGTCACTGTTGACATGTGTAATTTTTGATAACCTAACTTTTCAAGAAGCGTTCGTAGGGGATGTCAGCCGAGAGGCTTGGTGAGTAAGCTGGTGATTTGTTCTTTAGAGTTAACATACATAGGTTTGATCTCTTTTTGTTTAATGAGTTCGTGAACAAAATAGCAATTCATTTCAACATGTTTGTTCCGTTTATTAAAGATTGGGTTGTAAGCTATGCCCCTAGCCGCTTGATTGTCGCAAAATTGTGGTGTTGACCCATATATCCAGAGGAACTTCTAATTGTTTAAGCAACCCACGAACCCATAATATCTCACTGACAGATGTAGCCATGGCAAGATAAGCCCACCAGTTGTTTCTTGGATTTCCAACAATCATACTCTAAGTTGTAGCATCACATAATTTATGGTTTTCGCATGTGTACTTTGTATTCGTGGGTTCAAACACAAAAAAAAAATGTTTTAGATGATTCTTCACTGTTGTTTACTAATGAGATGAACAAAGTTGCTCCAAGATGGTCATTTCAAATTATCGGTTGATAATACAAGTGAGGTTATTACCTTACCGATGAGATATACCTTTGTTGGTCAACTTTTGTGAAATTTTATTCTCGGTCATACAGACACGTAAAATGAACCGACACATGCAATGAATCATAATAAATTAAGAAAAAATGATTTTAAAAGATGACATGAATATAATATCATCTATGTATATTTATGATTGTACAACAGTTTTGACAAGGATATTATTTAGAATTTACGAGATCAAGACGCTCATTTGTAGGCTTAAGTTTGATGTTATGAAACAAGTGGCAACAAACTTGAACATCTCGGTTTTGGACAACGAGTACTTCTTATTTTAGTTATTTTAGCTTTATTTTTAATTTTAAATTAAATGTATTTTTGTATTCTTTAGTAATGAAATTGTGTTTTTTTTTTAATTTTATTTAGGAAAAAAAATTAGGGTAGTTTAAAGTTACATCTTTATACTTAGAGTAAATTATAATAGTTTAAAAAAATAAGATAACATCTTCTAATTGGTTTAGACTAAAAGAAGATCGTGCCTCAATTGTTGTAAAAATTAAAAAATATAAAAAATTTTTTGTTGTTTCTTATTTGTCATAAAAAAGAAGAGCCGGTTTTGTTAATTAAATTTTTAGGTTAGGGCTCTCGGCCCTAATTTTTTTAGTACAGTGATCTTAAGTTTTATTTTACATGTCATGTTTAGTGGATCACTAGTTGTTTAATTTGATTAAATTTCTTGTAGTATGAAACTAGTTCACTTGCTTTAGACTTACGCCTATGAAAAAGAAGGTTTCGTGTTTCAATTCCTAAAAAATAATGCATTAAGTATAGTTTAGCCTTTTAGGACTAGATTAGCATACGACTTGTTTGTCGTTCAAAAAAATAACTAATGTAAATAGGAAAAAAAACTTATTTATCTAGTGCTTAAAATTTATAAACTATATTATGCGTCAAAATATACACACACGCATACATAAAAGGGCCTCACTTTTAATATTTTGGAATTTTTAAAGTATATTATACTTCAAAATAAAAGTATATATACACAAATAAATCTAAATTTTTGTATCTATTGACGACTATCGTGAGACAACCAGTCAGAAAGGTAGTTCCTACTTTGATCTTCACTTTTTTTTTCTTTCTTTTTCCATGCAATTCTAATCCTGTGATACTTCTGTTACTTGTTATTTCTCATAAATGCCTCCAATGCTCTTGCAAATGCATTAAAATAAGAAATGCAAATCATTTTTCTTAGCAGCAATAATTTATATATAGATTCAAACCAAACATCCAACAATAAGCTAGAAAAAAGAGAGTACACCAAAAACAAAACAAGTTGCCAACCTACCCGAAAAATCACCACCATTTTTTTCCCAACATAGATATTTCATATGAGCCAAAAGGGCTTCCAGACTCGTAGTAGCGCATTGACTTCTTTTGTAAGAGGTCTTGGGTTTGAGTCTCACCTAAAGCAAATATTGCTTTGGGTTGAGCCATGAGGTTTTCCTAGTTGTAGGTTTACTCCTGAACGGGTGGGTCAGGTTATCACACTCTGTTACTTTGGGCGGAAGGGTGATCTATTTGTCAGGATGATCACAGGTGACCGGACGTTTGCTGTTCAAAAAATAGATATTTCATATGAAATTTGTCAGAAACATACATTAAGAAAATTTTCTTACAAAATTGATTTGTAGGAAAAAAACCCCATTGGAAATATTTTCCTACGTTATACCTGCAACTAATCCTACAAAAGAATTTGTTAGTAATTTCCGAAAACTTTCCTTTAAGACTAATTTTGAAAATTCCCTATAAAATAAAGACTAATTTTCTTGCAATAATTATATTTAAATTACTTATTTTATTTATAGAATAATATTATTATTTATTACTTTATATTTCGACGAACTTCCGACAACATTTTTTATTTTATATTTACCGATAATTTACCTTCAAATAGTTATATTCAATTTTTACAAGAAACTTCATTTATTAGTATTTGTAAAAATTTTGTAGGATGTATTTCATTTTTCTAGCATATAGAACTACTCAACCTACATGAATTGCTTCAAGATTTACCATTGGAACTTCCACCAATAAAAATGCAGAAATTCTACTTATATTGATTAGTAATATCTTTCAAACAATTTTATAAAATGCTGAAATGGTTAATTTTTTAGGTAACTTTTTTATAACCTTCTATACCAAACCGTCAAACGTATGTGAAATGAATTACGCAGTTCGGTCCTCGGTGTTAGAAAATATTAGTTTTTGGTTTCAGGTCGGTATCCTGGCATTGAAATCCTCATAAGGCCCTTGAAAACCAAACAAGAATTTAAAAAGTATGATATGTTTGTCATTCTGATCTGCTAATAAAATGTGATCAGAATAATTAATTTTGAAACTTTAAAATACAAACAGATAAACAATTGTTAGCCAAAAAGTTTTAATATTTATACACCATTTACATATTTCCCCCTCCAAATATTATTTATTACATATATACCCAACCAAAAAAATCAATTACATAATTCCCCTTTTTAAAAGACAGTTTCCCTTCAAAATAAACTAGTCAATTACATATTTCCCCCTCCCAAGGGGAAATATGTAATTGATTTTAAGGGTTGGATAAATATGTAATTAAGGCTCTCATTAGGGGGATATATGTAATTGATTTTAAGGGTTGGATAAATATGTAATTAAGGCTCTCAATAGAGGAATATATGTAAATAATCCTATTATTTATAGATTGTACACAAATCAAATAAATCACATCACACACATTAATTTTACTCGTACAAAATTTTAATTATTTAAATCAATTGTTGGGTCCTACAGGGGACTATCCTCCTCCTTAGCTTTGCCCCCGCCCTTTATGATGTCACAAATTTTATATTACGGGTCGAAATATAAGCTCGATTATTACAAATTAATATAATACAGAACTTAAACCTACGTCCAGGGACAGAACCATTTTTAACACAATTTAAATAGAAAAGCAAGTATAATATTAAATTTTCGTTTAACTAAAAAACAAATTTGAAACTTAAAATTGATAGGGAAAAAAAAAAAAGAAAGAAAGAAAGAAAACGCTTACGATAGCCAAGGGGTAAGACGAACGTTAGCTTTGATCGATAAACATGTTGACAAATTGTTATATTTAAATTGTTTTTAAAATTAAAAATAACTTATATTTGTGACTTTAATGACTGCATGTGATTGGATTACATAGAGTACTTAGATCGTTGACCAACCCAACCCAACCACACCACATGTATAGAACGGCTTCCTGGAAACAGCTAACCACAATTGACTCCCATGTGTGAAAGATGAACACATCTCTTTCTCTTTAAATACACATCTATACACTCGCCCAAACTTCAAATCACACACCCATTTGATCCGTTTTTTGGGTCGCTAATTCTTGATTTTGGGTTTTGTGTCATAATGGTTAGCGAGGACACCATGAGCACACAAAATCAATACTATGGTGTCGACAAGGTATCTTCTTCTCTTAAAAACATCAAGATTATCGTAATTCTGTGTAAAAAAATACTGACTTGTTTAACATAGCATGATAAAAAAAACATGTATTTATGTATATTTGTTGTTTTTTATGTTTTTATAAGTTTTTTCTTCTAGTTACATCTTTATGTACACGAGTTGTCGTCTTTTCTACAAATTCATAAATTAAAATGAAATGAATAGGTTGACAATAGAACTGAAAGGGAGAAAGCCATCGATGCCTGGCTTCCTATCACGTCATCCCGAAACGCAAAATGGTGGTACTCCGCCTTCCACAACGTCACCGCTATGGTCGGAGCCGGTGTTCTCAGTCTTCCTTATGCGATGTCGGAACTCGGATGGTTAGTTTATTTTCCTCTTTGGTTTAATTTTGGGTAGTTTTTGAATTATGTTAGTTCAGTAGTTCACGGGTAGTCCGTTGATCCAACAAATCAACATGGACTTTTAAAATAGAGTTCGCTGGTCTTGCAAGTAGACTTGTCAAAAATTTCAAACAATCCAGGCTGCACTCTAGCAAAAATTTTGAGGTCCACTTGCCTGATCAGCGAACTTAAAGTCTAAAAGTCCAAGTCCGGTTGCCGGACCAACAAACCACCAACGGACCTAAATCGTTTTGCAAATCACCGGGAGGCCAAATTGCTCTCCAATATCCATATTACGCTATTTTACCAAAGAAAATCCTGTTTTCCTCATCACTTCTTAAGGGTGTTGAATTTTTATGTTTTTGAATTTTAATTATGGTTTTAAGTTATTTTTTCCATCAAAACCTAGCAGAAAACCAAATTTAAATTCAATTTGTAGTGTATAAACACCGATTAAGAGTCTCTCTTTAAGTCATCTCTTTATCTTATTAGGATAACGGTAAAGTTTATCTTGTCTCACCCACCCCTATCCTACTAAATACTGAAACTTTATTGATTATGTTTGTTTGCAACGAATAATCAAAATTAGGCTAATAGATTTAATGTCACATAATTGTTGCTTAAGTTTTGTCATTTAACTCAATTCAATCACAATATCACTCCAACCCAATTTCAATTACATAACCAATATAATTGTTGCTCAATTCATTCGGTTAAAGCCAAAAACTCAATATGTTTTAGATTTGAAACCGAATTAAAAACCAAATATAACATAGTAAACGGATAGATAAATAAATAAATAAATAAAGAATTATACGATGAATAATATGTAATTAAATTTGCGGTTTTACAAACTAAATTGCATATAAAAGATAATTCGTTAATGTTCAGGGGTCCTGGTGTTGCGGTTCTGGTAATATCATGGATTGTAACTCTATACACATTATGGCAAATGGTTGAGATGCACGAAATGGTGCCGGGGAAACGGTTCGACAGATACCATGAGCTCGGACAACACGCTTTTGGAGAAAAACTGGGTCTATACATCGTGGTTCCACAACAATTGATCGTTGAAGTTGGTGTAAATATCGTTTATATGGTCACTGGTGGAAAGAGCCTGCATAAGTTTCATACTTTGGTTTGCAAAGAACCCTGCAAAGACATCAAACTTACATATTTTATCATGATCTTTGCATCTGTTCATTTTGTTCTTTCGCATCTCCCCAATTTTAATTCCATCTCTGGAGTCTCCTTGGCTGCAGCTGTCATGTCTCTCAGGTATGATTTATTTATTTATTTTAAGTAATAATTACAAATTTAAATATGACCCGTTTAAGTAAACATATTGATAGATTTCTTTAACTAAGCCCACTAATCGACCAACCTGTTTAACATGCTTACAACCCGTTTGGCTCATTTGCTTTAAACGGGTTGTTTTATATTTGACATGACTAAATATATATAGAAAATGTTCAGGTTCAACCTGAATGCCCCGTTTGCGGTACGTGCATATAATGTATGTATGTGTTGTCCCTTAAGGGCAAAAGTAAAGTTGCACTAATTTTAACGTTATTTTACTTTATTTTTGTGAAAATAACGTTAAAACCATTGGGTTGGTCGGTTAATCAGGCATCATGAGTATGGGGTCGCATTGGAAGCAACCTCTTTATTTCTACGGGGTAGAGGTAAGACTGTCTACATCTTACCCTCCTCAGATCCTACCTTAGCTATGCTAATGAGGGAATATACTGAGTACGATGTTCAGGTTCAACCTGTCAGCCCAACACCCTCGGGCCTCTGGCCCATAATAATCAATCTGGTTTTTCTACTTAAATTTTTGAAAACCCCCTAACACAATTGCTACCATGTAGTTACTCTACTATTGCATGGACGGCGTCCGTGGACAAGGGAGTGCAACCAAATGTGCAATATGGCTACAAAGCTAAGAGCACAGTTGGGACCGTGTTCAACTTCTTTAGCGCGTTGGGTGACGTGGCCTTTGCGTATGCGGGCCATAACGTGGTGTTGGAAATTCAAGCCACGATTCCATCAACCCCGGAGAAGCCTTCAAAAGGTCCAATGTGGAAGGGGGTGATTGTTGCATATATAGTTGTTGCATTGTGCTATTTCCCTGTTGCTCTTATTGGATATTGGATCTTTGGAAATGAAGTTTCAGATAACATTCTTATTAGTTTAGAAAAGCCCACATGGCTAATTGCCATGGCTAATTTGTTCGTTGTGGTTCACGTTATCGGTAGTTACCAGGTAAAAAACAATCAGCCACCGTCGATGAAGTTTATATCAGTATGATTTGAAAGTTTATTTATTTATTTATTTATTTTATTTTATTTTATTTTTGCAATGTAGATCTATGCAATGCCAGTATTTGATATGATTGAAACCGTATTGGTAAAGAAGTTGAACTTTGCCCCTAGTTTTATGCTTCGATTTATCACGCGGAATTTGTATGTAGGTAAGTAAATTATTATACAGAACCAAAAATTGGGTGAAAATGTGTATAGCTAGATGACTGAGTTGGGTAACAGGTCAAAACATGTTTTGGGCTTTTTTTTTGGTTGACCCACCAACACTTTTTCAAAATTCAAACTATGACCTATTTCCCATCTAAATCTTTTTGTTTGACCCATTTGAGATTAAAAAAAAAAAAAACTAAGAGAAATTCATTAGTAAATGGGTCAAGATTGCTACTTTTAGATTTGTGTCAATTAAGCATTCTTGATATATTCTTTCTTGGTTTGCAGCATTTACAATGTTCATAGGCATTTGCTTCCCTTTCTTTGGCGGGTTACTTGGATTCTTCGGAGGATTTGCATTCGCCCCCGACGACATACTTGTAAGCAACTTCATCTCTATTCAGTTATTTATCATTAAAACACTTGATTTATAGTTTGTTAATCTTTTTATGTTGTTCTTTATCTGTTAGTTGCCTTGCATCATTGTGGCTTTCTATCTATAAACCTAAAAAGTGGAGCTTATCTTGGATTACCAATTGGGTATGTACTCATGTATCATCTAGCATCCTAAATGAAACATTCTTGGTACAATTTTAATTTTTTAACATCAATGCATGAATTTCAGATTTGTATTGTACTTGAGTTGCTTTGATGGTGGTATCACCTATCGGCGGGTTGAGATCGATCATTGTGCAAGCCAAAACCTATAAGTTTTCTCATAAACATCAAGTTGTCGTAGGATTTAGCATGAATATTATAGGTGTAAAAAGCTTGTGATCACACTAAAAGCCGCTTGGGAATGTTATGGCTAAAGAGTGTTTCAGAGAAGCAAAGTTTCGTCGAAAAAATTATTCGCCCGTGGAGTACCACAAAGCTAGAGTTTCTACCAGATTAGCTTGTAATATAGTCAGTCGTATATGGGATGATTTTCTGAAGCAATCTACTCTGCCGTACTTTTGTTTTTATAGAGATACATAAGACACTTTTTAACAGTATTTGTTTGTGAAAACATAAGACGTTTTTGTAACAATATTTATATGAGTGTTTGTTTGGTTGATGATTCTATCCATGTCCCTGAATGTAGAATATTACACAAATTATATTCTTTACTTCCCATATAATTTAGTCGCGTATTAGGTGAGACATGAGGGTTTACCACATAAGTGGGTTTCCACGGTCATTAAAAAGAAAAAAAAAGTTAAAGTATGGGTTTTTGTCTTTTATTGATTAGTCTTTGATGATCCTTTGTATTAATTTAGCATCTTTAAGCAATATCTGCAATTTCATATGTTTCAAATGGCTTGTTATAAAAAAAACCAATTGTATTAGTCATCTATAAAAAAAGTCTGTAAACTGATAAGAGTGAATGCAATGACAAATTATACAAGAAAAGGACACCATATAAAAAAATCAAGAGTTGGTTTTCTATCCAAAAAAAAATCAGGAAAGAAGTCAAGATTAGGTGTTGTAATCTTATGCTTTTGATGGCAGAAGATACAAAAATATCAGATTTTTCAAATAAGGACAAAAATTTA